>SJYT01078957.1:321717-352605 GCA_006410635.1 Cephalophus harveyi
ATGCTATTTTTATTTAATATGTTTACCTTGAAATCTAGTAACCTCATTGAACTCATACCTTGATACCTTGATAATTTCATTGCTTTTTTCTTCTGTGTGGATGATTACATTATTTTCAAGCACTGATTATTTCTTTCCTTACAGTTCTCATTTCTATTATTTCTTTTTTTACTATATTGACATGACCTAGTATTATGGTACATGGTAAAAAACATCTTTGTCCTGTTTACATACTTATTAAACTTTTTCTAATAAGAGAAATATATATGATAAATTTTTAGATATAGTATTTTCCATGTTAATGAAGTTCCCTTCAATCCCTAGTTTGCTAGTTTTGTCATAAATAGGTGATAAACTTTATGTTTTTTTGCTGTATCTAGGGTTTTCTGGTTTAGTTTTCTTGCTATTAATGTGTTGCGTTTCCTTGGAATATTTTTTTTTGTACTGAATCATCTTTGCCTTCTTGGAATGAACCTTACCTGACCATGATGCATTTTGTTTTATATATACTGTTAGATGTTGTTAGCCTGTGTTTTTGCTTCTATGAAATTAAGTCCGTTCTTTTGGAGAAGTATGGCATAGAGCTTAAGAATGCAATCTCTGGAACCAGCTTGGCCACTCACTAGCTGTGTTTTCTGAGGAGGCAGTAAACCTCTCTGGCTTCATCTACCCCATCTTTAAATGGGATCAATGTTTATGGTACGTAATGTATACCTTGTATTTATGAATAAATGACTTAAAGTAGAGAAAACACTTAGAATACCTGACACCAAGTGAGCTCTAAATGTTTACTGTGATTAGGGTACCAAGTTTATTTTATTGGGGCATGGACATGACAGTAATCTTATAATCTAAAGTTTTCTTACTTTTTCCTGTTTTCTAGAACAATTTGTATAAAATAAGAATTATCTGTTCCTTGAAAATTTGGTAGGAATCAACAATAAAGATTTGTGAGCCTAGAGAGGTCTTTGTGGAGGTTTTTTTAACTTCCTTGTTATTTTAACTTCTTTATGCTATTGTTGCAGTCAACTATTATATTTCTTCTTGCATCGACATTATCATTTTATGATTTTTTACAGCAATCTATTCATTTTGTCTAGATTCAGATTACTTAATGGGTAGTTGGTCAGAATATTCTTTATAGACTCGTAGTCTTTAAATTCTGTATTTAATTATTTATATCCTTCTCTGCCACTTCCTGTTTTCCTCAGTCTTGTTAAAGTAGTATCTATTAAATTTTTTTCAAAGAACCAGTTTTTTTTTAAGTCATCTTCTCTTCTTTTGCCTATTTTATGGATATATGTACTTATCTCCTATTATTTATTGCTTTTGTGTTTTCTTGGAATAAATGTTCTCTTGGGACTACAATGCCCCCCCCCCAATTTCTTGAGTTAAAAATCTTAGCTTTTTTTACATTAAATTATTTTGTCTTTGTTAGTAAAATGTATCTCAACCCATGTACTTATAAATACTTCTTTGACTATAACATAAATATTGGCATGCTAAGTATTTCTATACAGTCAACAAAAACAAGGCCGGGAGCTGACTGTGGCTCAGATCATGAACTCCTTATTGCCAAATTCAGACTCTATTGAGCTGCATAAGTTGCTTGTATATTTTTGAGATTAATTCTTTGTCAGTTGCTTCATTTGCTATTATTTTCTCCCATTCTGAAGGCTGTCTTTTCACCTTGCTTATAGTTTCCTTTGTTGTGCAGAAGCTGTTAATTTTAATTAGATCCCATTTGTTTATTTTTGCTTTTATTTCCAATATTCTGAGAGGTGGGTCATAGAGGATTCTGCTGTGATTTATGTTGGAGAGTGTTTTGCCTATGTTCTCCTCTAGGAGTTTTATAGTTTCTGGTCTTACGTTTAGATCTTTAATCCATTTTGAGTTTATTTTTGTATATGGTGTTAGAAAGTGTTCTAGTTTCATTCTTTTACAAGTGGTTGACCAGTTTTTCCAGCACCACTTGTTAAAGAGATTGTCTTTACTCCATTGTATATTCTTGCCTCCTTTGTCAAAGATAAGGTGTCCGTAGTTGTGTGGATTTATCTCTGGGCTTTCTATTTTGTTCCATTGATCTATATTTCTGTCTTTTTGCCAGTACCATACTGTCTTGATGACTGTGGCTTTGTAGTAGAGCCTGAAGTCAGATAGGTTGATTCCTCCAGTTCCATTCTTCTTTCTCAAGACTGCTTTGGTTATTTGAGGTTTTTTGTATTTCCATACAAATTGTGAAATTATTTGTTCTAGTTCTCTGAAAAATACCCTTGGTAGCTTGAAAGGGATTGCAAAAAAGAATTTTTTTTGCATTCTTTTTGCATTCTTTTCTTGTGTAGGTTATCACAGAATATTGAGTGGACATCTCCACTCTTTCTTTACTCCTTCAAACCTGACTTAGCTAATCATAGCATTTTTTTCTTCCTTATAAATTTTTGAATAAATTGAGTTCCTTAAAGACATAACTGAAATATAGTGTAGGATTTAATTTTTGGGTTAACTTTGGGATAAATTAATATTTTTATGGTATAAAGTATTTTTATCCAAGATCATGCGCTTTCTCTCCATTTACACAGATCTTATTATATGCTCCTCAAAAGACAAATTAAAAATATCTCCATCAGGTCATATCCTTCAAACTCAAGGGCTATTTAATACCATATTATTTAGTTTTCAGATATACGTTTTTTTTTTTTTAAGTGAAGGCTTTTTTATAATTGAGATAATTTTTATACTTACAACATTTGGTGTGTACATTGGAAACACAAGATATAAACGGTTAAAAATAAACCTCAAACTAAAAAAATGTAAAGGGAGAGAGATTACCATTGCCTAGGCTACTCACAAAAAAAATCTAGAAAATTGATTCAAACAACTGTTAAATTTCAGGTTTTTAAAAAAGAGATAATTGACCTGTTAATCTTATTAAAGAAATGTTTGCAAAAGAAACTTGCAGTTTTAGTATTTATATCTGTAAGACCATGAGGAAGTTTTCAAACCATGTTCTAATAGTCCATGAGTGAATCTGTGAATCCATGAAATCTTTTTTCCCCCTGGTCTAACACGTAGTAGCAAAAACAACCACCTCTGGGAACTGGAATGCAAAGGTAGGAAATCAAGAAACACCTGGAGTAACAGGCAAATTTGGCCTTGCAGTACAGAATGAAGCAGGACAAAGGCTAATAGAGTTTGGCCAAGAGAACACACTGGTCATAGCAAACATCCTCATCCAACAGCACACGAGAAAACTCTGTAGAGTCTTGGACATCACCAGATGGTCAATACCAAAATCAGATTGATTATATTCTTTGCAGCCAAAGATTGAGAGGCTCTATACAGTTGGCAAAAACAAGACTGGGGGCTGACTGAGGCTCAGATCATGAACTCTTTATTGACAAATTCAGACTTAAAGTAAAGAAAGTAGGGAAAACCACTAGACCATTCAGGTATAACCTAAATCAAATCCCTTAAAATTATGCACTGGAAGTGAGAAATAGATTCAAGGGACTAGATCTGATAGAGTGGCTGAAAAACTATGGATGGAGGTTTGTGACATTGAACAGGTGACAGGGATCAAGACCATCACCAAGAAAAAGAAATGCAAAAAGGCAAAATGGTTGTCTGAGGAGGCTTTACAAATAGCTGTGAAAAGAAGAGAAGTGAAGAGCAAAGGAGAAAAGGAAAGATATAAGCATTTGAATGCAGAGTTCCAAAGAATAGTACAGAGAGATAAGAAAGCCTTCCTCAGTGATCAGTGCAAAGAAATAGAGGAAAACAATAAAATGCGAAAGACTAGAGATCTCTTCAAGAAAATTAGAGATTCCATGGGAATGTTTCATGTAAGGATGGACTTAATAAAGGGCAGAAATGGTATGGACCTAACAGAAGGAGACTATATTAAGAAGAGGTGGCAAGAATACACAAAAGAACTATACAAAAAAGACCTTTACGACCCAGGTAATCACAATGGTATGATCACTCACCTAGAGCCAGAGATCCTGGAATGCGAAGTCAAGTGGGCCTTAGGAAGCATCACTATGAACAAAGCTAGTGGAGGTGATGGAATTCCAGGTGAGCTGTTTCAAATCCTAAAAGATGATGCTATGAAAGAGCTGCACTCAATATGTCAGGAAATTTGGAAAACTCAGCAGTGGCCCCAGGACTGGAAAAGGTCAAATGCCAATAATGCTCAAACTACTGCATAATTGCACTCATCTCACATGCTAGTAAAGTAATGCTCAAAATTCTCCAAGCCAGGCTTCAGCAATATGTGAACCGTGAACTTCCAGATGTTCAAGTTGGTTTTAGAAAAGTCAGAGGAACCAGGGATCAAATTGCCAACATCTGCTGGATCATGGAAAAAGCAAGAGAGTTCCAGAAAAACATCTATTTCTGCTTTATTGATTAAACAAAGGCCTTTGACTGTGTGGATCACAACAGAATGTAGAAAATTCTGAAAGAGATGGGAATACCAGACCGCCTGACCTGCCTCTTGAGAAACCGATATGCAGGTCAGGAAGTACTGAGCTTCCTGAGCTCAGTTAGAACTGAGCATGGAACAACAGACTGGTTCCAAATAGGAAAAGGAGTACGTCAAGGCTGTATATTGTCACCCTGCTTATTTAACTTCTATGCAGAGTACATCATGAGAAATGCTGGGCTGAAGGAAGCACAATCTGGAATCAAGATTGCCAGGAGAAATATCAATAACCTCAGGTATGCAGATGACAGCACCCTTATGGCAGAAACTGAAGAAGAACTAAAGAACCTCTTGATGAAAATGAAAGAGGAGAGTGAAAAAGTCGGCTTAAAACTCAACATTCGGAAAACTAAGATCAGGGCATCTGGTCCCATCACTTCATGTGAAATAGATGGGGAAACAGTGGAAAAAATGACAGACTTTTTTGGGGGACTCCAAAATCAGTGCAGATGGTGACTGCAGCCGTGACATTAAAAGATGCTTGCTCCTTGGAAGGAAAGTTATGACCAACCTAGACAGCTTATTAAAAAGCAGAGATATTACCTTGCCAACAAAGGTCCGTCTAGTCAAGGCTATGGTTTTTCCAGTGGTCATGTGTGGATGTGAGAGTTGGACTATAAAGAAAGCTGAGTGCTAATGAATTGATGCTTTTGAACTGTGGTGTTGGAGAAGACTCTTGAGAGTCCCTTGGACTGCAAGGAGATCCAACCAGTACACCCTAATGGAAATCAGTCCTGGGTGTTCATTAGGGCTGATGCTGAAGCTGAAACTCCAGTACTTTGGCCACCTGATGTGAAGAACTGACTTATTTGAAAATACCCTGATGCTGGAGGAAAGATTGAAGGCAGGAGAAGAAGGGGACCACAGAGGATGAAATGGTTGGATGGCATCACTGACTCAATGGACATGAGTTTGAGTAAACTCCTGGAGTTGGTGATGGACAGGGAGGCCTGGCGTGCTGCAGTCCATGGGGTCGCAAAGAGTTGGACATGAGTGAGCAACTGAACTGAACTGGGGAGTTTCCTTTTTGGGGACGCAAAGTCATAGCTCTTGCCTCAACCCATCTACTTGGAGGGAGGGACTTCACAGACTGCAGTCTGGTTGGAGGCCCAGAGTTACCAACCTTTGGCTCCATTCTTGTGAGTTTTTAAGCCATGTTTGAGGGTAAGATTTGGATAAATGGGAGCAACATTTTCTTTGAATTTCCTACAGCGCCCCTGGGGACGGTTTTCCCTTTTTCTCTGCTCACAAACTTCAAATGGAGGTGACCAAAGATGCTGTGTTGTGAAATATGGACTGCTTACTTTAAAGGCATCTTTGTAGGCGGCAACATCTTCAGATGCAGGAGAGATTGCAGGTGGGCAGTGGGGGGGAGGGGCAGGGAGCAGCAGCATGAACTGGGAAGTTTAGCATGTGACGGGAATTCTACAGCGCCCCTGGGGACGGTTTTCCCTTTTTCTCTGCTCACAAACTTCAAATGGAGGTGACCAAAGATGCTGTGTTGTGAAATATGGACTGCTTACTTTAAAGGCATCTTTGTAGGCGGCAACATCTTCAGATGCAGGAGAGATTGCAGGTGGGCAGTGGGGGGGAGGGGCAGGGAGCAGCAGCATGAACTGGGAAGTTTAGCATGTGATGGGAATCTTGACTCTCTGAGGGGTTACAGAGAGGCCCAGAGACTGTCCAGAGATCAAAAAGCTTAGGCATGGTTGAGACTAGTATATGGCATCAATATTTCCTAGAAGCCTTTAAGTCTCCTAGGTTTTACTGTCAGCCTTTAGGTCTCACATGGACTAGTTGGTTAAGGAGGTCTTCCCTGAGCTTATGGAACTGTTTTGTCAGGTAACTCTCATTCCTGCTATCCTTGGATATATTGGTTAATGATGTGACCCTTTCCTTCTTCTTTCCTCTGGGCCAAAGAAACATACTTGAGCACACACTGTACTAGTTCGTCTCAGTTCTTTGAAGGCCTCTCTGGGAGGAGATACAAATCCTTTGTATAATCTCTCAGCATCCTCTTAACACTAGTTATTGATCCAAATTAAAAAAAAAAAAACAAGCTTCTTAAGGTTTCCTCATAAACATCATCATCCTGTTAACAGAGTGTCTAAAGGCTATGAAGACCAGATTCAGAGAGATTAGATCTTCATTTAATCAAAATCTTCTGACAAAACCTCAATAATAGATCTAGTCTGGCCTGGGGGTTTGCAGTTTAGTCCATTCTTATTTAAATTACCAAATTAGGAAAAATAGTTTAGCCAGGAAATTTCCATCAAGCTTACAAAAAATTCTTTAATGAGCAATCAGAAGATGTCCACAGAGGCTTTCCAGCCACCGTTTCTCTAACTGGACTGATTAGGAAGTTTTCCAGTTTCCTAGAAACATCCTGGAGTATTTCTGTAGTCCTGGTTTGTCATCTGGAAGTGCTTTGGTCTGGCTAACAAATTATATGATTGTCATGTCTGTAACTGTAGGTTTTAGGTCCTCGGCAGTTTGAATATTAGTTGCTACTCTGTCGACCCTCAGATGGTGCTTGAGTCAAGTCCACTTCACATGCTGGGCTCCAAGGGTACACTGAGGAAAGCAGGCACGTGGGGTGATATAAAGGGCAGATAAGACATTGGAGCATGCGCACTTCTTGCTGCAGTCTTCTACAAAGAGTAAGGTGAGAGGGACTAAGTCTGCCATGCAGCACACGAGGTCAGAAGAGGGAAGTGCATGTGATTCAAACAGAAATATGTTGAATCATGACAGAAGTTCTCTGGACAAAAAACACTGTCCAGGCAGAAAACAGGTGAATCTGTATAGCTCACCAAGAGACAAACTGCAGTGGCAGTTCAAGAGGGAAAAATGTAAATTCCCTAACTCTTCTCTAAGAGGGCTACTTTTTTTTTCTTTTTTCTATTTTTGCAAATCCTTTTCCCCTTTAGTATGGATCCTAAAAGCAGTAGAGGAAGTGGTGTGGAAGTTCATATATTGTGTTTTGATTTCAATGTTTTTGCTGTTGGTCTCTATGATATTAATTATATGGAATATACTGACCCTTTCTTTGTAGCCCAGAACATGCTTAATCTATGTAAATCTTGACCATGTGTTTGAAAACAAAGAATATTCTTTATAATATGAAAAGATCTCTATATATCTAATATAAACTTTTAAATTATATTTGTATCTTCAGTATATCTGATTACTTTTGGTTTTTGAAGGCATATTTTCCACCACAATTACCAATTAACTACCACTGTTGTGTGTGGGTGTGCTCTTGGTTGTATTGACTCTTCGTGACCCTGTGGACTATAGCCCACCATGCTCCTGTGTTCATGGGATTTCCCAGGCAAGAATACTGGAGTCCAGGGAATCTTCCTGACCCAGGGATCGAACTCCCATCCCTTGTGTCTCCTGCATTGCAGGTAAGTTCTTTACCTGCTTAGCCACTGGGGAAGCCCACTTCCCACAATTACCAACTCATCTGCTTCCCTCTGTAGGTCTCTAGTTGTTGCCTTGTCTAGTTGGAGACTCTGCTGTTAGATCCATATAGGTTCATGATTTTTAGATCTTACTGCTCTATTCTTTGTGACCCCATGGACTCTTCAGGCCAGGATACTGGAGTGGGTAGCCTTTCCCTTCTCCAGGAGATCCTCCCAACCCAGGGATTGAACCCAGGTCTCATGCACTACAGGCGGATTCTTTACCAGCTAAGCCACCAGCTAAGTCAAGAAACACCTGGAGTAACAGGCAAATTTGGCATTGGAATGAGGAGTGAAGCAGTGCAAAGACTAATAGAGTTTTGCCAAGAGAATGCACTGGTCATAGCAAACACTCTCTTCCAACAACACAAGAGAAGACTCTACACGTGGACATCACCAGATGGTCAACACCGAAATCAGATTGATTCTGTTCTATGCAGCCAAAGATGGAGAAGCTCTATACAGTCAACAAAAACAAGACCAGGAGCTGACTGTGGCTCAGATCATGAACTCCTTATTACCAAATTCAGACTCAAATTGAAGAAAGTAGGGAAAACCGCTAGACCATTCAGGTATGACCTAAATCAAATCCCTTATGATTATACAGTGGAAGTGAGAAATAGATTTAAGGGCCTAGATCTGATAGATAGAGTGCCTGATGAACTATGGAATGAGGTTAAAAAAAGATGTCCTTTTCATTATAGGGGACTGGAATGCTAAAGTAGGAAGTCAAGAAACACCTGGAGTAACAGGCAAATTTGGCCTTGGAATGCGGAATGAAGCAGGGCAAAGACTAATAGAGTTTTGCCAAGAAAATGCACTGGTCATAGCAAACACCCTCTTCCAACAACACAAGAGAAGACTCTACACATGGACATCACCAGATGGTCAACACCGAAATCAGATTGATTATATTCTTTGCAGCCAAAGATGGAGAAGCTCTATACAGTCAACAAAAACAAGACCAGGAGCTGACTGTGGCTCAGATCATGAACTCCTTATTACCAAATTCAGACTCAAATTGAAGAAAGTAGGGAAAACCACTAGACCATTCAGGTATGACCTAAATCAAATCCCTTATGATTATACAGTGGAAGTGAGGAATAGATTTAAGGGCCTAGATCTGATAAATAGAGTGCCTGAAGAACTATGGAATGAGGTTAGTGACATTGTACGGGAGACAGGGCTCAAGATCATCCCCATGGAAAAGAAAAGAAATAGGGAGATTATTCTGGATTATCCAAAAAAGCCCAGTGTAATCACATGAGTCCCTAAAAAAAGAATAGGAAGTAAGAGAGATTCAGAACATGAGAAGTATTTGATATGATGTTATGGTTTGAAGGCAGAAGGGCCACATGGAAGACATGAAAAGGAATTGGTCTCTGCCAACAACCTAAATAAGCTTGTTTTGAAATATAGGTTTTATTATTATTTAAGTAAGGTAAGGTCAACAGATCAGGAGACCATGACTATAGGAAAGAAAATTTGTTACTCACAGTTGCCAAGAGGAGGGTTATTCTACAACACACAGGGTCACATAGGGAAGCACTAGGGTCACTCAGGAGGCAGAATAAGCCTAGACTATGTGGGCAATTGTCTTACATTGTAGTTTAGTTGGGAAAAAAAGGTCAAGGCAGGGAAAACAGGCTTGGTATTGGCTATTTTGAATAATTTCATCAGGTTCTATGGCACAGAGGCTGTCCTTAGTTGCCTGGTACCCAGGAGTGACTTGATTAGAGTAGAGGAATACAGGCCCTGCTTGTGACAGCCCATTATAGGATGAATGAGGATATGAGCTCTGGACTGGTTAGTTTACACATGAAAGGCACCCTCGTAAGTCATTTATGGTCTTTGGCAATTGGCTAGCCCTGGGAAGGGCAGCCTCTTCAGGGCTAACAAAGTCCAAGATGTCAAAGCATCAGAAATATAGGAAATAAGAAGGCATAATTAATGCAGCTTGCATATTAATTCTTCCCAATAGCTTTCAGAAAGAAATGCAGTCCAGATTTTGGCTTTGTGAGACCCTGAGCAGAGAATTCAACTATGCCATGCCAGACTTCTGTTCCACAAATCTATGAGATAACAAATGGATATTGTTTTAAGCTGTTACATTTGTGGCAATTTGTTACAGCATCAATAGAAAACTAACACATGTCAAGTCTTCCTTGGTAGCATGTTTCTAATTAATTCTCTGGGCATGCTATATTCTACAGAACCTTCTACCACTTTCACAATTACAGTACAGAAAAAGGCTAATTAGAAAAGCTTTCTTCAATGACTATATTTGACAGGTTTCCATCAAGCAAAATATAATGTGAAATTTTTAATGCTATCCACCAATAGAGCATGGAGGAAAATTAAGTTAAGATGTGCTTAGGAAATTAGTTTGAGTTTGTAGAACTCAAATTCTTAAATCTTTAAAGCATTTGGCTGTGTAAGAGAGCATAAGACCTAATAACTGCAGCACACACTCTCCATCCCTATTAGGCAAATTACTAACTGTATTAATGTATATATTTGGCCACAACTTCAGATCACAATGTTGTAAATGCATGCTTTGAGCCACTCTCCATCCCAAAGAAGATCAGAGCAATGAAAGATAAAAAGTAAAAAAAAAATGAAAATCTTTAAAATGTAGCCAAGCTTACAAAGAGACCAATATCTCTGTGAATCAGTAACCATTCATTCATTCATTTGTTCATTCACTCATTCATTTAGCAAGCTTTTATTCAGTACCTATATGTGATAGATATTGTTTTAGACACAAGATACTGCACTAAACAAAGCAAAGTCTCTGCCCTTATGGAACTTACAATCTGAAAGGAGAAAATTCTATAGAAACACAAAGCAATAAACCAAGTGTATGCAGCAGGTAAAGGCAGCCAGGAGCTTAATTCCTTAGGAGGGAGATGGAGACTAAAAGTGTCCTATCTAAGGCAGAACACCAGAACCAGCCTTACTGCTTGAAATAACAGACTGGAGAGGAAAGGGGGCTGGAAAGAGCTATAACTGATTGCTGTGGGGGCTATAACTATAACTATGTACCCATCAACATGAGACCGATGGAGAGCCTCACACAGTCAGGACTTGGGCTGAGCTACCTTTGGCTAAGTGACTGGATCTGTGCTGCCACCTACTCACCAGAGGTAAGTGCCCTAAGCTGTCCTTAAAAGACCTGATTCCGGACAGGAGACAGGAGCTGTATACAGACAACTGCAACAAAGCAGAGAAGAAGGAGTGAGCAAACAAAGATAAAAGGAAAAAATACTTGCCCTCAAGATGAGTCTACAAATTAAAATTTTATACCACATGAAGAAAACTAAGAAGCAACAAAATGAAAATAAATCAAAGGAATCTTGACATGATTTTAGAATGCTCAAAGAGATTTTTTTAAAAAGAATAACACATTTATGGATCAAGAAATTATGAAATAAAGAAGCAGAAATGAAATGAAAATAGGCATTTTGAAAAAAATTAGAAATCCTACAAAATGAAAAATAGAAGTTAACTTTTTAAATTTTAATAGGTGAGATAATCGTGAGAGAATTACTAAAATGGAAGAATATCGAGGAACTTCCCCAAAACCTATCACAGTGAGATAAAGAGGCTAAACCATAATTATGACAAAGCAGTTTAAAAATAAGTAGGATCAATTGGACATCTCCAACATACATCTAATGAGAGAGTCACAAGAAGAGCATTGAAGGAATTCCCTGGTGGTCCAGTGGTTAGGACTCAGTGCTTTCAGTGCAGAGGGCCCAGGTTCAATCCCTGGTTAGGGGACTAAGATCCCACAAGTCATGCAGCACAGCCAAAAAAAGAACATTAAGGAAATGGCTTAAACTTTTCCAAAAATAGAAAAAATACAGGGGTCCTCAAATTTAAAATGCCCACCAAGTGCTACACAGAACAAGTGGATATATCTGGTCTGGAATTGATCCATTGCAATAAAGATGCTGAAGCAAAAAACAACCCACCCTTAGAATATACTATTCATTTAAAAAATCTTCAGAAGTCTAAACAAGAATTCATAAACTGACTGAAATGTTCCTTAGCAGCTCTGAAACTCAATGGAGCTGGGATTTCCAATTAAAATGTTGCAAGAATTGTATCTAACAGTATTAAATTATAATGTCTTCCTAAATTGCTTTTTCTGTTTCTGTGGAACAATTGAGTTGAAATTATCCAAAAAGTCCAAACGGAGGAAAAAAATAAAGTTAGGGTTAGGCAATGATATACTAAACTGCTATTATCTAGAAGAAGGGTAAATTTTTATTGCTAAGTCACTTCAGTTGTGTCCAACTCTTTGCAACCCTATAGACTGTAGCCCTGGAGAAGGCAATAGCACCCCACTCCAATACTCTTGCCTGGAAAATCCCATGGACGGAGGAGCCTGGTGGGCTGCAGTCCATGGGATCACTAAGAGTCAGACACGACTGAGCGACTTCACTTTCACTTTTCACTTTCATGCATTGAAGAAGGAAATGGCAACCTACTCCAGTGTTCTTGCCTGGAGAATCCCAGGGACGGGGGAGCCTGGTGGGCTGCCGTCTATGGGGTTGCACAGAGTTGGACACGACTGAAGCAACTTAGCAACAGCAGCAGCAGACTGTACCCCGCCAGGCTCCTCTGTCCATGGGATTCTTCAAGCAAGAATACTGCAGTGGGTTGCTGTGCCCTCCTTCAGGGGATCTTCCTGACCCAAGGATTGAACCCCTATCGCTTATGTCTCCTGCACTGGCAGGCAGGTTCTTTACCAGTAGAGCTACCTGTAAGCAAAGTAAATTATGCATGTTGTAATACATAGGTTAAATACTAAATGAACAAAACTACAGTATATTACTACCCAACTAATAAAGGGGAAAAATGATTTTTAAAATATACTCAATACGTTAAAAAAAAAAACAAGGAGAGAAAAAATTAGAGCAGGTGTATCAAATAGAAAAATAGACAAAATTATAGAATTAAACAAAGTATATCAGTAGCTATATACAATGGAGACAGCCTAAATGTACTATTAATAGTTTAAGAAACAATGATTTTCAAACTNGCCATAAAGCAAATCTCAAAAATTTCAAACGGCTAAAATTAAACAGATGTTTTCTGACCATGTACAATGTGAAAAGATAACTTCAAAAATTTTGTTTGATAAAATATGAAGTGAATTAAGTAGGTAAAAAATAAATAATGGAAGAAATTAGAAAATAACTTGAACTGAATAAAAATGTAAAAATCTGAATATTAGAATTTTAAGATGCAGCTAAAACAGTACTTAGAAGAAAACATACAACTTAAACTGTATAAATTAAAAAAAGAATAAAGACTGAAAATTAATAAGCTAAGCATGAATCTCCAGAGATTAGAAAAACAGAAGCAAAATAAAATTATTGAAAATAGAAGGAAAGAAATAACATAAATAGAGGGCAACTAATAGAGAAGCAACAAGAACGCTAAGAGTCTCTTCTTTGAAAAGACTAACAAAATTGACAAACTTTTGGTGAAACTAATTGGGAAAAAAGAGAAGAAATGAAAAACAATTATCAAAAATAAGGAAGAACAACTACTGCTGCTGCACACATAGAAGATTACAATGGCCAGCTACTGACAACTTCTGCCAGCAAATCTGAAAATTTAGATGAGATTTTAAAAAGCTTATAAAAGTAGACTGTATCAAACTGGCATCAAAAGAAACAGAAAACTTTAAAGCCCTTTAGCCATTAATAAATTAAATCAATAATGATAAAGCCTTCCCACAAAGATAACTCCAGTCCCACATAACTTTACTCTTAAATTCTACCAAACATACAAAGAGTAAATAATTCTCCTTTGATACAAACTCTTTCAGATTAGAAAACAGCAAATACTATCCAACTCATTTAATGTGGCTAGCATAATTTTGATAGCAAAACCTGTCAGTGATAATATAAGAAAAGATTATTACAGACCAAACTCACTTATATGAGCATAGATACAAAAATCCTAAACAGAATATTAGCAAACCAAATCTAGCAACATATAAAAATAATAGTAGATCATGACCAAGTTTTATTTATCTCAGAAATTCATGATTGTTTTAATAATTCAGTAATCTAATAATGTAATTCACCACACTAACAAATTAAAGGAGAAAAATCATGTGATTGTCTCAATAGATGCAGATAAAAGTGCTTAATAAAATTTAACACCCATTTATGATTCAATCAAATAAACCCTTAACAAACTAGGAACAGAAAGAAACTTCTTTAATCTGATAAAGAATATTTATAAAAACATACAGCAAATATTATACTTAATATAAATACTGAAAGTTTTCCACTGGAGATCAAGAACAAGACAAGGAAGTCTACTAGCAATCTTACAACATTGTACTGAAGGGCCCATGGATAGGAAAGTAGAAAGAAATTAAAGGTAAGAAATTATAGAAGAAAAATCAAGCTATCATTATTTATAAATAATGATAATGATTTTATACAAAATTCAAAAGAACTTACAAGCTGTTAGAATTTACAACAAATTTTAGCAGAGTCACTGGATATTAAATCAATGTACAAAAATCCATTTTATTTCTCTATCCCAGCAATAAATTAAAGTTTTACTTTTACAAATATAATTTTATAATCAAAAACTACCAATTAGTTCATAAAAAATCTAACTAAAGATTTCCAACACCTTTATAGAAAAATCATAAAACTTTGTTAAGAGATACCGAAGACAACCTAAGAAATGGAGAAGCATACCATGTTCAAAGATTGGAACACTCAATATTAAAAATATGTAACTTCTCATATTTATTTATAGATTCATGCAATCTTATCAAAATCACAAGTATCTATGGAACTTGACAAACTACTTCCAAAATTTATATACAAGTGCAAAAGGCTAAAAGCAGTTAAGGCACTTATATGTGTTCCCTAGGACTGCTTAACAAACCACCACAAATTGGAGGGCTTAAATAACAAGTTTATCATCACATAGTTCTGGAGGCTAAAATTCCAAAATCAAGATGTTACCAGGTTAATGCTTCCTCTGAAACCTGTACAGAAAATTCTTCCATGTCTCTTCCTAGTTTCTATGGCTTCCTGACAATCTTTGGCTTTCCTTGGCTTGCAGCTGCCGTAACTCCAATATCCACCTTCATCATCACATAGCATTCTCCCTATGTTTCTGTCTTTACAAGGCCATCATCTTATAAGGACACCAGTCATATTGAAGTAGGGACCTCATCTTAACTAATAACCACTTCAATGACCCTGTTTCCAAATAAAATCACATTCTGAGGTACCAGATATTTCAACATATCTGTTTATAGAGGGACACAATTCAGTTTAAAACAATCTTGAAGAAAAAAGAACAAAAAGGAAAATTTGTTCTCCTAGGCATCATGACATATTACAAAGTTATAGTAATCAAGACAGTGCAGTTTTGGCACAGGGGCAGAAAAATAGATGAATAGGAGAGCTTAGAAACAGCATAGAAACTGACTTGTGTTACACTTGATTTATTTCAGAGACAGCATTGCAGAACAGTAAAAATGGAATGGATTTCCAAAAGAAAGCACTAGGACAATGAGAAAATTTTTATTGGACCCCTCTTTCATTGCATATGCAAATACAGGGTGATTTCTTCTTGACCTCGGACTCAGGAAGGTTTTCCTAAATAAACACAAAAATTCTTCATAATGGAGAAAGTTACTAGTAAACTAAATTTAAATTAAGAAGGCAATAGAGAGAAAGTTGAAAGTCAGCCCTCAGAGTAGGAAAAGACATATGCAATATGTATAATTAAATATATAAATAAAGAACCAGGATCCAGAATATAAAGAAATTCCTACAAATAACAAGGGAAAAGTATCCAGAAGTAAAAATGGTGGAAAGATTTGAAAAAGCACTTCACAAAACAGGTAATCCCAAAGACCAATCCCACAGTTTAAAATGTTCAGTGTCACTAATTTTTAAATGCATTTTAAAACCATGATGAGATACCACTACTCACTCATAAGATGAGAAAAAATGTAAAAGTCTGATAATATCAACTATCAGCCAAATTATGGACCATCAGGAATTTTAATAATGTGAATTGTGTATATTGGTATAAATTCTTTGAAAACCTGTTGCATTGTCTAGTCAAGTTGAAGACATGCATATCCTATAACTATGCAATTCTTTCAAATCTTTACCCTGGAGATATACATTTATAGGAGCCTGGCAGGCTACAGTTCATACAATCGCAAAGCGTCAGACACAACTGAAGTGATTTAGCACGCATGTATACCTTATAATTACCACAATATATAAATAAAAATATTCCTAGAAGCACTGTTTAAAAATACCAAAAAGTGTAAAGAATTCAAATGTCCATCAGCAATAAAATGAATAAATTATAGTCTTAATCAGCAGTGAGAATGAACAACCCATAGCTGCAAACAGCAATATGAATAATTCTTAAAATAATGTCAAGACCAAAAAGCCAAGTCACACACAAAAAGCATACAATAATGATTTCATCTATATAAAAATCAAAAACCAAGAAACAATTTGTTGTTCAGGAAGTGGTAAGATTATCAAGAAAAGTAAGGAAATACTTCTATAAAAGTCAAGGTAATGATTACCTTGAGGGGAAGGAAAAGAGCTTGGGATTGAGAGAGGATAATTAGGAAGACATACACAAGAGGCTTTCTGTGTACCAGTACTGTTCTATTTTCTGACCTGGGTGATAGTTACAGGGGTGTTTAAAAATATTTGTTAAACTATACATAAATGTTAAAGTCCACATGGTCTGGAGGAGAGTAAGAAGTCAGTTACATAGTCAAGGCCCTGAGAATATAAGAGTTCAGTAAGGAGACTGTAGTTTTTGAAAAGAGATCCTTCTAGGAGCCATAAATAGATACAACACGGAAGACCTTTTGAACAGAGAATTAATGTCACAGCTCAGCTGGCAGCAGTATGGAAAACAGTTGACAGCAAGAGAACTATAAGGGGACATGAGAGCTCAAAATTGCATCTGTTGGAACAAAATGGAAATGGTGGTATGGAAGTTAACCATGTACAACTTAGCAATTGGTCAATAAAGCAAAGAAAAAGACGGAAAAGTCAAATATGCCTCCAAGGTCTCAATTCCAGGGAACTTCTATGGATGGTTTTATTAAATGCAAAAAAATAAATATGTGAGGCAAGGGAGATTTAAGCACATGCATGACAAGTTCCATTCTGTACATAATGATACTGAAGTACCAGAAAATATCCCACTGTGGGACTTCCCTGGTGGTCCAGTGGCTAAAACTCCAATGCAGGGGTCCTGGGTTCAATTCTTGGCCAGGGAACTAGATCCCACATGCCACAACTAGGAGTTGGCCTGCCAAATAAATAAATAAAATTTTAAAGAGAAAGAAAAATATCCCACTGCTGATACTTAGCTGACCATTGGATTTAGACCTGTTAGATACTCTATAAATATGAATTAGAGGCTAAATGTTTCTGTCTCCTCAAAATTCATATGTTAAGCCCTAACCCCCAATGTAATGATATTTGAAAGTAGGGCCTTTGGATAATTAGGTTTAGATGAGGCCATGAGGGTAAAGCCTCATGATAGGATTAGTGTCATCATAAGAAGAGGAAGAGAGACCAGTTTTCTCTCTCCATTATGTGAAGACACAGCCAAAAGACAGCTGTCTACAAGCCAGAATGAGATCCCCTAGAGGGGAACCAAATTGGCTGGCCCCTGATCTTGGACTTCCCGGTCTCCAGAACTGTGAGTAATAAATTCCAGTTGTTTAAGCCACCAGTCTACAGTGTTTTGTTATTACAGCCTGAGGTGACTAATACAATATGGGAAGAAATGAGGGAGGGAAATTCATGTAGTTGAGAAAGTAGCGATATAGATAAAGATTTAGACGTCAGCCACACACAGCTAATAGTGCATCCCAAGAGACTGGACAAGTCTAAAAAGGAACAAAAACGAAAAAAAAGAGATGCTAAGATCAGACCTTGAGGAACAACTAAAGTTATAGAAAAAGAATGATGAGACAGAAAAGGAACTGGCAGAAAGGGAGAATATAATGTAAAGAAGCCAAAAGACTAAAGAGTTTCCGTTTCTAACAGTGGGTTAGAAGGTTGACAGAAAGTGATTGTGCTCAGTGATAGACCAGTTTTAACACCTTAAAGAGAGTGATTTCAGCACATTTTTGAGGACAGAAGTCAGGATACAAACAATTATGGAATTTATGAATCACTCTAAAGCAGAGGAAGCAAACGTGATGCTTTCAAAACTTTTGGTAGTGAAAATGTGAAAGAAAGGAAAGTAACAGGAGAGTAATTAAGTCAAAAGAAAAGGGCCTTTTATTAGACAAAGACTACTACAATGAAGGAATACTAAAGCTGCAGAACGGTGGTCAGAGTAGGTAAACGAAGGAATGATCTAAGAACCATAAGAGCACAAGTGCAAGAGTGAGTCTTTGAAAGGAGGTCCTCACACCCTGTCTGAGGCAGAAGAATCTTTTTTATTAAAATGTTGAGCCTGAAAGGAAAACTCAGAGATAAAAGTGTTTATTAAGAAAAGAGAAGAAAACCCTTGTGCACTGTGGTAGGAATGTATCTTGGTGCAGTCACTATGGAAAACAGTATGGAGGTCCCTCAAAAAATTGAAAATAGAGCTACTATACGATCCAACAGTTCCCTTCTTGAGTATTTATACAAAGAAAATGAAAACACTAACTTGAAAGGATATATGCACCCTCATGTTCATAGTAGTATTATTTCTAATATCCAAGGTATGGGAATAATCTAAGTGCTCACTGACAGAAGAGTGGATAAAGAAAATGTGATATAATGAATGATGTATATAAATATTATTTATCCATAAAATATCATGAAATATTACCATTTATGACAACATGGAATATACCTTGAGGGCATTATGCTAAATGAAATGTCAGACAGAGAAAGACAAAACCACACTTATATGTGGAATAAGCTCATAGTAACAAAGAACTAGTTAGTGGTTACTAGAGGGGGCAAGGTGCAAAATGGGTGACAAACTTCCACTTATACAATGAATATCTGGGAGAATATACAGCATGGTGAACATAGTTAATAATATTGTACTGCATAATCAAAAGTTGTAAGAGGATAGATCTTATAAAACAGAAGGAAAAGAAGTGTTTTTACAGCTAATGCCTTGTAGAGGAGCCGTTTTGTTGTTGTTTAGTTTCTTAGTCACATCTGACTCTTTTGTAACCCTACTGGGCTTTCCAGGTGGTGCTAGTGGTAAAGAACCCATCTGCCAATACAGGAGATATAAGAGACACAGGTTCGATCCCTGGGTTGGGAAGATCCCATGGGGGAGGGCATGGTTACTCACTCTAGTACTCTTGCCTGGAGACTCCCCATGGACAGAGGAGCCTGGCAGGCTATAGTCCACAAGGTCGCAAAGAGTTGGACATGACTGAAGCACACACACAGACTGTTGTCCACCAGGCTCCTCTGTCCATGGGATTTCCCAGGCAAGAATACTGGAGTGGGTTGCCATTTCCTACTGCAGGGGATCTTCTGATTCAGGCATCAAACTCAAGTCTCCTGCTTGGCAAGCAGATTCTTTACCAGTGATTCACCTGAGAAGCCCCTTGTAATGGAGTCTAGTCATTAAAAGAATTTACTCCAAACAAACAATATTGCATGCATGCCTAGTTGCTCAGTCATGTCCAACTCTTCGCAACCTCATGGACTGTAGCCCACCAGGCTCCTCTGTCCATGGGATTCCTCAGGCAAGAATACTGGAATGGGTTGCCATTTCCTTCTCCAAAGAATTTTCCCGAGCCAGGGATCAAACCCCCATCTCCTATGTCTCCTGCATTGCAGGTGGATTCTTTACCCACTGAGCCATTAGGGAAGCCCTAAAAAGAACACAGAACGAGACTCGATGGACGTGAGTTTGAGTCAACTCCAGGAGTTGGTGATGGACAGGGAGGCCTGGCGTGCTGCGATTCATGGGGTCGCAAAGAGTCGGACTGACTGAGCGACTGAACTGAACTGAACTTGCTTTTATTAGTTTTAGTTAAATAAAAGGTGATGCTGTCAAAGTGCTTCACTCAATATGCCAGCAAATTTGGAAAACTCAGCAGTGGCCGCAGGACTGGAAATGGTCAGTTTTCATTCCAATCCCAAAGAAGGGCAATGCCAAATGATGTTCAAACTATCTCACAACTGTACTTATTTCACATGCTAGCAAAGCACTGCTCAAAATTCTCCAAGCTAGACTTCAACAATATATGAAATGAGAATGCCCACATGTACAAGCTGGATTTTAAAAAGGCAGAGGAACCAGAGATTAAAAGATGTGTATAAGAGACAGTCTTAATAGTAAACAAAATAATTATGTTTTTATTAATATACAATTTAAGAAGCACATTTTAATGTTTAAACAGGAGGGAATTATTTTCTTAAATTCTGTAGAAGTTAATTATTATGCAAATTCAAGTATATGGTATATGACATATGTTTTTATAAAAACAAATATTCCAAAGAAGGCATGCCTAGTCTATAAGTCAGATTTGGATCCTTTCAACACAAGCTTCATTCATAAAAGGTTTCCAGCATATTTAATATTGAGGGATATCATATACAGTATTAACACCAATAGTAGTCTTTTAATCCTGAATTTTTTTTCTCTTTCCTGCTTTGGGTCTTAGTTGCAGCATGTGGGATCTTCACTGTGGCATACAGGATCTTTCGTTGCAGCAAGTAGGTTTGTCTCTAGTTGCAGCCCATGGGTTTAGTTGCCCCACAGCATATGGGATCTTAGTTCCCTGATCAGAGATCGACCACATTCCCTGCATTGGAAGGTGGATTCTTAACCACTGGACCACCAGGGAAGTCCCCCAATAATAATTTAAATGTGACTAGGATCTTCTAAATGCTTTCCATTCTCCCAAAGGTACATTTCTACCTTTATTCTTAAAATAATAACAACAACAACAAAAACTTTATAGGCATTTCAAGTATTTGAAAGGAATTTTTTATATGGAAACAAAAGTATTAATAATACAGATGAGGCAGAAAGGAGAGGAAACATGAATAAGAGTTATCAGGCATACAAAAGTCTTAGAATTATATAGCAAAAACATTATAGGAATCTGTGTTTTTCCCATCCAGACTGCTGTGAAATACTGGGGACATAATTTAATCTTTGCATTTTGAGATTAAAACATCCTTTCTTCATTACACATCTGCATTTTTCATTAAGACCTTTCAGTGGCAGTTATGGGAATTTTTCTCAATGGAAAACAAATGAAAATACAAAGGCAGTTTTGATCTTATGCATAAGATCCTATAGAACACACTAGAGCCTGCCTATTCCTAGACACCTGTTCAATTAGCCTGACATCATCTGAAATTTCCATTAATTTGTTATATTAGAGTGTCTTTGGGCATGGGGAATTAATTCTGAAAGATTTGTATTGCTAAAATACAAAATATTATATTAATGCTAATATTTTTCCAACCAGCTAGCCAGTTGTACATGTACATGTGTATGTGTCAGTCATTTGGTCATATCCAATTCTATGCGGTCCCACGGACTGTGAACTGCCAGGCTCCTCTGTCCATGGCATTCTCCAGGCAAGAATACTGGAGTGGATTGCCATTCCCTTCTCCAGGGGATCTTCCCAACCAAGGATTGAACCTGGGTCTCCCACATTGCAGGCAGATTCTTTACCATCTGAGCCACCAGGGAAGCCTAGTTGTACATAGCTGGGAACAAATGTATATAAAGGAAGGGGACACTAAATTATTTCAGGTCAGTGGATATCCATCTTTATTGTGGATGGTAAGGGTGAAGAAAATATCCAGAGAATGAGGTATGTGAAAGTGAAGTTGCTCAGTCGTGTCCAACTCTTTGTGACCCCATGGACTGTAGCCCACCAGGCTTCTCCATCCATGAGATTTTCCAGGCAAGAATACTGGAGTGCGTTGCCATTTCCTTCTCCAGCGGATCTTCCCAACCCAGGGACTGAACCTGGGTCTCCCAGATTGTAGGCAGACACTTTACCATCTAAGCCACCAGGGAAGTTTGGAATGAGGTATGACCTAAAGGCAAATTTGTGGGGGCTCTGAGTGTGGGGTCCTTAAATAAAGCCACAGGGGGAAAGCCATGTTATAACAGATACTTGGGAATAGTAGGAGAACCAAACAGCCACATATTTCTACTTTACTATTTGATCTCCTAAATATTTTCCATTGCCAGGAGTAAATAAATTCATAATAATAATAGCAAGTTGAACACACCAGAAGAAAGCAGCATGTTTTAGTACTGTAAGATTTATGCCTTTCCACATTTGATAAAAGAGGCTGTTTCTTCATCTATATTTGTGCTCTGCTTTCTGTCTTCAAATATTAATTCTGCTTACCTCTAATTCCTCATCTGCCTACTTCTGCAGCAGACAAGGCTTAAAATAGAATACCAGCCAGGACCACCTCACCTTCTTGTTGTTCAGTCATTCAGTTGTGTCCAACTCTTCGTGACCTCGTGGACTGCAGCACACCTGGCTTCCCTGTCTTTCACCACTTCCCAGAGCTTGTTCAAACTTATGTCCATTGAGTCAGTGATGCCATCCAACCATCTCACCCTCTGTCTTCCCCTTCTCCTCCTGCCTTCAATCTTTCTCAGCATCAGGGTCTTTACTAATGAGCCAACTCTTCACATCAGGTGGCCAAAGTATTGGAGCTTAGCTTTAGTATCAGTCCTTCCAATGAATATTCAGGGTTGATCTCCTTTAGAATTGACTGGTTTTATCTCCTTGCAGCCCAAGGGACTCTCAGGAGTCTTCAACACCGCAGTTCAAAAGCATCACTTCTTTGGTGCTCAGCTTTCTTTATGGTCCAACTCTCACATACATACATGACCACTGGAAAAAATCAGACTTTGACTAGATGGACCTTTGCCGGCAAAGTAATGTCTCTGCTTTTTAATATGTTGTCTAAGTTTGTCATAACTTTTCTTCCTTAACATTAAATAATTCAGGCTGAGGGCAGGAGGGAGCCATCCTTGTGAATTTCTAGAATGAAATGCCATGACTTCCCTTACTGGAAGTGTCAAGCCATCCCATGGTATCCCTTAGTATCAAAACCAGATGATTATCCTTTTTAAAGATTACCCTGTTTTTCCTAGTTAGTTTAAAAAACAAAATTTAATTTTTATCTTGAAAAAAAAAATCTCTTTAAAGTAAATATTTCCCCCAAAGAAAACCTCTATAATTCACTTGGGTAGAGGGGAGGAGAGGGACAGAAAAGGGAAAAAAGAATAAATTGAGATTTGCGTGGGGCATATGTAATTTGAACTCTGAACATGGACATGGATCTTTACCATTAGTAATTGTTCTGTTATTCTGGGGGAGAGGAAGGATGAAGCTAGGGTTGAAAACAATTCAGGACTGACCAGAGATGAAAGCACTCATTCCAGTGGGGGTGGAGGATAGAATTCAGAAATACTGGAAAGCTTTGTTTTCTCACCCTGTGTCTTGGAACCGCCAGATCAGAAGTTGGCAACTCTAGATTAAACATCATAACAGCTGGGATGAGGAAACTCTTCACAGAAGGGCCACCCCAAAAGTCAGGAATGAAAAAATGCTAGAGGAATAAACACAGTGAAATCCCTCAGGAAAACATATCTGGCCACTGGGTGGGTATCAGTCTTGTGTCATACTTGGTAGTTTTTCTTCCTTTAAAATAAAGACTTTTTTCTCCTCTCAGAAAGTTGTCTGGTTTTTAGGTATTCACCCATCTTTCACAGAGAATTTCAACTCTAAGTATATATTGCTCATAATACTGAATTTTTAGGGGAAATATTAACCCAATCCCTTGAGATACAGTTTAAAAACATCACCTATAAGAGTCAGTGGATGGGAAGAAAGAAAGGAAATATTAAAGAATTTCTCCCCTTGGGAAAGGCAAGTTGGTTTTCTAAATGTTATTTCTCCTGAAGTGTAAACAAGACTATTGTCAAGTCATAGGATGTCTCTTGTAGAAGCAATAGTTACCCTATCTTCATTCTGCATTATGTTTCTATGTCTCAGTCCTTAAACTACTTCCCCTGATCCTCAGCATCTAAAGTCCTATAATCTTTCCCCAAAAATGAGAGCCTTTTTTAACCACAGAAAAGCTGTTTATTCATAAGAGAAACTGCCTTAAATGTGGCCCTCAATGTTTCTACCTTTGCCTTCACATTATTTATTGACCCTCTTTCCACTTTCTTATGACTTCTTATGTCCATCAGATGGTGGGAAAATGGACATCATTTAAAAGCTACAAGGTAGGAGCCTAATCCATGACTAGGAAGTCAGAAGGCCCTGGAAAATAATGTTAAAACAGGATCAAAGTCAAAGGCAGAAAGAGTATCCAGATAGACAACAAAAGAATCAGTTCCTTAACTGAGCTTTATAACATTAAAGAGAAATCCAGAAAAGCAAAGTGCTCATAGATAATGTGTTTTTCCCCCACTGAACAAAGAATTATCTTAATAAATGTAAGAGAAAATACTGGAATATATTGACTTTAGGTTGCCACTGGAAGAGATATATATCCTTCTCTATACTAAGGAAAAAACAGAGTTCAAGTTCAATAGATGAAATTTGTGTTACATTATTTTTTTCTGACTTACTTTAGGTGAACAAGCCACTGGAATATGGCACCAAAAGACCTCCTCTGGAAATATGGAAGAATCTAAGCCAGTTATTGGACAGGGCTTCCTGGAAAACTAGATGAGAACTCCTTTAAGGAGCCAGAGACAGGCTTTATAGGGTAATATATTTGAATGCTAACTTGGCAGTCAAGCATATTCTGGGTGTGAATTCTGCTTCACAAGTCACCATATTGGTGATCACAGGCAAGTTACATAGTCTTTATAAGCCCTGGTTTCTCAGCTATAAAAGTGGAGATAATACTAATAATGTCCTCAACAAGGTTGTTACTAGAATTGAATGAATTAATGTAAATAAGTTATGGCAAATGAAAAGCAAATAATAATAATAGTAAAAATAGGTAAACTGTATCTAGTGATTACCAAGTGCCAGACACTGTTTACATGCATTACTTACTCTTCACAGCAATCCTATGAATGACATGCTATTTGTAGTACCATTTTACAGATGGGGAAACTAAGGTTAAATAATTTGCTTGTGGTCTGTCAGTTAGGGAGTAGTAGAGACAAGAGTCAAATCTAAGTACTCTTATTCAATATGCAACTTATTATTACTAGTAATGCTATTTCCATTCATTATGCATCAATATACACCCTGTACCTAGCATGATACCTAGCATAATAAGCATTTGATACATATTTCTTGAATTTAATTTCTCATATTACTTAGACAAGCAAGGAATGAATAATCTAGTCAACCAAAAAAAATCATATTCATATTCACAGTATCTATCAAAAAGCATGGCTGTCATTTTTTCATTGAATTAACCTGCTTATTTAACTGATTTCTTTGGAAGGAATGATGCTAAAGCTGAAACTCCAGTACTTTGGCCACCTCATGTGAAGAGTTGACTCATTGGAAAAGACTCTGATGCTAGGAAGGACTGGGGGCAGGAGGAGAAGGGGATGACAGAGGATGAGATGGCTGCATGGCATCACTGACTCGATGGACGTGAGTCTGAGTGAACTCTGGGAGTTGGTGATGGACAGGGAGGCCTGGCGTGCTGTGATTCATGGGATTGCAAAGAGTCAGACACGACTGAGCGACTGAACTGAACTGAGAGTACATTATGAGAAACGCTGGGCTGGAAGAAGCACAAGCTGGAATCAAGATTATAGGGAGAAATATTAATAACCTCAGATATGCAGATGACACCACCCTTATGGAAGAAAGTGAAGAGGAACTAAAAAGCCTCTTGATGAAAGTGAAAGAGAGTGAAAAAGTTGGCTTAAAGCTCAACATTCAGAAAACGAAGATCATGGCATCTGGTCCCATCACTTCATGGCAAATAGATACAGAAACAATGGAAACAGTGGCAGATTTAATTTTTTGGGACTCCAAAATCACTGCAGATGGTGATTGAAGCCATGAAATTAAAAGACGCTTACTCCTTGGAAGGAAAGTTATGACCAACCTAGATAGCACATTCTAAAGCAGAGACATTACTTTGCCAAGAAAGGTCCATCTAGTCAAGCCTATGGTTTTTCCAGTGGTCATGTATGGATGTGAGAGTTGGACTGTGAAGACAGCTGAGCGCCGAAGAATTGATGTTTTTGAACTGTGGTGTTGGAGAAGACTCTTGAGAGTCCCTTGACTGCAAGGAGATCCAACCAGTCCATTCTGAAGGAGATCAGTCCTGGGTGTTCTTTGGAAGGAATGATGCTAAAGCTGAAGCTCCAGTACTTTGGCCACCTCGTGTGAAGAGTTGACTCATTGGAAAAGACTCTGATGCTGGGAGGGATTGGGGGCAGGAGGAGAAGGGGACAACAGAGGATGAGATGGCTGGATGGCATCACCGACTCGATGGACGTGAGTTTGAGTCAACTCCAGGAGTTGGTGATGGACAGGGAGGCCTGGCGTGCTGCGATTCATGGGGTCGCAAAGAGTCGGACTGACTGAGCGACTGAACTGAACTGAACTTGCTTTTATTAGTTTTAGTTAAATAAAAGGTGATGCTGTCAAAGTGCTTCACTCAATATGCCAGCAAATTTGGAAAACTCAGCAGTGGCCGCAGGACTGGAAATGGTCAGTTTTCATTCCAATCCCAAAGAAGGGCAATGCCAAATGATGTTCAAACTATCTCACAACTGTACTTATTTCACATGCTAGCAAAGCACTGCTCAAAATTCTCCAAGCTAGACTTCAACAATATATGAAATGAGAATGCCCATATGTACAAGCTGGATTTTAAAAAGGCAGAGGAACCAGAGATTAAATTACCAACATCCGTTGGCTCATAGAAAAAGCTAGAGAATTCCAGAAAAACATCTACTTCTGCTTCATTGACTATGCTAAAGCCTTTGACTGTGTGGATCGCAACAAACTGTGGAAAATTCTTAAAGAGATGGGAATACCAGACCACCTTGCCTGCCTCCTGAGAAATCTGTATGCAGGTCAAGAAGCAACAGTTAGAACCAGACATGGAATAATAGACTTCCAAATTGGGAAAGGAGTACATCAAGGCTGTATATTGTCAACTTGCTATTTAACTTATACACAGAGTACATCATAAGAAATGCTGGGCTAAATGAAGCACCGGTTGGAATCAAGATTGTAGGGAGAAATATCAATAACCTCAGATATGCAGATGAGACACCACCCTTATGGCAGAAAGCAAAGAGGAACTAGCAAGTCTTGATGAAAGTGAGAGGAGAGTGAAAAAGCTGGCTTAAAACTCAACATTTAAAAAACAAAGATCATAGTATCTGGTCCCATCATTTCATGGCAAATAGATGAGGAAGCAGTGAAAACAATAAGAGACTTTACTTTCCTGGCCTCCAAAATCACTGCAGACGGTGACTGCAGCCGTGAAATTAAAAGACGCTTGATCCTTGGAAGAAAAGCTATAACAAACCTAGACAGCATGTTAAAAAGCAGAGACATTACTTTACCAACAAAGGTCCGTCTGGCTAAAGCTATGGTTTTTCCTGTGGTCATGTATGGATGTGAGAGTTGGACCATAAAGAAGACTGAGTGCTGAAGAATGATGCTTTTGAACTGTGGTGTTAGAGCAGACTGTTGAAAGTCCCTTGAACTGCAAGGAGATCAAACCTGACAATCCTAAAGGAGATCAGTCCTGAATATTCATTGGAAGGACTGATGCTGAAACTGAACTCCAGTACTTCAGCCACCTGATGTGAAGAGCCAGCTCATTAGAAAAGACCCTGATGCTGAGAAAGATTGAAGGCAGGAGGAAAAGGGGACGATAGAGGATAAGATGGTTGGATGACATCACTGGCTCAATGGACATGTGTTTCAGCAAGCTCTGGAAAATGGTGAAAGACAGTGAAGCCTGGTGTGTTGCAGTCCGTGGGGTTGCAGAGTCAGACATGACTGAGCGACTGAACAACAACAAAGTAAACCAAATGGGAAGAGTACACTCTAATATTCATTAATGTCATCAGAAGATAAAACTACAGACCAGTATCACTTATAAGTATATTGGGTTGGCCATAAGATCTTATGGAAAACCCTGAACAAACTTTTTGGACAACCCATAGATGCAAATATCCTCAACAAAACACTAGTCCACCAAATACAGCAACATATAAAAAGAATTATACAGTTTGGTCACCTGGGATTTATCTCAGGAATGCAAAGTTATTTAATGGCTGAAAATCAATGTGATCATAATAAGTGGCCTTGAAGATGTAACATTTTTGTCATTTTACTAAGAGGCAAATTTGAATCACATGCAATGAGAGACTAGTATGTGAATACCAATCATGAAGATATGCTTGGAATGTGCACCAAAAGGGGGTCTGCTGAGGGCAAACTGGCCCTTTTCTAGATCATTACCTTCGTAGTAACTCCTATAAAGTTGTGGAGGAAAAGGTGTCTCTGTGGAAAGTGGGCTCAAAAAGTCAGTCAGCAAACAAAACTATAGTAGTATTCATGAATTTGAGGATTCAAAAAGGACTTGGGACAAATCTCTAGCTGATATCAAGGATGCACCATATAGAATGTGATAAATGTGAAAACTAAAATCAGATCACATCAAAGCTACCCAGCTGAAAGATCAAATAAATTCTCAGAAATTCAGCAAAGAATTCTGCTAACTTTAAACTCCAGTTTATCTTATCATTTTCCTGTTGTGATTTGTTCATGATTTCCTGTTTAATTTTTCTTCAGAAACTTAAAAAATTTACAACATTTTCACATTTTCAAAAACAGTGCAATCGAAAGTCAAGCCTACCATAATAAAATGATTTGAAATGTACATGAAGAAAATATGAAATACTTTGTATTTTAATATTAGCTTAACCACATTACAAAGTAAATATTAAATATTATGTTCTTTTAACATCATAAGCATAAACTAATGGCTCAGGAACAAAATGTGTGATTTGACTAAATTAGTGTTACTATAGAAACTTGATATTTTCAATTTCCTGACTCTCAAGGTTGATTTCAATACTGCAATATGCTGTGTTTCCATTTTGCTACTAGAGTTCAGTATAATAGAAAGCATACTGCAGATAGGTTATTAAAAGTTCTAAAACTAGGAAATAAAACTATGAACAACTATATTCTTCTTTTTAAAAGTTCATTCATATGTCATCTATGGTTCATTCCATAACCCAAGTCCTCATCTGGCTTGTCTTTATTTTTCCTGACAGTTTGTTGGCAGATTCACAAATTCAAAATAAATAGAATTTTTCCACTATCTAATTCTGAATTTGGCAGGGAAACTCAATGATGAATCTATTCCTACCTCAAAAAATGTTTTCTTTTATACATTTCACTCACCCATATTCACTCAAGTCTGTAGACCAGAGAAATAATAACCTTATTTTTTGAGGGGTGTGGGTATTTCCATCATGTTTCTCAGGAATAAGTCAAATAAAAATTAAGTTGTAATATCTGAAATTTCAAATAGAAATAATCAATTTCTCCACCACTTTCCAACTTGGATTCCTTCCAGGCCATCTGAGGAGAAATAATAAGTTTTCTATGAAGAGCATATTCCTTCATATTCTGAACTAGTAATGGGTCCTCACAATAGCAGGTGATGCTGCAGATTCACTGCTTCACTTACCCTTCAAGTGAACTGATTCTTTTTTAAAAAACAAATGCTTCACAACCTACACAAACCTTTAACCAATTAATATGTCTAGGGCTTACAATAGTAAAATATTTTAAACAGTGCATTCTCAATTGTGTCTGTCTCTTTGTGATCCCATGGACTAGCCCACTAGGCTCCTCTGTCCACAAGATTACCCAGGCAAGAATACGGGAGTGGTTTACCATATTATTTCCTTCACCATGCACAGGTAAATGAAGGGTTATTGTTATCTAAAATGCTTTCTCTACTAATTTTTTCTTACTTTTTCAAGTTAAATTTAGTTCCAGTCATTCTCTACCTACCGAGTCAACCTCTAATACAAACCTTTCCAAAAAGCCTTAAAAGCTCATTCATTCTATTTGGAATTAATGCCAGAGAAGTGACACAACATGAACCACCCTGTTTGTCTCATGTAGGTGCCTATAAACAACTTACAATTTCTATTTGGAAAGAGACAAATCTGGGTTATACATGTACTTTGAGTGTGGAATCTGTTAGTATTTCTTTTTCAAGTATCACTTTCAGTTTATGTGAGGAAACTTGTTCCCAGGGCATTACTTTAAGGGAATTTGTGAATTTAAACTGTGAAAGTGCTGCACTCAATATGCCAGCAGATTTGGAAAACTCGGCAGTGGCCACAGGACTGGAAAAGGTCAGTTTTCATTCCAATCCCAAAGAAAGGCAATGCCAAAGAATGCCCCAACTACCACACAATTGCACTCATCTCACACGCTAGTAAAATAATGCTCAAAATTCTCCAAGCCAGGCTTCAGCAATACGTGAACCGTGAACTCCCTGATGTTCAAGCTGGTTTTAGAAAAGGCAGAGGAACCAGAGATCAAATTGCCAACATCCGCTGGATCAAGGAAAAAGCAAGAGAGTTCCAGAAAAACATCTATTTCTGCTTGATTGACTATGCCAAAGCCTTTGACTGTGTGGATCACAATAAACTGTGGAAAATTCTGAAAGAGATGGGAATACCAGACCACCTAACCTGCCTCTTGAGAAATCTGTATGCAGGTCAGGAAGCAACAGTTAGAACTGGACATGGAACAACAGACTGGTTCCAAATAGGAAAAAGAGTACGTCAAGGCTGTATCTTGTCACCCTGCTTATTTAACTTATATGCAGAGTACATCATGAGAAACGCTGGACTGGAAGAAACACAAGCTGGAATCAAGATTGC
>SJYT01078957.1:352694-415764 GCA_006410635.1 Cephalophus harveyi
ACAGACTGCTTCCAAATAGGAAAAGGAGTACGTCAAGGCTGTATATTGTCACCCTGCTTATTTAACTTATATGCAGAGTACATCATGAGAAATGCTGGACTGCAAGAAACACAAGCTGGAATCAAGATTGCCAGGAGAAACATCAATAACCTCAGATATGCAGACGACACCACCCTTATGGCAGAAAGTGAAGAGGAACTAAAGAGCCTCTTGAATGAAAGTGAAAGAGGGGAGTGAAAAAGTTGGCTTAAAAGCTCAACATTCAGAAAACGAAGATCATGGCATCTGGTCCCATCACTTCATGGGAAATAGATGGGGAAACAGTGGAAACAGTGTCAGACTTTATTTGTGGGGGCTCCAAAATCACTGCAGATGGTGACTGTAGCCATGAAATTAGAAGATGCTTACTCCTTGGAAGAAAAGTTATGACCAACCTAGACAGCATATTCAAAAGCAGAGACATTACTTTGCCGGCTAAGGTCCATCTAGTCAAGGCTACAGTTTTTCCTGTGGTCATGTATGGATGTGAAAGTTAGACTGTGAAGAAAGCTGAGCACTGAAGAATTGATGCTTTTGAACTGTGGTGTTGGAGAAGACTCTTGAGAGTCCCTTGGACTGCAAGGGGATCCAACCAGTTCTTTCTGAAGGAAATCAGCCATGGGATTTCTTTGGAAGGAATGAAGCTAAAGCTGAAACTCCAATACTTTTGACCACCTCATGCGAGGTGTTGACTCATTGGAAAAGACTCTGATGGTGGGAGGGATTGGGGCAGGAGGAGAAGGGGACGACAGAGGATGGGATGGCTGGATGGCATCACTGATTCGATGGACGTGAGTCTGAGTGAACTCCGGGAGTTGGTGATGGACAGGGAGGCCTGGCATGCTGCGATTCGTGGGGTCGCAAAGAGTCGGACACGACTGAGTGACTGAACTGAACTGAAACCACATAGAGAACTGAGATAATTAGTTTACTCTAATAAGAAAAATGTTTGTCTAAAAAACATCTAGCAACTAACACAAGGTTCAAGTCTTTTTAACACTCATTATTTCAAAATTACAGCTATTTTTTTACTTCCTTTCATCAGGGAATACATAGTCTACATTGGCAAAGAGAATTGGATTACCTATAATAATTTAGAAAAATGTGATCCTTTCCATGCAAAACATGAAAACTGTTTTGACATCTGTAGTTTAACAAAACAAGCACTTAGCATTGCTTAGAGAGCAACAGCTCTGGCTTCTATTCTGCTTTTCACATTACTTTCTCATTTTATTTCAAACTTAAAGAAGAAATTTAAAAAAAGAGTTGAGAACAGAAATTTCAATAACTCTACAGTAAGTTAATTATAATAAGTTAATTTTACAGTAAGTGAATTTTACTATTGGCAGTTTTCTAGTGTAAGGGCTGACTCGATCTCCCTCCCATGTTGTGGACACCTTCCATAGAGTTCTTCAACAGGTCTGATTCCTCCTAACCATCATAATCTAAATATCCTTAGTCGCTCAGTCATGTCCAATTCTTTGTGACCCCATGGACTGTAGCCTTCCAGGCTCCTCTGTCCATGGGGATTCTCCAGGCTAGAATACTGGAATGGGCTGCCATACTCTCTTCTAGGGGATCTTCCCAACCCAGGGATCGAGCCCAGATCTCACCACATTGCAGCCAAATTCTTCACCATCTGAGCCACCAGTGGAAGCTCATGAATACTAGAGTGGGTAGCCTATCCCTTCTCCAGGGACCTTCCTGACCCAGGAATCAAACCAAGGTCTTCTGCATTGCAGGTGGATTCTTTACCAGCTGAGCTATGAGGGAAGCCCAATATGTAATGGCAGCCATGAGTATCTCAGAGATGAGCCAGTGGTGGGTTCAGCAGAGGAAGAGCTGGAGATGATGGCAGAGAGGCTAGCCAAGACATGAAAGCCAGGTGAAGAAGGAAGAAGCAGCTAAGAGACTTCAGTTTCAAAGGCTCAAGTCTGACACTTTCATCCAAAAAATGCCTTCCACCTACAAACTACCAGACTCAGTCCAGCTCCATCTCCTACATCTGACATATCTCGGGGACTCAACCATTCTGTACTCCTGCACACAGCCTTTTTCAATGCTTCCCAGAACTGTGCCCGCATCGCCATCAGAAGGCATCTAGAAGGCAACTCGCCAATAGCAGCTGTTCACCTGAGCAAATTAATTCTTCTCTTAATACACGGTATGAGTCTAAACATTCAGAAATTGAGCAAATTAAGCATGTTATTAATAAGCATGTGTAACCAAAACTATCAATATACATATATTTATTGTCTTTCCAGCTTATTTCCCACCACTTTATGAAGAGGTGGAGTTCTTGCTCTCTTGGGTTGCTACCATGTCTTGGGTACTGGAATTCAGGTGTTTGCAGGGAGAAGGAATTGCCAAACTACATCATCCTCCATGGCTTGCATGCAGCAAGGATCAGTGTAAAACTATAAGCAGCAGCAGCAATGCTGGGGCAGAAAAAGTAAATGGTAGTGAGGGGACCTGGCAGATAGGAGAGCTGCTGCTGCTGCTGCTGCTGCTAAGTTGCTTCAGTCGTGGCCGACTCTGCAACCCCACAGATGGCAGCCCACCAGGCTCCCCCGTCCCTGGGATTCTCCAGGCAAGAATACTGGAGTGGGTTGCAATGTCCTTCTCCAATGCATGAAAGTGAAAAGTGAAAGTGAAGTCGCTCAGTCATGCCCAACTCTTAGCGACCCCATGGACTGCAGCCTACCAGGCTCTTCCATCCATGGGATTCTCCAGGCAAGAGTACTGGAGTGGGGTGCCATTGCCTTCTCCGAGATAGGAGAGCAGAAGCTATTTTCTCTGGTTCCATAAGTATGAAAATTTGGGAGGAGAAATAAGTAAGATAGACAAGATTTGGGAGACCCTGTAGGAAGCACGGCTTAATGCTTCTTCCCTTGAGAGTGAACCGGACGTAGAGACTTACCACTAAACTAGAATGTCTGGAAAGGGAAGCAGAGTAAGCAAGCAGTGGAGAAACCTGCAGATACTATGTTAACCAAGCAATCCAGGTTAACAGGACCAATGAAGAGTCATCATGACATCATGTACCCCTGATGTGATGTGATGTGATGAGAATGGGTGCTTCACCTGTTGTACTCTTCCCCAAAGGCATTCAAACCCAGTCTAACTGTGAGGAAAACATCAGACAAACTCAGGTGAAGAGACATTTTACAAAATGCCCAAACAGTAACCCTGTAAGCTGTTAAGGTCATGAAAAACAAGGAAAGACTGAGAAACATCACAGAACAGAGGAGACCAACACTATCTGCAATGTGACATCCTGGATTGGATCTTGGAACAGATAAAGAACATGTATGAGAAAACCAGTAAAATCTGGATGAAGTCTGTAGTATAGTTAACAGTGTATGAATGCTGGTTTCCTGGTTTCAACAAATGTATCAGGTTATGTAAGGTATTAACATCAGAGAAGCTGAGAGAAGAGAATATAAGAACCCTACATACTCTCTTTGCAAATTTTCTGCAAAATAAAATTAAAACTTTATTTTTGAAAGGTTACATAAAACCCAGTTACAAAAGGCTGTTCGCATGACAATCACATTTTTAACATTTTGGGACTTGTGCTTTTCCAGAGGAAATTTGGGAGATGGAGGTTTTCCCCTCGCAAAATCATGCTAAGAAAAGAGTTGAGCGACAGAGATGGCAGACAGGACGTTCTGGATATCTGCTCATCCAAAGTAAAGTGTCCACAGTCCTGTGCTAGTGCTAACCCTCAATGGGACACAAATCTCTTGACCAGCTCCTTGTAAGGGGAATTTAAAGAGGGGCGCTTGGGGCCACTCACAGAAAGGCACCATGCTTCAAAATCTGACAGGTTTGGGTGTGCCTCCCTGCTCAACCAGTCAGAAGCCATGTTCTTAGACAAGTCAATTAAGCTCTCAGAGTTCCTGGTTCCTCCTTATAAAGAAAGTTTTGATAATAATGCTTACCTCGCAGGGATATTGTGATGATAAAAGGACATATGAATTTACCTAGCCTGGTTCCTACAAATTAATGTCAGTATTTTTCTTTCCTTCCTTGGTGATTTCTCTCCATACTCACTCCTGTCAACAAAGTAGGGGAACATCTGAAGTCTGCTGGTATTCACAGTACGCAAATATAAGAACTGGGATGGTGCTTCTAAAGAGGTGATCAGCTCTACACAATTTCAGAATTTCTGGACAGTAAGAGTGATGATAGGAGACAGGCCTTTAAAAACAGGCAGAGAAGTCAAAGATATAGAGGAACAAGTGGGAATTAGAGAGATTTTTCTGAGTAATATCAATATATTTGATTATTTCTTGAGAGCCCTGAATTCAGGTCATTATATAGTCATTGTCCCAACTATGGAAGCAGCAAAACTGAGACAAATAATTTTCTGTATTTAAAATAGGTCAAATGAATTCTTTTTGATGGCTGAGTAATACTCCATTGTGTATATGTACCACAGCTTTCTTATCCATTCATCTGCTGATGGACATCTAGGTTGTTTCCATGTCCTGGCTATTATAAACAGTGCTGCAATGAACATTGGGGTACATGTGTCTCTTTCAATTCTGGTTTCCTCAGTGTGTATGCCCAGCAGTGGGATTGCTGGGTCATAAGGCAGTTCTATTTGCAGTTTTTTAAGGAATCTCCACACTGTTCTCCATAGTGGCTGTACTAGTTTGCATTCCCACCAGCAGTGTAAGAGGGTTCCCTTTTCTCCACACCCTCTCCAGCATTTATTGCTTGTAGACTTTTGGATCGCAGCATAAAAATAAAATAGGTCAGCACAACATTATAAAGCAATTATACTCTAATTTAAAATATATATATATATATAGGACTTCTCTGGTGGCTCAAATGGTAAAGCGTCTGTCTACAATGTGGGAGACCTGGGTTCAACCCCTGGGTCAGGAATATCCCCTGGAGAAGGAAATGGCAACCCACCCCAGTACTATTGCCTGGAAAATCCCATGGATGGAGGAGCCTGGTAGACTACAATCCATGGGATCGCAAAGAGGCAGACATAACTGAGCAACTTCACTTTATATATAAAATAGGTCAGAAAATCATGAAACAAATCATGTACCTGTGTTTAGACACCTCATTTGCAAGTGAGTTGGACACACATGGAGCCATCACCCAGGGCCTCAGACCCCTTCCTCCTGACAGGGAGTTACATTCCTGCATTTTCCCAGACCCTACCCAGCCCTCAGCCATCATCCAGAGAACAAGCCAGCTGTTCTGATGTGAAGTTACTACTGGCATGCCCCAAGAAGGCTGACCTTACACCCACCCCAGCCGCTTGGGGAGGTTGGTGTGCAGCCTGTGCCCCTCCCCCTGCTGTGGTCGTTACCCTCTGACCCCTCTCCTCCTCCCTCCCCTCCCTAACCTCCATTAACTTCTATCACCTACCTGTTGTAAATTTCCATGCCAGGCAAATTCTCACACATCCATGGAGTTTCTTTTCTCCCTTTTGCACTTAAAGAATCAAACTGGCCAAGGGTCAGTTATCTAAATCCTTAGGGAGTTTTATCAAATTACCACTTCCACCTTCTACTCACTCAGCAAGAACAGGAAACAAGCATACAGAATTTGAAAGAAAGTCCCAGCTTCTCCAGCGCTCTCTGAGAAGCAGTGGGCAGATGAGAGGATACATCTCCAGCCTGAGCTTATAAAAAAGAACATTATTGGGAAACCTACTCTAAATGCTTTCAATAAGCTTCAGTTTCACTGGAAAACCCTGGCATTTGAGGCTATCTTAAAAGTTACATTCAATTTATGCTTTCAAACACTACTGTCGTCTTCCTCTTAATCCCTTCTTTCGTTAGTGTTTTTTGTTTTGTTTTTTAACTGAAACTGAAAAAAGCTGGTAACAACGATCAGGGAAACCCAAAGTCACATATGTTTAAGTGAAATCTCAGCAATATAGAGAAACCCTCAAAATACTTGAAAAGGCCAAGAATCTCATTTAGTTCTTCCATGAATTGTATCTACCTTCCCACCCTCTTTCTATTGGCCTATTCCTTCCTAAGTAGTGGCATTCAAAAGAAATTGTAAAATGGTTTCTTCTTTAATGTTCCTACTTGCTGGTTTAAAAAACATATCTCACATAAATTCCAGGGCCTAAAAATCCAGTATCTACAGGATCCCATAATACTTATTTTGGAAGGAAACTAAGCACCCACAAGATTTCATATTCTCCCCTACCTCTCTCAGATAAATAGACAGATACAGATGAATAGATAAATATAAATTCTAGCAGCCTTAGGGTGAAATTTTCAGGTTGGATACATCCTGCTTCAGACATCATTTTGAATACTTTTTCCTTGCCCTAGAAAATAAGGCTTTATAATTGGACATTTTTCTACTCTATCACTATGTCTTCCCACTCATCTTGTGATACAGGGGAAAAATAATTGGATTTTAGAATCAGAAGATGAATTGGAGCCTTGGGTCTACCCTCTCCTAGTTTTACTGTTATGATGGGCATAATGATATCTATATTACCAAAGAAATTGTGAGGAACCAATAAAATAGCATGTGAAAATGAAGCCCAGAGAATATTTGGACTTGTAGAAGTTAAAAGTTAAGTAACAAATTCGCTTGTTATAGCTACCACAGTGAACATTTCATGATGTTATACAGACATTGTCCTGGTGCCTGCCATTCATTTCAGAAAGTGACTCTTCTCAAGAAAGAGTTTGAAGAAAGAGTCTCAAGTTGAAGGAAGGTTCTAGACTTTCTTCAAATAGCAAAACCTAATTTTTAAAATTCCTAATACAAAACCAATACATCCAGTCCAAATAGGAAATAAATAAATACAATATAAGACAATCAAGAAATGAATAAGCAGAACCTTGTCAATACTAGAAAAAGAATCCAGATAAACCCGAAGAATAGTTTTTCACGCAGCCTTTCTTAGTGAGGAAAACTAGAATTTTGACATCAGAAGACCCCATAGTTCCTCTAGATAGACAGACAAATAATTTCTTACTGTCTATATTTTAAAGTATGTAGTTTGCTCTGATTACCAAAGAAATATATGTTCACCATAGAAAACTTGGAAACTTGGGGGTGGGGGGTGGGGGGATTACTCAAAACTTTCTGAAAGTGAAAGTGTTGGTCACTCAGTTGTGTCCAACTTTTTGCAACCCCATGGACTGAAGCCACCAGGCTCCTCTGTCCATGGAATTCTCCAGGCAAGAGTGGGCTGGAGTGGGCTGCCATTCCCTTCCCCAGGGGATCTTCGTGACCCAGGGATCAAACCTGGGTCTTCTGCATTGCAGGCAGATTCTTTACCATCTAAACCACCAGGGAAGCAAAACTCAAAACTTTCTACCTAAAAATAATTGTTTTCCATTTTTTTGCATACGCATTATTTTTGTTTCACTTAGTGTAAGTATTTTATCAGATCATATAAAAATGTACCTTGACTATAAAATGGTAAATAGCTACACACTACTTCATCATAAAGATATATGCTATTGTACATACTTACAATATAGCTTAAGTTATTTGAGTAAGGCAATAGAAACATCAAACTATAGAGTCGAAAAGAATGGAGATGTTTATTTTTCATAAGCAGTCCTGGAGTTAAGGTAAGTTAAGGTTTGGTTCCACAGTGTTAGGAACCAAACACCCAAGTCTAGGATAAAAATCTGCTCCACTATCGCCAGGCCGTCACCTCATCTGTGATGCAAGATGGCCAATCTCTGTATCAGCGTTCCAGCCCACAAGAAAGAAGAAGGGAAAAGAGGAAGGCAAGGGACCTATTAACACCCATTCTGGGGGCACCACCTAGAAATCATATACACAGCTTCTGCTCATACTGTATTGGCAGAACTCAATCATATGGCAATACCTAATTACAAGAGAAAGCTACCAGAATTCTAAGTAGCTAAAAATTCCATAACTATGAATTTATGGGGAAAAAGAAAAGATGTTGGGGTCCATCAGGGTTTCTGCTATTCCTTTAGAGTTCTGATGTCATAGTGTAGCTTAATCACTCTCAGCAATCCTTTTATCTCCTAATCTCAGATTCTAATCTAACAGATACCTCCAAGTTTTGGAGTATAAAATATTGGTTTCGGTAATCTTACTGAATACTCTAGTCAAGATTCTGGTGGCTGGGATGAGAAATATCAGGTAGACTGCAAAATTTGGCGATTTCTTGGGATAATTTTTAATAAGGAAAATGTTATTTTAATAAGATTATTTTGAGATGTGTAAATGTTACATATCCTGTAAACACAAAAAAAAACTATATAAATTATTATTTCCAAAATCCCATTTCAAAACAGTATTTAAACTTCAGATTTCTGTTCCTCTGTAGCCACAGTTCTGCTGTTCCAAACAAACAAATAAACAGAAAGTGCAACATTCTGGACAATGATGCAATGTCCATAAAATTCAGTGCGTAAATTCACACAGAGATGACGGAAGTTCACCAAAGGTCAGGTGTTTCCACCACCAGCCCAGTGACTCCTCTCAGCTTTCCACTGAATTCTGTATCATATGATAGGGTCAAATCTTTTGTAAAGTGGCACTCAGAATGTATTGATTTCACTCTGTGGCATATGCTTTTGAACGTGGCTTCCCAGATTTGAAGATCCTTAAAGCCATCCTGGATTGGGCTTCTTTAATGCTGGTCACTTCCCTCCACCCATCAATTCTGGCCTTTCCCTTTTTTCCAGAACAAAAGTAGAAATTCAGTCCTGAGTTTCCTGGCAGTTACTGTCCCTCAGCAAGTTGAGAACCCTTTTTCTCTACATCTAACATAATGTGCACCTATCTCCTTTGATGTTTCTCTCTCCTCTTTTCTCTCTGAAACTTTCCCTTCCTCTTTTGCTTGCTGCACCCTCTTGTTGCCTAAGCCAGCTGAGTGGCTCCCGATGACCATTTACCCATTGCTGATCCCTGACCCAGGGTTCCTCAGCTAACCTTCAAAAATTTAACTAATGAAGTGACCTCTAATATATTGCTTAATTTGGGGGAACTACCCATTACACTTCAGTAGTCAGTGGAACAGTGTGGTGATTTCCATGATCCAGGGATGTGATGCCCATGCAAAACACACGATAAGCAATGCTCCAACAAGTTCCTTATAGAAAGGGCCTGATATTAGAATATTACTAGACAATATGCTGTAGAATGAACTGAAATATGGGCTCTTAAAGGTTTATGGAGTCAGATCAGCAATTACAAAAATGAATTTCTCAGATCACTGGGAAAACTACCAACAAAGAAAATTTTGCTCCCCGTGAGGTGACTTTAGCACCATTTATTATTGAAATCCCACTATTTATTGAAACAAAGAATATTCTTTGCTTTTGTTTTCAGTTTAGGATGTGTGAGAATAATAAGAAGAGAATGTCCTGGAGGGTAAATGGTGGACATAATAACATAAATAGACTTGGTTCTCAAATCCATCCCTATAGAAGAAGGGACATAATGGAGCAAGGTAGCAACTGAATATGGAATGTAGAGTATGAGGAAACAGATCATCAGCTTCATAGCACCCACATGAGCTTCAGTCTGGGGATTCCAAAGAACAGTGGCACTTCTCTGCATCTTCCGTATATGTCTCTTCAAGGAACTGATTAACAAAGAAGCAGAGGTCACATTAATGATGAATTGGAGAAATGAGCTCAAGACCAAAGGAGTCACCAAAGACAAGAGCCCCTCATTGAGGTCAAATACTGTGCCATTGCTCACAGTCACAAATTCCAGACGGGGTGCCAACTGTCTGAGCATAACATACAGGAGAGTGGTGACGACAGAAAGGAGCATACAGACCAGCAGCAGCCGGGGCATCTTGGTAGAGAGGTTTCGTTTCAGCAGGAGAAACACGGAGTGTTGGTAGTTAGCAATCTTCACACAATACAGGACGTTGAGCAAGGTTACAAACCAAAGACTACTGGAGTCCAAAAACATCCAACATGACAGGAAGAAAGAGGATAAGGAGACTGACCTTTCCACATTTGGAGAGACGATGACAACAACATTCAGTAACAGTATAAAAAATCTGGTGATGCCCAAACTGAACAGGAGTCTGTCAGAAGAAGAGATCCTGTGGCTTTTGATGCAAGTCTTGTAACTGACCACTACAATGAAGAGATTCACAATGAGTCCTACAAAAGTTAAAATTTCAGAGACAACGATAGAAGAGAAAAAGACTATCCGAAGCATCTTTACTCATTGAGGACTCAGGAGATGCGGTGCTGATGCTGGGAGCAGGGGAAATATTGTAATGTACAAGCAGGCACCAGGACCAAGCCAGCAAAGATATTTCCTATTTTAATTTCCCCACTGTGGCAAATGAACCATTAGTGGTCTAAGAGCCAGCTGCTTTTACTGAGATGCAAATCTTCCAAGGATTGCATTACTATTTCTTCATTCATATCCTGTTTTCCTTAGAAATGCCTAATTAAAACCACCAAAGTGAGCCTGGGAGTCCACTTCTCCGGGAGAAGGAAAGCTACAGGGAAAAATTACAGCAGACTCCGAGGCTATCAAAGTCAAATGACTGAATTCTGGGCCAGCATGTCTGGGCTTCTCTTCATAGCAACCTCAGAATATGGTGGGAATTCCCATCACACACACACACACACACACACACACACACACACACACACAACACACACACACACACACCCTCACCGGTGGCCACATCAAACAGGCAACACAGAGTGAGCAAGCAAGGCAACAATTAAAGGGAAGGTTGTATCAGAGCACGTATTTCCACTTAACTATCTACAAAATTGGTTACTACATTGAAGTAATTACATTGAAATACTATACTTACCACATTTAAAGAGAATAAACAATATAGAATAAGATACAAGAATTACATCTTAATTATATCACCAGCTCCGGGAGTTGGTGATGGACAGGGAAGTGTGGCATGCTGCAGTCCATGGGGTCACAAAGAGTCGGACACGACTGAGTGACTGAACTGAACTGATAAGAATTAACATTCAATATTTGAAAACCAAGGTTTGTAGTTATAAATGAAAAACATACAATGGATTCACAAACACAAAAACAAGAGAACTCAAGCATGATACAAAGAAAACTTTCAAACCACAGAAAGAAAAACAAAGAGAAAGGAACAAAAAGAAATACAAAATCAACTGGAAAACAAGGTTTAAAGCAGCAATAAATACATATCTATCGTTTTTGTTCACTCAGTCCTTTCAGACTCTTTGCAACCCTGTGGACTGCAGCACACCAAGCTTCCCTGTCCTTCAATATCTCTTGGAGTTTGCTAAAACTCATGTCCATTGAGTCAGTGATGCCATCCAACCATCTCACCCTCTGTCGCCCCCTTCTCCTCCTCCCCTTAATCTTCCATAGCATCAGGATCTCTTCCAATGAGTTGGCTCTGCACATCAGGTGGCCAAAGACTGGAGCTTCAGCATCAGTCCTTCCAATGAATATTCAGGGTTGACCTCCTTTAGGATTGACTGGTTTGATCTCCTTGCTGTCCAAAGAACACTCAAGAGTCTTCTCCAGCACCACAGTTCAAAAGCATCAATTCTTTGGCACTCAACTTTCTTTATGGTCCAACTCTCACATCCATGCATGACTACTGGAAAACCCATAGCTTTGACTATATGAACTTTGTCAGCAAAGTGATGTCTCTGCTTTTGAATACACTGTCTAGGTTTGTCACAGCTCTTCTCCAAAGGAGCAAGCATCTTTTTATTTCATGGCTGTAGTAACTGTCCCCAGTGATTTTGGAGCCCAAGGAAAAAAAAAGTCTGTGACAGTTTTCATTTCTTCCCCATTTATTTGTCATGAAGTGATGGGACCAGATGCCACGATCTTTGTTTTTTGAATGCTCACTTTTAAGAGTTTTTTCACTCTCCTCTTTCACCTTATCAAAAGGCTCTTTAGTTCCTCTTCACTTTTTGCCATTAAGGTGGTATTATTAGCACATCTGAGGCTGTTGATATTTCTCCCAGCAACCATGATTCCCACTTGAGCTTCACCCAGCCCAGCATTTCGCATTATGTATTCTGCAATAAGTCAAATAAGCAGGGTGACAATATATAGCCTTGACATACTGCTTTCCCAATTTTGAGCCAGTTTGTTATTCCATGTCCAGCTCTGATGTTTCTTGACCTACCTACAGGTTTCTCAGGAGGCAGGTAAGGTGGTCTGGTACTCCCATCTCTTTAAGAATTTTCCATAGTTTGTCGTGATCCACACAGTCAAAGGTTTTAGCATAGTCAGTGAAGCAGAAATAGATGTTTTTCTGAATTCCCTTGTTTTTTCTATGATCCAATGAATGCTTGCAACTTGATCTCTGGTTCCTCTGCCTTTATTAAATCCAGCTTATAAATCTGGATTTCTCAGTTCACATACTGCTGAAGCCTAGCTTAAAGGATTTTGAGCATAACCTAGCTAGCATGTGAAATGAGTGGAATTGTATGGTAGTTGGAACATTCTTTGGCATTGCCCTTTTTGGGATTGGAATGAAAACTGATCTTTTCCACTTCTGTGGCCAATGCTGAGTTTCTAAATTTTCTGGCATATTAAGTACAGCACTTCAACAGCATCCTCTTTTAGAACTGTAAATAGCTCATCTGGAATTCCATCACCTCCACTAGCATTGTTCATAATAATGCCTCCTAAGGCCCACTTGACTTCCACTCCAGGATTTCTGGCTCCAAGTGAGTGACCACACCACTGTGGTTATCCAGGTCATTAAGATCTTTTTTGCATAGTTCTTCTGTGTATTCTTGGTACGTCTTCTCAATCTCTTCTGCTTCTGTTAGGTCCTTGCCATTTATGACCTTTATCATGCCCACCCTTGCACGAAATGTTCCCTTGATATCTCCAATTTTATTGAAGAGATCTCTAGTCTTTCCCATTCTATTGCTTTCCTCTATTTCTTTATATTTCACCTAAGAAGGCTTTCTTATCTCTCCTTGCTATTCTTTGGAATTCTGCATTTGGTTGGGTATATCCTTCTCTTTTTCCCTTGCCTTTTGTTTCTCTTCTTTTCTCAGCTATTTGTAAAGCTTCCTCAGACAATCACCTTGCCTTCTTGCATTTCTTTTTCTTTGGGATAGTTTTAGTCACCATGTCCTGTACAGTGTTATGAACCTCCATCCATAGTTCTTCAGGCACTCTGTCTGCCTGATCTGATCTCTTGAATCTATTCATCACCTCTACTGTTTAATCATAAGGTATTTGATTTAGTTAATACCTGAATGGCCTAGTGGTTTTCCCTACTTTATTCAATTTGAGCCTGAATTTTGTAATAAGGAGCTCATGATCTAAGCCACACTCAGCTCCAGGTCTTGTTTTTTGCTTACTCTATAGAGCTTTTAAATCTTTGGCTGCAAAGAATATAATCAATCTGATTTCAGTATTGACCACCTGGTGATGTCCATGTGTAGAGTCATCTCTTGTGTTGTTGGAAGAGGGTATTGCTATGACCAGTGTGTTCTCTTGATTTGTTAGCTTTTGCAAGGATCATACACCATGATCAAGCTGGATTCATTCCCAGGTCACAAGGATGGTTAAACATACGGAAATCGATCAATGTGATACACCACATCAACAAAAGAAAAAACTACATGACCACCTCAATAGATACAGAAAAGGCATTTGGTAAAATTTAACATCCATTCATGATACAAAAACTCTTACCAAAGTGGATATCAAGGGAACTTATCTTAACATCAGTTCAGTTCAGTCACTCAGTCGTGTCTGACTCTTTGTGACCCCATGAATCGCAGCACAAAAGATGATGCTGTGAAAGTGCTGCACTCAATATGCCAGCAAATTTGGAAAACTCAGCAGTGGCCACAGGACTGGAAAAGGTCAGTTTTCATTCCAATCCCAAAGAAAGGCAATGCAAAAGAATGTTTAAACTACTGCACAATTGCACTCATCTCACATGCTAGTAAAGTAATTCTCAAAATTCTCCAAGCCAGGCTTCAGCAATACGTGAACCGTGAACTCCCTGATGTTCAAGCTGGTTTTAGAAAAGGCAGAGGAACCAGAGATCAAATTGCCAATATCTGCTGGATCATGGAAAAAGCAAGAGAGTTCCAGAAAAACATCTATCTTAACATAATAAAAGCTATTTATGACAAATACATAACCAACATAACGCTCAAAAGTGAAAAGCTAAAAACCTTCCCACTAAATCCAGAACAAGAAAAGGATGCCCCCTCTCACCACTTCTATTCAATATATTATTGGAAGTCCTAACCATAGCAATCCAACAAGAAAAAGAAATAAAGGGTATCCAAATTGGAAGGGAAGAGGTAAAACCATCTTTATATGTAGATGGCATGATACTATATATAAAAACCCTAAGGACTCCACACAGAAACTATTAGAACTGATAAATTCAGAAAGGTAGCAGTATAAAAGATTAGTATACAGAAATCAATTGCATTTCTTTATATCAACAATGAAATATCAGAAAGGGAAAGTGAAAAAAAAAATCCCTTTTTAAATCACATCTAAAACACTACTTAATAAAACTAACAAATGAGGTGAAAGACTTATATACTGTGAACTATAAAACATCAATAAAGGAAACTGAAGGTGATACAAACACATGGAAAGTTATCCCACACTCTTGGATTAAAAGAATTAATAGTGTTAAAATAGCCATACTACCCAAAGCAATCTACAGATTTAATGCAGTCCCTACCAAATTACCCGTGATATTTTTTCATAGAACTAAAACAAATATTAAGTTTATATGGAACCACAGAAGACCCAGAGCTGCCAAAGCAACCCTGAGGGAAAAGGTAAGGGAGGGATAAATTAGGAGTTTGGGATTATCAGATGCACACTACTATGTATATAATAAATAACAAGGACCTACTGTATAGCAGAGGGAACTATAGTCAATATCTTGTAATATTGTGGAAAAATGTGAAAGGAATATATACATATGTGTGTGTGTGTGTACCTTAACCACTTTTCTATATACCAATAACTAACACAACATTGTAAATCAACTATACTTTACTTAAAAGAAAAAAGTAGTAAATGTTCCAAAAAAGAGGAGGAAACCCAGTGTCATGCAGTAATAGGCCACATTCAGAGGCTGATACACGAAGTGGTTGAGTTCTCAGTAGCGAGAGGCATGGAATTAAGATGTGATCATGTTAACTAGCAAGAGCAATGAGTAAGCTGGTTCTATCTGAAGTCATTTCTGAAAGGGTCACTACAGGCAAAGTGTTAACAAAATCCCTTCTCCCCCTACATGAGAATTTGACCTTCAGTTAAATATGTTATGGAGACCTCTTGCTTCCTTGAATGTGATGGATAACTCCTAGGTGTGTATCCCTTGGCTCAACCTGGAAACTAAGGCCATGAAATTATGACAAGAGAAACTGATTCTTTGAAACATGAGGCTTTTATTTTAGGGCAGCTTCTACCCTTATCTGCTTCCCTGGTGGCTCAGATGGTAAAGCATCTGCTTGCAATGTAGGAGACCCGGGTTCGATCCCTGAGTCGGGAAGATCCCCTGGAGACGGAAACGGCAACCCACTCCAGTACTCTTGCCTGGAAAATTCCATGGACGGAGGAGCCTGGTAGACTACAGTCCATGGGGTCGCAAAGAGTCAGACACGACTGAGCGGCTTCACTTTCTTTTCTTTCACTTTCTTCTCCTTGTACCTGAACTGTGTAACTGGCAGCAAGGACACTGAAAAAGAAGAAGGTCTGACATTCCCCTGCTGCTGAATTGGATCCCTGAACTATACCCATCTGAGTACACTGGTGCCAGAGTGGCCTAAGACAGTCTTGTGAGTCTGACCATTTATTTATTTATTAGAGCCCAAAAAGACACAGGGTGGATACAGTGCAGTCCTGAGTCCATACTTTGCTACTCAGTACATCTGTAGAAAAAGTCTTAGGGGAAACAGTCAAAGCAAAAGGATGACTTGGTTTATTTGATGAAGATTTTGAAGAATGAGATCAGGCGCGGATAAACAGGAATCAAAAACTTTGAATTGTTTTCAAAAGAGTATCAATGTTGCTTAGAAGAAAGAAGAAAACATTTATTAATATTTCTTAGACTTTTTTGAGTGCTTATTATGTTCCCAGGCATTATAAACCTCAGTTCATCTTTAAAACAGTTCTAAGAGGGAAATCTGGTTATTCTTACTTCCAGATGAGGAAAATTTAGATCAAAGAGAGTAAGTGACTGCCAAATGTCACAGAAAATCAGTGGCTAATTTGGAAGGTCTTTTGAGACTGAGCTCTGTCCAGTACAGGAGGCAGCTCCTCATTGGTTCATTCATTCGGTAAATTGTTATTATCAGCCAGTCATTTAGCACTTAGGTGCTAAGGAAACAGGGAAGAATCACCCACAGCACACCCTGCCTTCAAAGAACATACAGAATAGTGGGAGAGACAGACAAATAGACAATTAGATCATGTATTAGGTGCTATAACAAGGAAAAACAAAGGGTACACTGGGAGTGTTCCAGAGGAGCCTTTAACACAGCTCTGAAGATTCACAAAAGGCATAAGGAGACATATAAATTAACTATTGAAGATGCAAACGGGTTATCCAAGCAAAAGACTGGAGTGAGCAATGGAGAGTCACTGCAGGATTTTGAGAAGAGCATCGTGATTGTATGTTCACTGCATGAAGCCCCACAACCCAGTAATGTGGAAATGCTTTGCTGGAAGGGATGGAATTGGAAAAGGAAACTAGTTAAACCATGCTTAAGGTGCTTCCCTGGTGGTCCAGTCGCTGAGCTCCCAGTGCAGCAGGCCAGGTTTGATACCTGGTCAGGGAACTAGATCCCACACACTGGAACTAGGACCCAGTGACGCTAAATAAACAAACAGATATTAAAATAAATAAATAAATAAATCCTGCTGCAGTCACTCTTAAGGAATGAAAAGAGTACAAATAGAGACTAGCAGGGCATTTGAGAGAGAAATTTTTAGAGTACAACCAAACAGATTCAGTGACCAAATGAATATCAAAACTGAAGGAAAAGGAAGAATCTGGGATGATTTTCAAAATTCTAGCTCACTTGAAAAAACACAACACATATCTTTTACACAAGAAACACAGGCAGAAATAGGATTAGACATGCAAGAGATTTTAGGTGGCAGGAAGCGAAGGAAGGTGAATATTCAGATAGCAATGTAGGTCTGATACCTATAAAATGGGAGGGAGAAGAAAGAATTGGGTAAGAAGAGCTCTAGACTGCAGCACAGTTCCAAAAAAGGGTCACCCAAGCTGATAGGAGGGTCCTTGGGCCAAAACTGCCTGTTGGAAGAGTCTCATGTCTCAGTGGAGCAGACTTACCTTAGCACTCCGGTCTCCATCACTGGCTGGGAGCAGTTTGCAGGAAGTGTGGCCTCAGCAGCTGGAGACCTCAGTCAGCTTTGCTCCCAAGGGCAAGAGAAATGAGCAGTACATTTTATTTTTTTTTAATTTATTTATTTTAATTGGAGGCTAACTACTTTACAATATTGTAACAGTACATTTTAATAGCTGTCAGAAAGTGAGAGCTAAAGATCACCTGGGAGAGAACCCTCTGATAATGATAGGATCCCTTCATCATACCTGAAGCATCTGTTTCAGTGATGGAGAGATGGAATACCAATTTCTGCATCTTTATTGCCCACTACATGCAATGCTTCTGAGAATAATGATTGGTCTAGTACACTGGTGCAGAGAGAGTGTTAAATAAGTGTCTGTAGTATGAAAGAATGAATTCGAATCAAGATAAGCCAGAGAGGTCAGAGAGTATCAAAAACAAGAAGTAGTTCCATGAGACACAGGATATATAGGGGGCCCTGGTGGAAACCTGGTGGAATGTTTCATGAGGTACTGTCATAATTTACTGTGGATTCATGTGTTAAAGGCCCCTCCACCATACACCAAAGAACAGATGTGCTTGGTGGAGATACGTGGCCTCAGGAACAAGCTCTAGCCTGTAACTGGACTCCAAATGCAAGGACAATTCTTGTTCTCATACTTTGACCCTAAGAACCTGGTTACAGTGGGGAAAAGATATGCTCTGGTCCTTTGTGCCCAAAATGGCCAGATATAAGAGTCTTAAGGGATTTAGCAACTAAAGCTGATTTAATGAAAACAAAACAAACAAGATGGCCACTTGCAGGGTTTCTCAAAAATGGGAGTGAGGTAATAGGTAATTCTCCCCTATGGCCTTGGACTCAGTTAGGAGAAGGCAGATTAAGTATTTTCCCTGGTGGGTTCAGAAGATCATATCCTCTCCAAAAGAGCTAAACTTCCCTTCAGAGTGTCTCTAGCCACAAGTCAAACTCCTTTCCTCAGCAAATCACCCACTACTCAGACTCACGTCCCCATTCCCACCCCAGTCTTTGATTAAGGGCAGCCAATATATTGCTGAAGTCACATGACAAAGTCCGAGCTTTCCCAGGAGTCACCTCCAGATTTCTCTGAAAGAGGAAACGGGAAGGGTTGGGAATGCCACACCTATGAATCTGATTTCATTTGCTCTCAGGGAGCGAAACTCTGCACTCAGCTAACTGACTATGACAACAGACTCCCTACTGGGGAATTCTACATTTTCCATCCATACTCCAGGCTCCAGTGGAATGAACATTAGTGGTAGCCTGAGCAAGTTTGCTGGACCCATCCATCTGAATCTGTTAGACTGGGGTAGGATTTAATGAAACTTCAGTAGAAACAGGAGGAAACATCCAGGAGTTAGCGAAAGGCACCAAGAAACAAACAACAGCCAAGCCAAAATCTCTAATAAAATGCTATGTTCAATTAAAAGAGAAGAATATCCCCACACCCAAGGCAGAAGGCAGGATTAGGAATTTCGGTAAGGACTAAAGAACCAGAAAGTCAGGGCTAGGTGGAGAAGCTGTCAAAATGACAAGAAGTAAGAACAAGTGTTCAAGAGTCAGAGAGGATAAATCCAAGAGTAGGGTTCAAGGTGAACAAAGCACATATCAGTTGAGACGGCAGTTTTTCCACAGTTAAACTTCCCTGTGCTGAAAAGAAGCACAGATTTTTTTAATTACCGAAGTTCTCCTTTTAGAATCCTTCTATATTAGTGAATTATGCATGAATATTAAATCATTATTTCCACTGATGATTTTTCTCCATATATTTTTAGCTTTTTTTTCCCATTTGTTTCTCTTTGTGTGTCTACACCCTCTTAGAAAATTCCTTATTCCTCCAAATTAGATTTTCATTAAGAAAAAAATCATTATTTTAAGTTTCAATAGATACCTTTTTGAAAGAGAACTTTATGTCAGAATTAGGAATTTTCCTAGCACCTCCAAGAGGCAAATATAAATTTGAAAGCAGACAATATAGAACAAAAGACATTTTATTTCTATAATTTTGAAAATGAATGTATAAATCAGAACAACCTGAAAACTCACTTTGAGCTACATATGACAAAGTGCTAAGAAATGTGTTAATTCTTCATGCTACATCAGAATGCAACCGCTTTCACAAAACAAGAACAAAAACAATAATAATAGCAGTATTTACTGATTTACTCCATGTGGGACTGTAGTTTTCATGTGCTGATTCACTCATTGCTTTCAACAATCTATCAAGAAAATACTATTTCCATTTTACAAATTGTTGTTGTTCAGTTGCTAAGTCACATCCAACTCTTTACGACCCCAGGGACTGCAACACGCCAGGCTTCCCTGTTCTTCACTATCTTTCGGAGTTTGCTCAAACTCATCCATTGAGTTGGTGATGCCATTCAAACATCTCATCCTGTCACCCGCTTCTCTTCCTGCCCTCAATATTTCCCAGCATCAGGTTCTTTTCCAATGAGTCAGGTGGGTCAAAGTACTGAAGCTTCAGCTTCAGCATCAGTCCTTCCAATGAATATTCAGGGTTGATTTCCTTTAGGATTGACTGGTTTGATCTCCTTGCAGTCCAAGGGACGCTCAAGAGTCTTCTCCAGCACCACAGTTCACAGTTCAAAAGCATCAATTCTTCAGTGCTCATTCTTCTTTAAAGTCCAACTCTCACATCTGTACATGACTTCTGGAAAAACCATACCTTTGACTATATGAGAAAAGTGAAATAGAGAGAGGTTAAGAAACATCCCCAAGGTCACCCAGTTTGTTAAGGTCTGAGTCAGGATTTGAGCTCAGGCCATCTGGTCTACGTTTTTAGCCACAAAACTTTATACCCGAGAGCTCCATTAGTGACAGAAATCTAGACTTAGAGTTGCCATGTGTCCTAAATATGTTTACAAGTTTGAGATCTCAAGCAATAATATTCTCACTGACTTGTCAGCAATGCTCAGTGACAGGAAGGAAATCAAAGCCTACATAATTTTATTAAAATAAAAGTGATTACATTTAGAAAAACCGCTTATTTTGCATAAAACTCTGACATTTTAAAAACAGATATGCATCTTGGATAATTTTTTTTTTTAAATGCTTGGACATTTTGACCAATCTAAAAAATTAAAAATTACTTGAAAATTTGCTTCAGCAAAACGATAAAGGAAAGCAAAGGAGTACTGAAACTAGAGTAAAATGACTTAACCAGCAGACTGGGTTGGAACCTAGTACCCACGGGTCTTGACTTGCATTTCTCTGCTTGTCAGTACATAATGGATTTGTGGAAGCAGGTCTCCTGCGGTGACTGCTGCGGCGGCACACTTCACTGTTACAGTAACAGCTTCACCACCTGGAGATTCCTTCTTGGTCAGTCACTCAGTCATGTCTGACTCTGTGACCCCATGGACTGCAGCACACCAGGCTTCTGTCTATCACTATCTCCCTGAGTTTTCTCAAACTCATGTCCATGGAGTCAGTGATGCCATTCAACTGCCCCCTTCTCCTCTAATTCTGATATAATCCTGACACAATGCACTGTGCTGAAATGACAGCTCACGCTGTCTTCTGAATCTCTAAAACCCTGTGAAGTCAGTCTGCATTTTAAAATGGGGAAAGACAGAATCAAACAGGTAATTAAAGTAACTCCCCTAAGGCCAAAAAAAGTCTTGAAAAAAGGACTGAATCAGAATTCAAACCCGAGCCTGTGTGACTACAATGCTTTTTTTGCTCTCTCCCCTCTAGTTCACTACATCACTGTCAGTATAAACTTGAACTTAAAGCTAGTAATCAGCTCATTATGTTGAGTTGATACTTATTAAAATACAACTCCTTGTCTACATGTTCCAAAGACTATTTCAGCCTCTTCAAAGCAACCACAAAAGGAGGGGCCATGAGAAGTGTCCCCGAGGGGGAGAGGATGAAGCAGTAGTTACAGAATTGGTGCCACAGGAGAGTGAGGAAGAGCCCTGTGATCCCGGCTAAGGACTCCTAGGTCTAAGAACTCCTAGGCTCCCTCCCACACCCCACGATGCTCTATGGATAAACAGATCCCTTGGATCCAGGCTTCAGACAACCAGGCTCACACCGGAGCATTGCCACAAACATCTGCTTCAGCCTGCTATTTCCCAGAATGAGAACATAGGAGTGGCCAGCAAGATAGAACATTGTAATTACTCCTCCAATCTTCGCAATCATCTTAGATGCTGGTAGGAAATAACTGGATGTTAAAACAGAAAAGGAAAGATAGTAGAGGAGGAAGAGAAAGAGGAAGGAGAGGATGACTCTGATGGCCCTCCTGTGGGCCTCGGTACTGGGATCTCTGGAGCTGGCACAGTCTTGATGCATCTGCCGCACATGCCTCCCCAGGGAGAGGATAAGCAGAAAGTACGAGATTAGAGATATGACTAGGGGAGGGAGGCCCCACAGAGTCCCAAGAACATGGATCAGTTTATATTCTTTTTCTTTCTTTCTAAAGAGCTCAGTCATATTCCTGGTTCTATCAATTCCACCGAGAACAGAATAGATCTTAAATTCCCGGATCAGAGAGATGGCACTGCAACATGATAACAGCAGGGTACTCAACAGCATCCATACAACCACCCTGGAAACTCTCCATTTGAGCCAGAGGAACACAGGATGGGAGAAACTGGCCACTTTCAGGCAGTAGAAGACACTGAGACAGGTGGTAAGCCAAATGCTCAGATGGTTTGTAAATGTCCAGAAAACATCAATAATTTGCATGATTATCCCTTCATCACGTAGTCTGGGAGAGAACACCAGTAAAACACCATCGATCAAGAGAATCCACAGCAAAACAATCCTGGAGACAGCCAGGTTAGTGATAATGAAGTCATGCAAAGAGATCCTCTTGCTCTTGAACCAGCTGCTGCCATCAACCCACCCTATGAAACCATTCCCCAGCATTCCCAGGATGAACTGAATGGCGGTCAGAATCAGAAACCCCAAATTGCTGAGTCTCAACATGTTAGCTGTTCAGCAGACCTGATCTTTGTTCTTTCCATTGAGAAACATTCTTTTCGTGATTTGAAATTCGTGTTAATCACCTCTACCTGCTGCTTCTCTGTACCTGTCTCTTATCTCTGCCCAGTTTGGTCTGTTGTAGACATAACACAGAACATCTTCCTCTGGCTCTTTCAGGTTAGTCTGTCCTCTTCAGAGGACGACTTGGTTTGTCACATTCCATCTATGATCTAGACTCAGAAGCTCTTTGCCAAAATGCAAATAGAGTAGTGTCCAGTGTCACGCAGAGAAGGAAGAGATGAGTCACAACGAAGATGGAGGATTTGGACTCCATTTCAAAGGCAGTAGGGCTCTGAGTGGAAAGTGGAGTGGAAACCCCGAGTGGAAAGCTGGGTCACCAGAAGGGTCACACAGAATCACTCAGGAGGAACGGCTCAGGGACACATACAAAAGGGGGAAGTATCAGAATTTCACCACATGGCACTATCACAATCACCCTGGAGGGAGGTTTATATTCACAAAACAGGAAAAATTCAGAGTCAATGGTCCTGGATCAGAATTAAACAGATTGCCTCTTAGTGCCTCTTTCCTTGTTTTCTTAGAGTATGTCCCACATGAAGGGGCTACAAGCTCATCTCTAGGGAGCCATGACATCGGAGATTCTTAAGTACCTGAATGTTTAAATGATAACAATAATGAAGTATCATAAAAGCTTCTCAAAGGATGGATTTTTTCAGAGGGCCTGCACTGTATTGACATGTCAGTAATAATTCAGGCTGACCAAAAAAACATACAGACACTCTCTGTGAACCAAAACAGTGCCTTACAAATTCCCAGGACAGTGTTCTTCCATGTATATCTCATGAGCTGGTGACCAGAATTCAATTTCTCAGATGACTTTGTTGAATATCATCATTATCACTGCCATCATTCCATCAGGTATCAGTGATATAAATTATGAGCCCACAGTTATAACTATTCTCATTTCTTAACATAAATAGTAGAACCATCATACTATAACTAAAACCACAGCATTACTAAAGGCTGCTTCCAAAATGTACACTGACCACAGTCTACCAAGTAACCACATGTATTTCCATTCTATTAAGCCTGCAGTTAGTTGGAGAAATCAATACTGGAGCTGTGATATTGTGGCAACCCAGGCTGCAGACACCTAGAAAGAATACTGAGATCACACACTTGCTCTCAACCATTCTCTTCAGTAAAAGACCAAAGTAAGTAAGGTAAGTCAGGGCACTGGCAAAAATAATTTGCAGACTAGGTCATTCCAGAAGTGTTTTAAAAAGGGATTATTTTTTAAATGAAGACAGAGTATTAGGCAAACTATAAACAGATAGTTTAGGACTGCAGGGCAGCAAGAGAGGGAACTATAATATGATACCACTCCCAGAGAGAGAGCTGTGTGTAGAGGGGACCTCCAGACCATTAGCTGAGATTTTTTCAGCTGGGAGACCCTGAAGAGAGTCAGCTGAGAGAATACCGGTCAGCAGACTAACAAGGCATTCTCAGATCATCTTCCACCCCTTCATTATTCTTGGCACTTTCTCCCCAAGACTTAGACATCATGGTCCAAGTCTCTGCATCACTCCTGCTTCCGATACTACTCTGCCTGACAACTGTGTGGATAAATGTTAGCAGTACACTCAGACTGACATCAAGACAAATCTTAGACATATCCATTTATACCAATCAAAGATCACTAATCTGAAGAACACAGAGGAAATCAGCAGAGTTGAGTGTACACAGCAGAGAGATCAGCAATACATATAAAATGATAAGTGGTCAGCAGCCTTGCAGGACATTTAAAGTCCTGACCTGAAGAATGCACCATGTCCAGTAATAAGTCTATTTCAGTTCAGTCACTCAGTTGTGTCCGACTCTTTGCGAGCCCATGGACTGCAGCATGCCAGGATTCCCTGTCCATCACCAACTCCCAGGGCTTACTCAAACTCATGTCCATCGAGTTGGTGATGCCATCCAACCATCTCATCCTCTGTCGTCCCCTTCTCCTCTCACTTCAATCTTTCCCAGCATCAGGGTCTTTTCAAATGAGTCAGTTCTTCACATCAGGTGGCCAAAGTATTGGAGTTTCAGCTTCAGTATCAGTCCTTCCAATGAATATTCAGGACTGATTTCCTTTAGGATTGACTGCTTGGATCTCCTTACAGTCCAAGGAACTCTCAAGAGTCTTCTCCAACACCACAGTTCAAAAGCATCAATTCTTCAGTGCTCAGCTTTCTTTATAGTCCAACCTTCACATCCATACATGACCACTGGAAAATCCACAGCTTTGACTAGCTTTGTTGCCATAGCAATGTCTCTGCTTTTTAATATGCTGTCTAGGCTGGTCATAACTTTTCTTTCAAGGAGCAAGTGTTAAATTAAAAGATTTCATGGCTAGTCATCTTCTGCAGTGATTTTGGAGCCCCCCAAAATAGTCTCTCACTGTTTCCACTGTTTCCCCATCTATTTGCCAGGAAGTGATGGGACCAGATGCCATGATCTTAATTTTCTGAATGTTGAGTTTTAAGCCAACTTTTTCACTCTCCCCTTTCACTTTCATCAAGAGGCTCTTTAGTTTTTCTTTGCTTTCTACAGTAAGGGTGGTGTCATCTGCATATCTGAGGTTACTGATATTTCTCCCAGCAATCTTGATTTCAGCTTGTGCTTCATCCAGCCTGGCATTTCACATGATGTACTCTGCATATAAGTTAAACAAGCAGGGTGACAATATACAGCCTTGACATACTCCTTTCCCGATTTTGTAATCAGTCTGTTGTTCCATGTCCAGTTCTAACTGTTGCTTCCTGGCCTACATACAGATTTCTCAGGAGGCAGGTCAAGTGGTCTGGTATTCCCATCTCTTGATGAATTTTCTATAGTTTGTTGTGATCCACACAAGGCTTTGGCATAGTCAATAAAGCAGAAATAGATATTTCTCTGGAACTCTCTTGCTTTTTCAATGATCCAACAGATGTTGGCAATTTGATCTCTTTGCCTTTTCAAAATCTAGCATGAACAACTGGAAGTTCAAATACTGTTGAAGACTGGCTTGGAGAATTCTGAGCATTACATTACTAGCATGTGAGATGAGTGCAATTGTACAGCAGTTTCAGCATTCTTTGGAATTGCCTTTCTTTGGGATTGGAATGAAAACTGACCTTTTCCAGTCCTGTGGCCACTACTGAGTTTTCCAAATTTGCTGGCATATTGAGTGCAGCACTTTCACAGCATCATCTTTCAGGATTTGAAATAGCTCAACTGGAATTCCATCACTTCCACTAGCTTTGTTCACAGAGATGCTTCCTAAGGTCCACTTGACTTCTCATTCCAGGATGTCTGGCTCCAGGTGAGTGACCACGCCATCTGGTAATCTGAGTTATGAAGATCTTTTTTGTATAGTTCTTCTGTGCATTCTTGCCACCTCTTAAATATCTTTTGCTTCTGTTAGGTTCATACCATTTCTGTCCTTTATTGTGCCCATCTTTGCATGAAATGTTCCCTTGCTATCTCTAATTTTCTTGAAGAGATCTCTAGTCTTTCCCACTCTACTGTTTTCCTCTATTTCTTTGCACTGATCACTAAGGCTTTCTTATCTCTCCTATTCTTCAGAATTCTGCATTCAAATGGGTATATCTTTCCTTCTCTCCTTTGCCTTTAGCTTCTCTTCTTTTCATAGCTAGTTATAAGACCTCCTCAGACAACCATTTTGCCTTTTTGCATTTCTTTTTCTTGGGGATGGTCTTGATCACTGCCTACTGTATAACGTCACAAGCCTCTGTCCGTAGTTCTTCAGGCACTCTATCAGATCTAATCCCTTGAATCTGTTTGTCACTTCCACTGTATAATCATAAGGGATTTGATTTAGGTCATACCTGAATGGTCTAGTGGTTTTCTGTACTTTTTTCAATTGAAGTCTGAATTTGGCAATAAAGAGTCATGATCTGAGCCACAGTCAGCTCCCAGTCTTGTTTTTGTTGACTGTATAGAGCTTCTCCATCTTTGGCTGCAAAGAATATAATCAATCTGATTTTGGTATTGACCATCTGGTGATGTCCATGTGTAGAGTTTTCTCTTGTGTTGTTGGAAGAGGGTGTTTGTTATGACCAGTATGTTCTCTTGGCAAAACTCTGTTAGTCTTTGCCCTGCTTCATTTTGTACTCCACGGCCAAATTTGCTTGTTACTCCAGGTATCTCTTGACTTTCTACTTTTGCATTCCAGTCCCTTATGATGAAAAGGACATCTTTTTTGGATGTTAGTTCTAGAAGATCTTGTAGGTCTTCATAGAACTGTTCAATTTCAACTTCTTCAACATTACTGGTTGGGGCACAGACTTGGATTAGTGTGATTATTGAATGTTTTGCCTTGGAAATGAACAGAGATCATTCTGTTGTTTTTAAGATTGCACCCAAATACTGCATTTTGGACTCTCTTGTTGACTGTGAGGGCTACTCCATTTCTTCTAAGGGATTCTTGCCCACTAGTAGGTATAATGGTCATCTGAGTTAAATTCACCCATTCTAGTCCATTTTAATTCACCAATTCTTAAAACATCCAATGTTCACTCTTGCCATCTCCTGTTTGATCACTTCCAATTTGCCTGGCTTCATGGACCTAACATTCCAGTTTCCTATGCAATATTGCTCTTTACAGCATTGGACTTTACTACCATCATCAGTCACATCCACAACTGGGTGTTGTTTTTGTTTGGCTCTGTCTCTTCATTCTTTCTGGAGTTATTTCTCCACTGACCTCCTAGCATTTTGGGCACCTACCAATCTGGGGAGTTCATCTTTCAGTGTCCTATCTTTTTGCCTTTTCATACTGTTCATGGGGTTCTCAAGGCAAGAATGCTGAAGTGGTTCGCCATTCCCTTCTCCAGTGGACCATGTTTTATCAGAACTCTCCACCATAACCTATCCATCTTGGGTGGCCCTACACATCATGGCTTATAGTTTCATTGAATTAGACAAGGCTGTGGTCCATTTGATCAGATTGGTTAGTTTTCTGTGATTGTGGTTTTCAGTCTGTCTGCCCTCTGATGGAGAAGGATAAGACTTATGGAAGCTTCCTGATGGGAGAGACTGACTGAGGGGGAAACTGGGTCTTGTTCTGATGGGCGGGGCCATGCTCAGTAAATCTTTAGTCCAATTTTCTGTTGATGGGTAAGGCTGTGTTCCCTCCCTGCTATTTACCTGGGGCCAAACTATGGTGGAAGTAATGAAGAAAATGGCGACCTCCTTCAAAAGGACCTGTGCACTCACTGCCACACTCAGTGCCCCCAACCCTGCAGCAGGCCATGGCTGACCCACGCCTCCACCAGAGACTCCTGGACACTCACAGGCAAGTCTGGGTCAGTCTCTTGTGGGGTCACTGCTCCTTTCTCCTGGGTCCTGGTGCATACAAGGTTGTTTGTGCCCTCCCAGAGACTATTTCCCAGTCCAGTCTAAGTTCTGGTGGCTCTATGGTGGGGTTAATGGTGACCTCCTCCAAGAGGGCTTATGCCACACCCAGGTCTGCTGCACCCAGAGCCCTGCCCCTGCAGCAAGTCACTGCTGACCTTCAGCCCCGTAGGAGACACTCAGACACTCAAAAGGCAGGTCTGGCTCAGTCTCTGTGGGGTTTCCCAGTGTGCACAAGGCTTTGTTGGAGCCCTCTGAGCATCTTTGGTGAGTATGGGGTTTGATTCTAAACATGATTTTGTCCCTACCATCTTGCTGGGGCTTCTCCTTTGCCCTTGAACATGGGGTATCTTTTTTTGGTGGGATCCAATATTCTCCTATTGATGGTTGTTCAACAGCAAGTTCTAATTTTGGAGTTCTCAAAGGAGAAGATGAGCACACATCCTTCTCCTCCACCATCTTGTAATCCAGTTAATAAATCTAAGTGAGCATTTAATTAGGATCCTGAAGGCCCACCTTCAAACCTTATATGCATAAATACATTCTGAATGTGGCTAACATGAATAACGCAAATAATTTTCCATTTCCACTGCCCCTATCCTGGTGCAGACTTCCACGATCTCTCCTCTAAACTGCTTCATGGCCTCTTAACTCATTTCTCTACTTCTAATATTTTCCCCCATAATATATTCTCCACACAGCCACAAGAATGATCCTCTGAACATGTAAATTAGATCATTCCACTCCACTACTTAAAACACTTCCCCAGTTTCCCAGTACAACTACACAAACCATAAACTCCTCATATGTTGAGGTCCTTTAATGGGCCAGAACCTGGTGGTCTGGAGTCGACAATAAGAAAGTAAAAGAGATAGAGAAAGAGGCTGATATTCCTTCTTTTACGCAGAAAACCAATAAAGCTCTTGACACAGAGCTTGAGTCACTCACGAAGGCCAGCGGGTGCCCTCTTGAGGAAGTGAAGGCACAGTGCGCCCTCTCAAAAGGGTCTTAGAAGCCGGGGCAGGAGAGTGAGCACGACAGGTTTCTACGCTCCAGAGAATTAGCTGGAGAGAGAGAGAGAGAAAGAAAGACAGACAGACACAGGGACTGAAGCTCTGATGGAGCAAAGGTATTTTATTCAACATAGTATGGGTATATATACTGTCTTAAAAGATAGCTATTTTCAGCAAAGATAAAAATCAAATGTCCAGACTTACAAATTATCATAAGGCAATCCATATCAAAGAGAGAGAGTTGTAAATAATCACTTTTACTGTATGGTTCATAAAAAGGAAGAGGATCATAAATAGTTACTTATCACCGTATGGAAAAACTAACAAAGGAAATGCATGCATTCCTCAGCCCTGGGAGCGATTTGCCAACTCCTCTTAATAAGGGACAGAGGATTCATGACAGATCCAAAACAGCACACAGGAAGCCTCGTGTTAAATGCTTCCTGACAACATTGTGTATTGTATACTGAGAACCTCTTCTAAATAACCTTCTGCATTCAACAGAATTCAAAATAAACTAATACCACATGGCCTGAGTTAGGAAACAGGCTTTACTGGAGTTAAGAGGAACCTTCTAGGTAACAACAGAAATGAAAGCCTGGCTCCTCCTCATTCTCCTCGGACTACACCCAGGGATCTGGGCACTGCTAGGTCAGCGGTGGACATATGTATGCCAGAGAGATACCTCATCCTCTCTGTTGGTCTCACTTCTTGTAATCAAAAAGTATGAAAGCAATCACCACTAGGAAAATAAGCAGTCTGCTTAATGTCAGAAAAATCTGGATTTAGGAAGCCAGCTACTACAGTGGTCAGGAAGGCCACCTGACCAACACCTGAGGACCTTGATGTTCTTGTTCCCAGTTTTAGAAGGAGAAAATCATCAATTCTGAGCGAACTGAGCTTATGTGAAATACATAAGTGCTTCATGTAAGTTCAAGAGACTCTCTTTGCCCAGATAATGAGTCGTCCAAGCAACCTAGATTGAACTCCAAGGGTTTTTTCTGGACAACCTTCTTCTTTACAGTATAAATTTCCTGTAATAAGAGTGATCATATATCCCACTTGTCTAGGGCAATCATGGTTATGTAACTGTCACTCCAAGTAACTATTAATAATGCCCCCTTTTGAAGTTTTACTCACTGAACACTCAGGCCCTAAGCTCAGTCCTGGGAATACAACAGAACTTCAATAAATACATATTGAATAAATAAATTTCCCAGACATTTGATTACTGTTTTTATCTCAAGCTTTAGATTCATTTTCTAATACTGAATTCATTTTGTTGGATTTCAGGAAAAATAATGGAAAACAGATGAACTCGAAGTTAAATCTTATTTCTGTACTGCCATTCACTCATCTAACATTTCTTGAGAATCTACTAATGTGACAGGCAGTGTACTAGGTACAGGAATTCATGGACTAGTAAGCAAGAGAGACTATCTACAAAAAAAATGATGTAATGATATGACCAATGCTGTAAGAGATAGATACAAAATATACATGTTTGCACAGACAAGGGAACAAATTTTCCCTGAAATAGTCACAGGCTTGAAAGAAAAGATGACGTTTGAGATACATCTCTTAAAACAAATGAGTTTCACCTGGCAGGCAAGGTAAAGAAAAGGGAATTCCATGCACCTCAAAAACAGAAGCGATAATGGTGGTGATGATTTATTTGCCAATGTATCAACAGACCAATATACAATACATATCAAATAATAATGGGCTTCCTCAATGGCTCAGTGGGTAAAGAATTTGCCTGCAATGCAGGAGACGTGGGTTCGATCCCTGGATCAGGAAGATCCCTTGAAGGAGGAAATGGCAACTCACTCCAGTATTCTTGCCTGGAAAATCCCATGGACAGAGGAGCCTGGAAGGCTACAGTCCAAACGGTCTCAAAGAGCTGGGCACGACTGAGCAACTAAGCATGCACTCATAAAGTAATAAATATACATGGCACTTCATTACACGCTACAAATTGTTTTAAGGTAACTGGAGCAAGTCATTTAATTTTCAGGACATGAGGTGAGTTCTATTATTGTCCTCATTTTTAAAGAGGATAAAACTAAGGCTCAGAGATTCTCATAGAGCTAGTAAGCAGCAGAGCAAGGATTCTGACGCAGGCAGTCTGGCTTCAGAATCCACTGCCTTAGCTAAAGATCTCAAAAACCACCTATTGGTGACACCTCAATAAATATGAGGAAAAAAATAGGGCCTGGAGCAGTAATGTTAGTCAGGGACAAGATCTTAGAGCCCCTTTCTTTTATATCACACTGCTTCATCTGCTCTAGTTCCTAATGATCCCTATAAACTCCCAAATCATGGGATGTACCTTAAACCAACAGGTGTTTCATTGAGAACCATCTGGGTCCCATTGAGAAATGCTTTAAGCTAATTGTGTGGGTGGCATCTGGCAAACTTCTTGATCTCTCTGATCCTCAGGTTGGAAAGGTGAGGAGGTAGCAGACAGTCAATATGAATGAATCGTTTAAGGACCTGGGTTCTGGAATCAGGCCTAGATCTGAAATCTGAGTGCCACTGCTCTGCTCATTAGTTATATTATCCGAAGCAAACGAATCTTCCTAAACTTCAATGCACTCATCTGTAAAACAGGCATACTAGTACCTATTTCATAGAATTGTTACAGTAATTAAGACAGTGAGTATAAAAATGTAAAATGCAAGTTTAAAAAAAAAAACATTGAAATTTTTTTGGGGGGGCCACACCACATGGCATGTGGGATTTAGTTCTCCAACCAGGGATTTAACCCAGGCCCCATGCATTGGAAACACAGTCTTAACCACTGAATGGCCAGGAAAATCCATAGGAGTGTTTTTTAAACATTAGCTATTAACAAGGTCACTGCCCTATACACTAACCATACTTGGGATAATTTTATGAAAACTATTTAATATGATATTTAATACATATAAAAATACATGTAACATATGTGTAAGCTATAAAGCAAACAAAGTAAGTACCCATAATCCCACCATCCAACTTAGGTATCCACAAAGTGTACCACGGCATGTGTGTGTGTGCTGCTTCTCTGTCCTACCCCCGTGCCTTGCCCGTTTCCTGTGGAAACTCACCCTGAATTCTGTATTTATCACTCCTTCCCTTTTTGAATAGTTTTATTATATAGGTCCCTATCTATTAAAAATATTGTATACTTGCTTGGTTTTGACCTGTATAAAAACATGCTATACAAATATCCCCTGCAACCTGATATTAATGCAGTATATGCTTATAAAGTTATTCTTGTTACGATATAACTGTATTTACCCAGCTGTATGATAATCCACTGTGTGAGCATTTATTTACCCATTCTATGTGGATGAACCCTGGATTGTTTCCAGTTTTGCACTATTAAATATTGTTAATAAGAGCACCTCTGGACTTGTTTCTTAATCTACATGGTCAAGACTGTTCTATAGAGTCTATCTTAAAGGTAGAATAACTAGGCGAAATGTCAACATTACAATGTCGAAATGTTTTCTCAAATAAGGTAGGTTATCTGCCTCAAAAGGTGTCAATTTAATTACCCCCGCTAGTTTCCATGGTCTACAACATCCCCCTTCACACTCTGTTCTATCAAATGTGTTGAAACTTGCTAGCACGGAGGTCTTAAAATCAAAGTTTATTGAAGTTTCTGGTTTTGCATTTCCTGGATTATTAACGAGATTGACCAGTTTTTCATACATTAGTGGATAATTTATATTTCCTGTTAAGTGCTTCTGTCTTCGACCATTTTTCTTACTGAGCTCTCATTTCCTTGCTTTGTGTTTTTCATATATTCCAGCTCATATTTTTTGCTCTAGACCTTTCTATATTCCAGACTATTTCAGGTGTATTATTTCAAATATCTTTTCTGCTAGTTTGTGACTTGTCCTTTTGCTTTCTTTGTGGTGATTTCTGGTTTAAAAAGGTTATTTTTAAGTTAAATTTATTGCTTGTTTCTATGTTCATGATTTTATTTTAAAAAACCTAGCCATTGTCCTGTATTTTCTTCTAAAATTTTGTTTTGCCTTTCACTCTTTAAATAACCAAGAATTGACTTTTGTATAAGATGTAGAGATTCAATTTCCTTTTTTTCCTGTATGGATAATAAATTTTCCTAGCAACATTTATTGAATAATCTATACTTAATCTAGTGATCTATAATGTCACTTTCACCCTATCGTTTGCATATTTGCATGGCCTGTTTCTGAGTTCTCTATTCTATACCACTGTTCTATTTGCTTATTTCTGCACCCATAGTATACTTCATTTATTACTTAAGAAAGAAAAAAACCTGTCTTGCCAACTGGCAGAGCAAGCCCCCATCTCATCCTTCCTCTTAAGGAGCATACTGCCTGGTCTCAAGACTTTTGCTCAAGAATACATCTTTACTATCAGCTTGTCCAGTTGCCTCCAGAACACTTCTGGGAATTTTTTGATCTGTAAAACATCAACTTGGGGAGAACTGACATCTTTACATTTTGATGCTTCCAGTAAAAACGACATACCAGTTTGTCTTTTCATGCATTTCAAAAGTTTTATAACATCCTCCAAACGGACCACACACTTGAGGACACCTTCCATCTTCTGATGCTGTTGTGTTTAGTATCTTTTTGAAATTACATTTTCTTGGCTGTTTGCAATTGACTTTCATATACTGATCTTATTTCCAGCAACTCCTAATTACTCATCTATTGATTCCCTTGTATACTCTATGGAATCCCAGCATTTGCAACTTTCTTTGCTATCTTAATTAATACTTTTTTCTTTCCCCTTCCTCACTGTGCCGATACAACAGGATTAGTTCTTCATAAGGGCTCTCTCTTTACCAGCACTCACAAACAAGAGGTCATGTGAGCACACAGTAAGATGGCGGCCACCTCGAAGCCAGGAGCACAGGCCTCACAAGAAACCATGCTGGCACCCTGATCTTAGGACTCCCTGCCTCCATAATGGTGACAAAATAAATGTCCGTTGTTTATGTCATGTTGTCTACAGTACTTTGCTTTAGCAGCCTCAATTAAGACATTCAATGATGCAATAAAAGCTCTGTTAAACTCAGGATTCGGTTACTTTTCCTCTGGGAAATCTCACTCCAGATTACTTGGTCTGCTATACTGGCAGAGGAAGTATGAGGGTAGTATTTCTGTTCTTAAGTGCTCCTTTGTTTAACAGGGAGCTGTTAAACTAAGGGTCCTCATTAGGGATTCAAGCAAAATTACACAGTATTTATTTGACAGGATGCTCAGATTCACTCTTTTTAACGCTAACTGTTAAGGTTCTGTGTAGGTCTTATGTCCCAATCTCCTCCTAGAATTTGGAATAAGATGTTAAGCAAAAAGCCTGGAGGACTGTGTGAGCTGAAGTAAGATTTCACTTCTACTCTCAATGGAGAGTCATGCAAGAGAAAGGTGAGGGTAATGAGCTGATCACGTGTATGGAGATAAAAGGTTAAAAATGTGTGAATTCGCTAATTAGACTTAACTGCAAAGCACAAACCAAGTGGCTACAAGGTAGATTTATTTGTGTTGCCAAAAGAAGTCCAGAAGTAGACTGTCCGGGACTGGTATGGTGGCTCCATGGTCATCACGGATCCCAGCTTCCTCTTTCTTCCACAGCCTGAAGACCATCTCATGCTTCAAGATGGCTACTGGAGATTCGGCCGCCACGGCCACATTTTAGGCAAGAAAGTCAGATGACAGTGAAGAGAAGCACACAGGATGAGCCTCCCGGCAGACTTAGGTCACTGAAGGAACTTTCCTGGAAATGCCAACAGATGACTTCTGCTTACACACGCCCCCTGCCCCCAGCCCCGAGCAATTCCTAACTGCAAAGGAGAACAGGAACGCAGGACTTCTGCTGTTTACACCGTCACCCCCAAAAAGTAAGGGTTCCGTAAATGCAGACGGAATATCAGATACTGCGCAGCAAATGAATGCTTCTTCTTTTAAACAATGCGTCTTATTTTCTGTATTTTACCATGTTTTGACATCTTGGGGCCCAGCAGATCATGGGAGCCACCACCCCCACCCCACCCCCAAATGGTAGCTGATTCCTAGAAATAGTAGAGGAGTTGCCCACAAGCATGCCTTTGATATGCACATCAAGCAGCCCTGAGTTCACAGCCCCCATCAGCCTCCTGAGCTCACAGCCCTCACCACGACACTATTCCTCTGCCTGAAATCCCCCCACAGCCAGGTACCCGACACCTAGGGACCACCCATTACCCACTGCCTACTGAAACATATTTGAGCTGACTAACCCTAAACTTGCTCGGCTCCCCTCTCCTGTCTCACCCACACTTCCCGCTTGCTCCCGTTGCCTCCTGACTTACCCTGGCACCTCCCCATGTGTGCATGGTGTGGTCCATGCCCTCCACTCGAGAACTGCAAGTAAGGAACTCTTCTCTCACAGACAGCTGCCTCTGTCATCATACCATTCCTGATTAAAACCACGATCATATTGTAAAAACAAGTAGACCACTGGAAATCTTTCCCACAATATGGCTTTTCACATCAGAAAGCTGGAATCCTGGCCACATTTGAAGGTTACCTCACAAAAATCTGCTTACAGTGTGTCTGGAGGGAAGAAAAAAATGTCACTCTTGCCTCAGCATCTCTTCTGAGCACCAGACTCATTAATCTTCACCCTACCAAATATAAGCTAGAAAGTCTCCAACTAAACAAAACTAAACTCAGTATCTTCTGTCTTCTCAAATCTGCTCCCACATCCATGTTCCTTCTTGTTGTTGCTCAGTAGCTAAGTCGTGCCCAACTGTTTGTGACCGCGTGAACTGTGGCACGTGAGGTTCCCCCTGTCCTTCACTATCTGCTGGAGCTTGCTCAGACTCACGTCCATAGAATCAGTGATGCCATCCAACCATCTCACCCCCTGTTGCCCTCCCCCACCCTGTAGCATACTGGACACTTGACAATCTAGGGGCCTCATCTTCCAATGTTGTACGTTTCTGCCTTTTCATATTGTTGATGGGGTTCTCAAGGCACAAATACTGGAGTGGCTAGCCATTCCCTCCTCCAGTGGACCACATTTTGTCAGAGCTCTCCACTATGATCTGTCCATCTTGGAGGGCCCTACACAGCATGGCTCATAGCTTCAGTGAGTTATGCAAGCCCCTTTGCCACAACAAGGCTGTAATCCACGAAGGGGGATCTTCAAGGCCCCAGTGCCCACGTTCCTTAGTCTCAAATAAAAATGTCACTATCTCCGCAGCTGCCCAAGCAGAAGCTTCACAATTTTCTTCTGCCTCTTCTCTCACCACCAACACATGTGTTGTCACCACTAGATCCTGGGTAGGAGTTACGTGTTCTCTGCATCCCCAGCTCAGGGCCTAGCACAGGATCTGGCACACAGTAGGCACACAGATGAATGAGTCCATGTGAATCCCATACAGCTGTCATGTCGCCTCTCATCCCCACTCTACTAACCCTTCCCAGGCTTATTTAGTAGCTTCCTAATGACCTCTCTGCTTTCCTCCCTCTAACCCTGCCCCTGTCTGCACAGTTCTTAAAGGATAATTCTGATGCGATATCCCTGTTGTGAAACCTTCTAAGGCTCCTACTACCAAAGTTCTCTGCAAGCTTTCAACGCCCTTTGTGGTCTAGCCTCAAACTACTTTTCGTTTTTTCTCTTTGAATGCTTCATAGACCTTTAAGTTTCGGGACCTCTGTTCATGCTGCTTTCTGACCTAACTATTCTCTTCTGTGTCTCGCAGGACTGTTTCTACTGTGACTAGAGTATCATACTTGACTACACAGCCTCCTGCTTTCGTCTCCCCCACCCAACTGCCACCATCCTACACCACAAGTTCCTTCAGTGCAGGAGCCCTGTTATATTCAGCCTTACATCCTGGCTGCATGGATGCATGGCATATGACAGGTGCCCACATGGCTTCTGAGTTTAAAAAGATGCCAAGGTTAATGGGCAATAGCCATAGAAGAGTTAACAACAAAGCCAAGAAAAAAGAATGACCACAGTGGGATACGTGCTCAGTAATCCACGGGTGTTGACAATACAACCACAAAAAGGTAAAGGACGATAAACTGAAATGTCCTCTAAGGATCCCGTGAGACTCAGTGAGATGGACGTGGTGACTGGAAAAGAAATACACCTTATTTAAAATAACTGCAACAACAGTGACAACATCCAGTATGTACTGAGCACCTGATGCAGTTACTATGTACTATGTAAGTTACATGTATTATTTACTATGTTCTTCACAGGAGGACCATAAAAGTAGGACTACTATTACCTCTGGTTTATTCACAGGAAAACAAAACAACAAAAATCATGGCACGGAACATTAGGAAACTCACCAGAGTTCACTCAGCTACTCTGACCAAAGCAGAGATTCAAATGCAGGCTCTCTGATTGCAGAGCCTTCAGTGAACTATTATGACAGACCACCTTTTTTCCAAGTGACAGGTAGAGGAGAAAAACAAGAAAGCGTCAAGATGTACACCAATATGGACAAGCAGGACCCTGAGGTTCAAAGCATGGCAGAGAGCTAATAGATGAACAGTAAAGAGAGAATGAGAGGGGACGCCAATGATGCTGGGGCCAGCCAAAAGTCTCACTCTCTAAAAAGTGAGCCTGACAAATTCTTGAACAATCTTCCAGACCATCTCAACACTCAACAGGAAGGAAACAACTGGAGAAAACAATAAAAGGAGCAGACACCCTGAACTTATTTTAACCAGTAAACAGACACTGCTTGATAAAAAAGAGAAGGAATATGTAAAGATAACCTGGTAGGGAAATTAACTGTGACTTATTTTCCTGTGGGAATCATTAAACTGAAAATGAGAAAGAATACTGAAGAGTTGCTGGTATTTCCCCATCACTCATAATTCTTCCCCAACTAAAGCCTAGAAGGTACGGAATCCTGGTGTGATTCAGATGCACCCTGCATGGGGCTCCAGGCAGAAGTCAGCAGTGGGGCTCTGGTTATTCAAGGTCAACAGGAATGGGAAGGCGGCTATGCGGCGCTGGGCCTAGTCGCTGTCATTTCTGACTCTTTGTGACCCCATGGACTGTAGCCCACCAGGCTCCTCTGTCCGTTCTGACCGTGGGATTCTCCAGGCAAGAATACCAGAGTGGTTGCCATGCCCTCCTCCAGGGGAATCTTCCCAACCCAGGGATCAAACCCACGTCTTCCGCACTGCAGGTGGATTCTTTACCGACTGAGCCACCAGGGAAGCCCAAGAATAGCCTATCCCTTCTCCAGGGGATCTTCCTGACCCAGGAATCGAACCAGGGTCTCCTGCATTGCAGGTGGATCCTTTACCAGCTAAGCTACAAGGAAGCCCCTAAGGAGGCTGTGGGCAGAAAGCAAAATGCAAACCTCACCTATCCAAGTTCAAACCCCAGGATGTGCCTCTTACAAGCTGCACCACTTTGACATGTGTCTTAATCTCTCAATTTCAAGTTTCCTCACCTATAAAATGGGGATAATATGACCTTCTTCTTAGTGTAATAGTTAAATGAGTCAATAGTAAAAAGTACTTAGCTCAGGGCCTGGTGTGCAGCCACTAATATGATTACTGTTACTTTGTAAGCTATTTCTCTATAACTTACTAACCTTGTGACGATCTGTTGTTTTCTATGATGATTTGCTTGCTGTTACTCCCACCAATCTTCAGGGCATATAATGCAAACCCTGACAGCAAACCAAGTAAGGTGATCCTGCTCTCATTTGCATCTCAATGTCCAATGGCAGTCTGACAAAACTACACACATTTACAAAGCCCTAAACCATCACTGCGCTAGGCTGGGCTGGACAAGGGTCAAAGGGCAGTCTGAGTAAAAGACAACCCTGCCCTCAAGAACTGCACGTTATCTTTTAGGAACAATGAGAAGATACCATTAATTTCCCCTAAATGAGCTACGAAGGGTAGGCTGAAACCCAGTTGGCAATGACAGGTAATGCCCAAAACAGCCCCAGAAAAATGTCTTTGATGATTCTGGATGTCTTTGGACAAGTAAGCACCCAGTGATTTTTAAGAAAAGGATGACTGAGAACTGCACCTCACAGCAAATAGTGGATCTCATATGTGATAGTCTTTAAAGTCAACCCTTCCAGGCTGTATATACTTAAAGAGGAAAATACAAGAAAAAAAGACGACGTGTCTAAGCATGAGGTGGTACTAGCTTAACGTGAATGAGAGCAAGCCTGGCTTGGAAATAATGGAAAAGTTTTTTTTTTTTTTCCCCCAAAATGTAAACAGCTTTATTTCTTATTATAAAAGTAATACATACTCAATGCTTTAAAAAAAAAAAAAGAATACACAAAAGTGTAAAGTAAATCATACACAATCTTCCCATTCAGAGATCATCGGAACATTTTGTTTTTTCTCCTTCTAGACTTCTTGAGGTATATACATCTATTGTCAATTACTTCTTTTTCAAATACAGGATATATTTTCAAACCACACATGCTGTTTGAGACTTTTTCTCCCACACTTCTCCCACACTTAATGATGAATATCATACTCATCATTAAACTAACATGAAATCCCAAAAACAAAGTCACAGAGCAGTCTTCTACAAGTACAGTCCCTGACACTGTAAGCCCATGAAATAAGGAAGAAGACCCCTGCGGCCTGTGACTGCTATCGATTCTCCTCTGAGACCAGCCTGGAAACCGCGGGAGGTCTCTCAGCAGCTGGGGCTGCCTGCAGGGGAGGTCAGAGTTGATGCTCCCGCAGCCCCCCAGGCTGTGGACCCCAGGTCTGTAGCGTCACGTGCACGCTGAGGCCTCCGCCCTGAATACCTAATTCTGAAAGCCCCGCTGCCCACCTCAGAGCCTCTCAAGTGAACTTCAGTGGGAGTCTGCAGAAGAGCCCCTCAGCTCACAGGATCCTGGAGGACACACTCTCTGGCCCCTGTACCCGGACTCAGAATCACTTGGCCATTAAGCTGTTTTGTTCACCATGTCCCTTTCCCAAAGCACAGATTCATCACCCAGTTTAAACAGGAATACTTATATGCATGACCTCTTACAACTCTGAAGGGGCATAAAAGTAGCTTCGCTGAGGACAAGAATAAAAAGTTGCCCCAAAGACAAATTTTATCTACTTTACAATTTTGCTTTAAGGAATGTGGGGGTCAAGGAGTGAGTACTACAACACCAGACAGTTTTAATGTGGGAACCAAGAGGGCAGATGTAACATGCTGATTAATAGTCCCAGTTACAGGAAAAAAGAAAAGAAAAAGGTGACTGAAAAAAAAATTTTTTTAATTTAAAGATGGTTGATATGTGGAAACAGTAATTTTCTTCCATACCTTGGCATGTAAAGGGTAAACTAAGGAACTCCAATTTTCCTTAGCCAAACTGTAGTATGAGTACAAAAAGCTGCTGAAGTATGCAGAAGATACCTTAAAACAGCCAAGGGCCCATAAAATAGTGTGTGAATGCATTCTTGTTTAAGTCCAGCAGGATGTAAGCTAGAGTGAGCACCACACTCAGAGGGAGGGGGAGAGGACACACAGCCTGGGACACAAATAACCAGGCTGGGCTAGAGGCGGAGCTGGAGCCTGAGAACAAGGATCCACCGTGTGACCCGACAACCTGGCCAGCAGCAGCCAGCCTCTGTAACACAGCAGCAAACGAGTACGCACACCTGGCAGGGGCTGATGCCAACTCCAAAAAGTGCAAGACGCATTTAAACCACTGAGTTTATTTCATATAATCGTTACTAGTAAATTATTAGTGCTCTGTGATTTTCAGAATCTTATACTGAAAGTGACTGTGTGTACCCAAGTGTACACAGTATGTACAGCAGAGGACCCTGTAGAAAAATTAAAGGGACACATACCTGGGGCGCTAACCTATGGACACAGTGCCAAAGGTGGCTTAGGGGGCTCCCTAAACAGAGAGAGCTCTGCATGAGACTAAAAGGACAGAGAAGAAGCGCTTAGAAAGATAGAAAATAAGTGAAACCAGAGCCCCTGGATCACCTCCTGGAGACAAACAATTTCATCCCCAGTTGCACTTTAGGTCTTCACCATTGGTAAACTGTTTCAAAAATGCTACTAGTGAAACTGTCTAAAAACAACAGACGGGACTGAGGTAGTTTAGTCTTGAAGCTATTTAGGTTAGATACCAACCGCTGCTCAGCAAACCCCTTCACTTTGGGCTAAAGCTCATTATCCTATCGGGATCATTCACGTGTCAACATTTATTGCCTACTCTGTGCAAAGCACTGGTTAAACACGCAAGTACACAAAGAAGATACAGCCCTTGCCTTCTGGTCTATAAACCAGATAAGGAAATCAGTATCTACAACCATGGATAAATGTCTGACATACAGCAATACTCAGAAACACTGTGGTGGTTGACTCAATGCTGTAATGGAAGTGTGCACAAAAAAGTGGGGGGTCGGGGGGGCCTTCCCAAAGGACATTCATCCCTTTGCCAGAACATGGATGAACCTAGAATTTCACAAGTTTGTACACAGAAACCATCTCTTAAAGAATAAACAATCAGTGAACACCATTAACAGGCAGGAGCTACCAGAGTTCACGACACAAGAAGGGGAAGGGGAGTGATAGTCAGGGAAATGTTATCACTCATTTTATAATGAAGAGTATTTTAATTCTTGCCCTTAGAAACTATAAACACTAGCATGATTTGGAAATGAGACTGTACCAAACACCGGCCAGAGAAGAATCGTCCAGTCTATGGCTTCTCTTTCATCTGGTCACTCAGAAATATGATATTATCTGTAAAGAAGCCAAAGCAGAAATGTTATTTTCAGAACTCTTTCTCCACCTCACTTAATCATTCCCTTCTACCACATACGTACTTTAGTGCTAGTCACCAAAGATACTTTAGACAAATTCTCAAAATACTAGGTTCCTGCTGAGAAAGGGAGGACAGAGGATGAGACGGTTGGATGGCATCACCGACTCGATAGACATGCATTTGAGCAAGCTCCAGGAATCGGTGATGGACAGGAAAGCCCAGCGTGCTGCAGTTCATGGGGCCACAGGGTCGCATACGACTGTGCAACTGAACTAACTCATGTTCTTAGCAGGTATCTATGATAGGCATAATGGAGGTAAAAGCTGGGCTTTGACGGTTTATCAATAATTCAGACCTTGTGAGAAAAGGTGGGATGCTTCTTGTCTTCCCTGAAGGTAGCAAAGGTCTTCTCAGTAGTAACTTTCTACAAAAGAGCTAGTCACACCCTTTGATACTTGCAACACTCAGATCGATGCCAGTAAACCAAGGAGCACATCCTAACACAAAAGAGGATCGTGGCATCACAAACCACATGCTGGAGGGAAGAGGAAAGGACGGGGTTCAACACGGCCCCATCAGGACAGAGAGATCTATTTGTGTTTTTTAAGTCTGAACACTCATACAGAACACACGGTACTTTTAAATTTCAAAACAAAATGAGTTTTACACATTTAGTCCTGGGAAATTTTCTAGTAAACAATATTTCAGAATGAGCATTTTTATCCAAAAACATCAGACACTGTTCCTAAAAGGTTGTCCAGAAACAATTAGTTTAAGACAAGCAAAGGAAAAGCAGTACCTTCTACATAATACTGAAACACTGACATTCTTAAAACTTTAGAATTATCCCAAAAATGGTAACTATACAATAACTTGAGTATTTGTTCATGACTACAGTCTTCTAAAACTAGAGTATTTTGGTACAGAATGGTTATTTCAGAAGAGATTATCCAAGTTGACATCACTATGTAAAAAGACAAGACTGCCACCTGCTGGTGGTTATTTTTAAGTTACACTGATTTCTAGGAGAAAAAAAAATATAGCTTACAAAACAGATGAGCCAAATTATACTCTATTCCCTTCCATACTAATGGCACTAAAGACCTATTCATTTTACTATTAGCCATAAACCTATGTTAATTGCTTCATCATCCATGCTGGTGAATAATAGTGACAAGAAGAAAATGGCAGATAATTTGAAATATTTCTCTTTGACCTGGTTTATAAAACTTTACACAATTTAAATTTGAGATTTGCCCACACAATAGGTTTACAGTGGAAGATCAACGTATTAAATACTTCATAAATATGTCAAGTATTTTATTAGAAACCTTGATTTTTCCACTGCTGAAATCACAAGCATAGTTTTATACCATACACAGGTCTGAAAAAAATTTTTTGAACAGTTAGATACCTCTGCAAGAATGAGCCAAGGAAGAACAGGGCAAGCAGGAAGTGATTTACTCAAGACAATCAAGAAATATGAAAGCCAACTGGTCAGAAAGAACCTTCTCTTAGGTTTAATGAGGGGAGGAAGATACCTATATTGGTTCTCAAGGTCAATATATTTTCAAGAAAGCAGTAAGAAAATATATGCTTATTATTTATAACAAACTATAATTTATCAATAAGGCATAGTAGTTAAGACATGAACTCTGGAACAAGTGCAAAGAGAAAAAGGAAAATCTGTCGGTCAGGAGACCTAAGTTGTCAGACTTTTAGCCTCCCAAATCTAAATTCTCTCTTTTTTTTTAATGAGACTTAAGATATACATAAACCATGTAATATAATGTATAGATTGCTGTTCATGGAGCAATCAAAAAAATTTCAATACTATGACATCTAGTAAAAGATAAATTTAATAATGAGTTCTTTAATACTAGCTCTGATAATAGCACTATAAAGAGGAAGCCATACATTTCCGAGACACCTACTGAAATATTTATGGATGACACAATGTCTCAGATTCACTCAAAATGATGCAGGTCAGGGAAAGGTAGGCTGGGGCATAGATGAAATAATATTTGCCATCTGCTGATAACTGCTGAAGCTGCATGATGGGAGTTTTTGTTTTTCACTCCTCTCTCCTTTTGTGTATGTTTGACATTTTCCATAATAAAAAATTAACTTTTAAGTATCTAATTTTGGCATATCTCAGAGGCTCATCAATAGCTCTTTCACCCTCATCTGCTGCTACTGCTGCTGCTGCTGCTGCTGCTAAGTCGCTTCAGTCGTGTCCAACTCTGTGCAACCCCACAGACGGCAGCCCATTGGGCTCCGCCATCCCTGGGATTTTCCAGGCAAGAACACTGGAGTGGGTTGCCATTTCCTTCTCCAATGCATGAAAGTGAAAAGTGAAAGTGAAGTTGCTCAGCCGTGTCTGACTCAGTGACCCCATGGACTGCAGCCCACCAGGCTCCTCCGTCCATGGGAGTTTCCAGGCAAGACTACTGGAGTGGGATGCCACTGCCTTCTCCGTAACAGAATAAAATAATAAAATATTTTTGACTATACTATATATTAAGATATAATAAGATACACTTCTAAGGAGAAAATGGGATTGAAAAACAAGTTCAGAGAAAAGGGAATCATAAACTTTCTAAATGTTGAAGAGCTTGAATCTTTTTAATGATGATAGATTCCAAATTGTTATGGTATTTAGATCCCTTTAAGGGGCTTCCCTGGTGGCTTAGAGGTTAAAGCATCTGCCTCTAATGCAGGAGACCCGGGTTTGATCCCTGGGTTGGGAAGATCCCCTGGAGAAGGAAAGGGCAATCCACTCCAGTATTCTTGCCTGGAGAATCCCATGGACAGAGAAGCCTAGTAGGTTACAGTCCACGGGGTCGCAAAGAGTCGGACATGACTGAGTGACTTCACCTTCAATACCTTTAAGAGCAACATAATTTTATATTGAAAAAAACTCTTAATGTCAACTTAAACATGCTCAAAGGGGTATATACTGGTTTCAAAATTCTTGCAGAATTTTCAGAAAAGCTTGAACACTCTCCTCTAGAGGATATCTTCTTAACCTCCTTTAAGCTCTGTGCGTCCATTTTTCTATGTTGTTTTGTATTTTGTTTAATGAGAACAATAGGGGTTTAAAACAAAATCATCATGTTAAGTACCAGACAGGCTCTGAATGAAGCTGTACAAATGTCTGATGCCAATATTCGTGTTACTCTTCTTGGTACAATCCATTTTGGCCATGTCCTTCAAAGAGGTATCAACAGTGCAATGGATAATTCTAAAGTTACTTGTGAACTAAAACTGTGAGTACAGAGATCACTTTCTGAAAGAAGAGAGATATATATATAGAAACTTAGAGCAGGCCCACAAACTCCACTCGGGATTCTCCTGGTGAGGTGCCTTACAATCTCATAAGTATCAGTACTAATAGCCTCAGATAAGGCTACAAGATAGCCAAGCATTCAAAGAAAAAAAAAAGAACAGCTGTTATCACAAGAGCCTTACCAGCTATAATTGTTGTTGCTTGTCGTCTCACATTGTTTTTATCCGTATATTCACCATAGTCTACTTTCCCTTCCACATAAATTCGAGACCTGATACAAATAAAATTTACCAGTTTTAGTCTGGAGATTTCCATATGCTTTACAGCAGAGAGTCAGGTCAGGGAAGAGTAATGAGTATACTCTTCAAGGATGAAATAGATAATCACACATACCACTTCTCAAAATTCAGAATTAAGAGTGCTAAAACAGTTTCCTGATGTTAGGACTCCGCGCCTTCACAGCCTGATCCAGGAACTGAGATTCTGCAAGCCACGAGGCACAGGCAAAGAACAAGAGTACCAAAACATAAAGTACACGTGGACTTGCCTTGCCACACTGTGGAAAAAAGGATGTTTTCGTCCTTTAGCTGCCTGTGGCCCTTATGAAGTTTTAAAAAAAGTTCCAAATTTTAAGTCAAAAAAAAGCAACCTTAAGACCCTGAAAATGAAGAGCATCCTTTAAATCTCTATGATTGATTTCCAACATGTGATTTTTCTATCCCCTTTGACCCTGAATTATCTAACAGATTTGTTGATTTTTTTTTCCCACTGATTTTTCAGTTCCTTTCTATAGTGAGGTTCATGAACTTACTCTCAAATGACCTTAGATTATTAAAATTCAAAATACAAGTTTTCAGCTTAGTATTTCACCCAGAGTTAATTACTAAGACTATTCTGCACTCTCTAGAAGGCTGAACTCTAACGCCGACTTTAAAGGGTAGAAAATGGCCACATAAACCAATGGCACCAATTTCAGAATTTAACAGCACTGATACTGCACAATACAGAAAGCAGACTAGTAAAATGACTGGGTACCAAAGGGAACAGTCACACAGATTCGTCAACCAGCAGCTGAAACTGGACACCTTTTCCTTGAAATGTCCTCTGTGTGTTTTATGTGTGATATATATATTTACATACTATACACACACAACAATGGAAGTTCATATGAAGAAAAGGTATGCAATTATTGAACAAAATAGAAATCTTAATTATTGCTAAACTTATGTTTCATGAAATGTTTTATTTCTATAATACATTTCTAAACTATGACTACAGCTGCTGTTAAACACAAACTTTTGTCCTTCTAAGGGTTTGGAAAAGACACTACTTATACATAATCCAAACATTTCAAAAAGGAATTGCTAAGTTCATATAAAATTATCAAATATGAATTAACTGCCCTGAATTATCACCAGAATACCTCACTGCGTCAGGCTCTCAACCTCCCAGACCCTCTGTCAAGCCACCACGGGGTGCCAAGGGCAAGACACCCACCATCGGGGTCGCTGGCCACGGCGGCCTGGGAAACCCCACGAGCACTGCTGCGCCTGTGACAGGCACACGGTGCCCTCTGCCTTCTCTCTCGCCTCATCAGTGCTGTTCAGGTTCACATCCTACTGTCCTAAGTTCTTAAAAGGCTAAACCATGTTAAAACCTTTAAACTAGTCACATATGACACTATGCATACAGCATTAAGCACTGAATAAATACCTCTTGAGCTAACCCAAAGTAATGAGTGGTACTTTATAAATAGAAGAGCTACAGAGTCCATGAAAACACGTTCTTTGTTTGTTTGTTTTTTAAACCATTCAACCTGTAAGATCCCTCCTTCTTCAACTTACCCCTTTTTCACATACTGATACGCCACATCTCTGAGGCCCGGTCGGAACACTGAAATTCTATGCCATGTTGTCTTTTGACTGACATCACCTAAGTCACAAGAATCACAAGGACAGGGAACGTGGTTACAAATGCAAAAGACAACTGCCGAAGGACATCGTGTCCAGCTAAGCCATGCCACGGTTTCTAAGAGACAGGACAAGAGTTAGGGAAGATCCTTTCCGAAAGTATTCTTAAAGTATCAATTCACACTAAATAATGTCTAATTACTATAATACTAAAACCCCAGTCTTTTATACTCACCCATTTGATAAGTTTCATTTTCCCCTGATCGCCACATCTCATTTGTTGCTAGGGAAAATATTGTGACTGGGTTTTTTCCTTCTACTTGTCTCATGACAGGGTCCTGACCTACTCGACCAAGCAACTGCACACGATTCAGAGCTGAAAAGCAATTTGTAGATAACATAAGACTGACAGAAATGTCCAGAAGAGGAACAGCTACAATCACAACTTCAACTTCAATCTCGGCATAAAGCAAAACCCAAGAGAAGGTCAGAAAACAAGTATGAGGAGCAAATAAAAAGAGGCTTGGAGGGAAAAAAGAGGATTGACAAGAAAGGAGAAAATATCCATAGAACCCCACAAAACAAGCATTAAGCTCTTTATCTAAATTCTTTTCAGTTCAGTCAGTTCAGTCACTCAGTTGTGTCCAACTCTTTGCGATCCCATGACTGCAGCACACCAGGCTTCCCTGTCCATCACCAACTCCCAGAGCTTGCTCAAACTCAAGTCCATCGAGCCGGTGATGCCATCCAACCATCTCATCCTCTATCGTCCCCTTTGCCCCCTGCCTCCAATCTTTCCCAGCACCAGGGTCTTTTCCAATGAGTCAGTTCTTCACATCAGGTGGCCAAAGTACTGGAGTTTCAGCTTCAGCATCAGTCCTTCCAGTGAATATTCAGGACTGATTTCCTTTAGGATGGACTGGTTGGATTTTCTTGCAGTCCAAGGGACTCTCAAGAGTCTTCTCCAACACCACAGTTCAGAAGCATCCATTCATCTTTTAAATACCTTTAAAAAACTTTCTTAAACTGTTTGTATGGTTAAAGGAACAAAATTGAGATCTGAAAATCTTTATAAATACAGGGACTATTTCTGTGAAACAACCAGTTTTCACAACATTCACTGCTTCAGCCAACTAGCACACAGCCTTGGATGTCTTAGGTAACCAAAAATGACCCAAGGAATTTCTCTGGCAGGAAAGTGACAATAAGAGTGGGTAAAAAGTGTATGGTAAGGGAAGAAGGACCAGGTTTACAGAAAGCCCCTGCAGCCTGACAGGAAGGCCAAGGACAGAGAGGCAGATATGAACCGAAAGCATGACGGTTAACAGAGTATAACCCAACGAATGCACCTCTTCTGCAATGTATCTGAGAACATGAGCACATTGCTATAAAAACTGAAAATCAGCTACTACTTACATCTTTCAAGAACCAAACTGCTAGCTACTTCAGACTCATGTCTTACAAACTGACGAAGTACCTAAAATGGAACAAATAGGTAAAACAGCTTTAGTACAGGGGGAAAGGCAAATGTAATCAGAAGACCAGTTCACACCTGGTCACCACCCAGTCAGCAGCCCCTAAGGCACACACCCACGCAAGAGAGGTGCACCCATCACAGTGCCAGGCACACATGCATGCTCAGTGGCTCCAGTCATGTCAACTCTATGCAAACCTATGGACTCTAGCCCGTCAGGCTCCTCTGTCCATGGGATTCTCTAGGCAAGAATACTAGTGTGAGTTTCCATGCCCTCCTCCAGGGGATCTTTCCAACCCAGGGATTGAACCCACATCCCCTGCATCTCCTGCATTCCAGGGAGATTCTTTACCACTGAACCACTGGGGAAACCCCACAGAGCCGGGGGACCACACAAACACTTAGAGGCAGCCTCCTGCAGAAGCCCACAGGCACAAAGAAGGCTCGAGGGAGTAGACCAGAGTCCTTTTACAGGTCTTTCCTGCTGCTTCTGTGGCAACCTTCTGACATGGTGCTTCTGTGTTTGCACATAAAAAGGTAAACAACACATGTTGGAAAAATCTGTGCTTCTGACAGCCCCAAGAAAAAAATCTAAGATAAACAAACATGGTTCTTTGATTAAGCACAAAAATACGACTGTTCGAATCAGTCTATCAGAGAAAGACAGTCACTGCCGTGTAACAGTAGCACTCAGTGATAACCAAAGCCATCATTACTGAAAGGGCTTCCCAGAGAGCTCAGTGGTAAAGACTGCCTGCCAATGCAAGAGACGAAGGTTCAATCCTGGGTGGAGAAGACCCCCTGGAGAATGAGATGGCAACCCACTCTAGTATCTTGACTGGAAAACTCCATAGACAGAGGAGCTTGGCAAGCTATAGTCCATACTAGTCCATCATGAGTGAATACTAGCTAAGTGCTTTGCCTCTTATCAATTAATCCTCAGAATAAACCCATAAACTATGTAAAATTACTACCACTTTACAGATGACAAAAATGAAGTTCAGAGACAGAATGAGTAACTTGCCCAAAATCCTACAGGAAAGAAGTGCCAAGTCACAGCTGGAACTCAGGACCCCCAACCCTAAGGCTGCTGGCTTTCCCACTGCCCTTTGCTGCCTCTGTTTAAGGGCTACTGCCAAGATTTGAGTACACATTACTGAGAACATCACTGGATTCAGAGAGCTAACCATTATATCAGATAAACATGTGTCCAGAACTGGCACTGTTAACATACAGTAGGTATCTACCAATTGAAACACCATCCATTCCAGGGGTATTTTTGGCTATGGAATCCTAGCACTACACTTGGGGGCTGAAGGTGGGTAGAAAAATAAAAAATATGAGTTACCACATAGTAAAGAATCAACCTGCTAACTGGTACCTATGTCATGATTCTAGAAATGTACTAACCTGATGCTCAGATGAGCCAGAGCTCACATGTTTTATGGAATAATAATCTGTCCCACTGGGGGCACACAAAAATCAAGACCTACCGGAGAAGCAAAAATAGGGAATGAATTATTTAACTGGGATAATTTTTTTTAACTAAACTTTTAACCCTTTTATATATGGTATTAAATTTACCTTAATACTGTAGAATTGTGTATTAAGACATGAGTCACTTTTCCAGGTTTCAACACATTAAAAGGTATATATTTTAAAAGTACGTATAAGTTAAAACAGGGATCCAAGAATATAGAGCCAATTCTGCAGCAGAGTGGAGGAGACCTGAACAGGCTCCACTGAGGAAATGATTCTTCCTTAACAAGATGGGAGTTATGAGAGGTGTTATAAAGGAGAATCTATACAACTCGGTGCCCAAATGAGGTAAGCGAGGAAAAGCGGGTCTAGGCTGACTCAAGGCTGGCTAGACTGACTCAAGAGATTAGGTGAGGAGCCTAATTGGGTGAAATGAGGAGTTTTGAATATAGTTCATCTGTAGAGTTGCTGAGTCTTTACCTGCTCTCCTCAGCAGAGAGATGGCGTGTGGTGGGGGAGGCAGACTGACAACAAAAGTAAGTGGTCAGAAAACAAACCACGTGTTTAAAAAAAAAAGCTGAAACAATTCTCATAGACTTTAGATCAAGAAGGACTTTAAATGCTCTCTAACTGCTCTACATGCAAGTAACACGTTTTAAGAAATAACTACTCTCATCATGTATGTGAGTAAATTAGAAACGTTTTTGTTTTTGCTTTAGTGAACACTATTTATTCAAGTGGTAAAGAATCTGCATGCCAATGCAGAATATGCCAAAGATGCGGATTCAATCCCTGGGTCAGGAAGATCCCCTGGAGCAGGAAATGGCCACCCACTCCAGTATTCTTGCCTGGAGAAGCCCAAGGGCAGAGAAGCCTGGTGGGCTACAGTCTGTGGGGTCGCAAAGAGTCAGATATGGCTGAGCTTGCATCTACCACCAAAATCTGTCCCCAACCCTCATATCAACTAAGTACAATAAGACAGGTGGGCTCAAAGGACTTCTGCCTCTGCAGGGCAAAACCCGAAAACCCGAAAGAAACGGGATCGCTATGGTTTATAATAACAAATCTCAACATTAACATGGAGAAGTGATTACCTGTACTACAGGTCTTCGAAACATGGCTTCTACTCTCTCTTCTTCCAATCTAATCTTTAGTCTTTTCCTGAAGAAAAAGAGATTATATCCTATAGCAAGAACACGATTTCACTGGAGTCCTAAATTCCTAACGGCGTTCAGGGCTTTTACGCAACCAACCTTGAGACCGTAACATATCACGCCCCTGCACATTAGACAAGGATCCTCTCCCACTCCCCAAAATCTCTCGCACCTTTCGTGTTTTTTTTTTTTTTTTTGGTCCCCCTTAATTTCCTCTTCTTTTAACCCATACAAAAATTCTGATTCTACCCCCATTTCTATTCCACTGTTTTCCCAAATTCAGCTAAACGCAAGTTCCCTTCTGGCAGGGATTTCTGCCTCATTTCTTCACTGTTACACCCAACACTTCTAAAACAGCTCCTAAGACAAAGAGCTCAGCAAATACTAAAACGTTATCATGGCGCTTCAATCTGGAACGTGATGCCGCAAAAACTGCTGCCTTCAATCCCGTCTGCAAAGAACAAGGCGATCCCGGGGCTTCGCCGTCTCACCGCTGAAACGTGCGGCGCCCTTGCTCAAAGCTGACGCTCCCAACCAACAACGTATAGGGCCTGGGAGCTGAGACGAAACCACACAGTCCTCCGCGCGAGAAGAGGAGTTCTACACGGCGACAAAGCAACTCCTCCCGGCCCGCGCACAGCCGTACGCACACCTAACTCAATACTCTGGCCTTCCGCCCTTTCTCCCGCCCTCACCTGAGGTTCTGGCCCGCACAGCCTCCAGGCAGGGAATCACTTCCGGCTGCTGCCCGAACTCAAGCCTCGCGAGAAGGAAGAACCGGAAAGTCCTCTGCGTGCATCGTGAAAATGCAGCCGGCCGGCGTTGCGGGAAACACGCCCCCTTAACGCGGTAGTTCCGGAAGCCTCCTTCCGGGCGGGAGCAATATATCAACACTCCCTATCGGCGAGCTGCTGCTGCTGCTAAGTCACTTCAGTCGTGTCCAACTCTGTGTGACCCCATAGACGGCAGCCAACCAGGCTCCCTCGTCCCTGGGATTCTCCAGGCAAGAACACTGGAGTGGGTTGCCATTTCCTTCTCCAATCGGCGAGCTAACCTGATTTTAACTTTGTAATGAAATGAAATTACTGTATTTGAAGAGTTTCCGGGGTCCGCCCAGGACTCGGCAACGTGAGTGAAACAAAGGATAGCTGTGCCTCTGGAAAAAACTAGAAAGGATCAAGCCTCCAAAAACAAGAAGAAAAAAACAGTAACAACAAATAAAAATAAAACAGAAAAAGGAATGGGGAAAGAGCTGAAAGTGCAAAATTTAAGGTGAAGGTGAATGTTAAGTCGCTCAGTCGTGTCCGACTCTTTGCGACCCCGTGGACTGTAACCTACTAGGCTTCTCCGTCCATGGGATTCTCCAGGCAAGAATACTGGAGTGGATTGCCATTTCCTGCTCCAGGGGATCTTCCCGACCCAGGGATTGAACCCTGGTCTCCCGCATTGGAGGCAGACGCTTTAACCTCTGAGCCACAATTTAAGGGTCACAAAAAAAAAGGGGAGGGGGGGGTATCAAAATAAATATTAGTGCAATATTTTAAAGTCAGAATTAAGGAACAAATCCGTGAATAAAATATAATTTGTATTAAATACAGTATATGAGCCAAGTAGATTCCTAGTTCAGTTCAGTTCAATTCAGTCGCTCAGTCGTGTCCGACTCTTTGCCACCCCATGAACTGCAGCACGCCAGGCCTCCCTGTCCATCACCATCTCCCAGAGTTCACTCAGATTCACGTCCATCGAGTCAGTGATGCCATCCAGCCATCTCATCCTCGGTCATCCCCTTCTCCTCCTGCCCCCAATCCCTCCCAGCATCAGAGTCTTTTCCAATGAGTCAACTCTTCGCGTGAGGTGGCCAAAGTACTGGAGTTTCAGCTTTAGCATCATTCCTTCCAAAGAAATCCCAGCACTGATCTCCTTCAGAATGGACTGGTTGGATCTCCTTGCAGTCCAAGGGACTCTCAAGAGTCTTCTCCAACACCACAGTTCAAAAACATCAATTCTTCAGCACTCTGCCTTCTTCACAGTCCAACTCTGACATCCATACATGACTACTGGAAAAACCATAGCCTTGTCTAGACGGACCTTTGTTGGCAAAGTAATGTCTCTGCTTTTGAATATGCTGTCTAGGTTGGTCATAGCTTTTCTTCCAAGGAGTAAGCGTCTTTTAATTTCATGGCTGCAGTCACCATCTGCACCAGGAGAAACGTGCATGCCTATGTACGTTATGTATTTGAACATTTTTTTCCCAGAACATTAAAGTACTTGAAGAAATATTGAATATTTAAAAATTAGGTGTATTAAAACTCACAACACTGTTATTTTTTAATACCAAAAACAGAATTATAATTTTACCTTCCTACCTTGATTGGAAGTATAATAACCGATAATATTTTCAAAAGCCTTTGCTTACCTTATTTCCAAGGTAAGCCTTTGCTTACCTTATTTCCAACTGCAAGAATTTCCATCTCTGATAATTTTTCTCGAGGAAGTGGCATTCTTAATTAACTTAAGCTTACCGATCTTGCCTTTATTTAGAATTCAATGTGGCTTTCATTAATTTTAATAATTTTAAAATGAAGCATTAGTCTTGAATGCTGGGTTTCCTAGCCATCCTTTAAATTTTGTCTTGTGCCAGCTAATCCTGGCCTTGGTGACAGAGGGGAAAGAAGGCTGACAGATTGTAGAATACAGGCTGGGGGGCGCCTCCCCGGGCCTCTCCATCATCTGGTCCTGGCACTGTTCAACTTCTAGAAAATGTACAGCCATGTCATCCTAATCAGCAAATCTCCTCAGAACCCTACTTAAAAACTCTTCAATGGCCCATTTTTGCCCTAAAAGGAAAAATATCAACTATTTCATGTTTCCAACACATACCTTAACCTAGTCTTAATAATATGACGTCCTAGTTGGTATATTTCACGATGCTTACCTGTTTCACTTCCACCTTCAACATGTTTTGTCCTGGAAACATACCATGTTAATTGCCTTCAGGCCTTGCTCAGACATGAATCATCCCACATGCCCCCGTTTACTACTGTAACTTGCCCTCTGATGATTTCCTATTTAAAAATCCTACTTTCACTTGAGCTGTTGAATCAAGTGAAAAACCAGATTCATCCTTTCCTTCAAAGCCAGCTTCCCTCTTCTAAGTGCCTTGTGTGTTTTAATGGTGCCAAGATTCTGCCAGACCTGAACTTGAAATCACCTTTGAAACTTCTACCTGATCACCCACATCTGCTCATCCACATCCAATCACTTGGCCTTAAAAGTTCTTTATTAGGCCACAAATCACTCCCTCTTTTTTTCTGTTCACAAACACTTTGGAGAAAGGAATGTGGAAAAGTTTATTAAAAAAAAAAAAAAGGCAGAAAGCACCATGCAAATTGAAAGTCACACGCAAAACTTTATGAAGAATATCTTAGTGGGGAATCTGGGCTAATCTGAATTCTCTCTCAGACAGGAATTATCAATTCACATTCTCCTTTGTTGGCTGGAGAAAGTTGCAAGTGCTGTCTTCTTTGACAAAGAAAATCATATTAAGATGTATGATATCATGGCAGAATGGAGTTAAAACATCTGTTATCAAAAAGATCCTTCTTCCCAACATGGCAGATACTTCAGCGTTACTTTGCTCTATCTTCATCATCAGAAGTGTTCTTTCCTGTACTTTCAAAATTCTTTATGCACATCATCCTTCCTTTGTTCTCCCATTTCACTTTCTTTACACCCTAAGTCTTATCTTGTATTAAAATTTTAATGCCCATGAAGGTACCTCCTCTCCCCCATTGACTGTGAGCTCTTAGAGAACAGGAACCTTCTTGAGAATATCCAGTCAGCAGTTATGCTTTAAACAAGAATAGACCACAGGCAAGAACAAATAAATAGAACACAGAAGGATACTCAAAATAGGCCTGACATTAGAAAATTTTAAAAAATAATAATCTGGAAGAGTAGCTGAAAAGAATTTATTAAACATACTGCTTTTGCAAGAAATCTACAGTTTGCATTTTGGTGAGGAATTCCTGAAACCTCTTCATGATGTGCATAGACCTGCACCCACTCTTTAACATAATCATAAGCTTTTTCTGTAGTTCATCCATGGACCCAGAAAGGAAGGACCTTCCCAATACTGAGAAGTGGTGAAAACATCATGCCTTTAGTCAACTATCATTACAGCTGGTCTTAGAGGAATAATTCAGGGCTTTCATCCTTTGCAAAGCTAGCTGAGAAAGAGACAAGTCTACAGTGTATGCCCAAGGCCACAGAACTATCTTTGGCCTTGCCTTTTTTTCCCCCTAAATTAAAAGAAAGTCTCAGCTGTAGGTATCAACTGGTAGAAACCATGGTTGGCAATGCTTTCTCACAGATAGGAAGCTTTGGACAATTCCAATGCTGTACAAGCACACTCTTTATGTATTTTAATCAAAGTTTTCACTTTGCTCTTAAATCAGTTTTTCCCGAAGCCTCATAATAACTGTTAGAAAAAAAAAATTACAGCACTTATTACCTAACCTGATTGCTGCTGCTAAATTGCTTCAGCCGTGTCTGACTCTGTGTGACCCCATAAACGGCAGCCCACCAGGCTCCCCAGTCCCTGGGATTCTCCAGGCAAGAACACTGGAGTGGGTTGCCATTTCCTTCTCCAATGCATGAGAGTAAAAAGTGAAAGTGAAGTTGCTCAGTCGTGTCCAACTCTTCGCGACCCCATGGACTGCAGCCCACCAGGCTCCTCCGTCCATGGGATTTTCCAGGCAAGAGTACTGGAGTGGGGTGCCATTGCCTTCTCCAACCTAACCTGATTACTAGCATCTATTTTACAGTGATTCAAATCTACTTTAGCAATACTCTATAGTTAACCATGGCTACTTTTTGTTAAATTTTTTTTTTTTTTTTTTTTAGCTCCCAATCCTGAATCCCCCTCCCACCTCCCACCCCATATCGTCTCTCTGGATCATCCCCATGCACCAGCCCCAAGCATCCTGTATCCTGTATCGAACATAGGCTTGTGCTTTGTTCTTACATGATAGTATACACGTTTCAATGCCATTCTCCCAAATCTCCCACCCTCTCCCTCTCCCAGAGTCCAAAAGTCCGTTCTATATATCTGTGTCTCTTTTGCTGTCTCGCATACAGGGTCATCATTTCCATCTTTCTAAATTCCATATATATGTGTCAGTATACTGTATTGGTGTTTTTCTTTCTGGCTTACTTCACTCTGTATAATAGGTTCCAGTTTCATCCATCTCATTAGAACTGATTCAAATGAATTCTTTTTAATGGCTGAGTAATACTCCATTGTGTGTATGTACCACAGCTTTCTTATCCATTCATCTGCTGAGGGACATCTAGGTTGTTTCCATGTCCTGGCTATTATAAACAGTGCTGCAATGAGCATTGGGGTACATGTGTCTCTCCAACCTAACCTGATTACTAGCATCTATTTTACAGTGATTCAAATCTACTTTAGCAATACTCTATAGTTAACCATGGCTACTTTTTGTTAAATTTTTAAAAATCAACCTAACAATTTTTATGCAATTCAAGATTGACATAATGGTTCATACAGAGATTTTTAAACCTAATTGTTCAGGCCACAATATTGACATTTATCTTTCAGTGTTCATCTTTCTACAGCTTTTAGATAAACAGCTTCTATGAATTGGTAGGTACATTGGTGGTTTAGTCACTCAGTTGTGTCAACTCTTTGCAACCCAATGGGCTGTTGCCTGCAAGGCTCCCCTGTCCATGGGGTTTTCCAAGCAAGAATACTGGAGTGGGTTGCCATTTCATTCTCCAGAGGAACTTCCCAACCCAGGGATCGAACTCTGGACTCCTGTATTGCAGGCAATCTCCTGCATTGCATGTGTATTCTTAATGACTGAGCCAGCAGGGAAGCCTCAGGAAAGGCCAGTAGTATTTCTTTATAAGGTTTCTCTAACTCAAGATGATCTGTTGGCACCTGATTGTCAGTGTTCATATTTAAGCAACAGAACTTCATGCCTGAGGATGAAGCTTCTCGCTGAGGCCAGGGGTCAACTTCCAACTGAAATGGAAGAGATTAAGCCTGAGCCCAGAGAAGACCAGTCCGTGTCATGTGCAGTGTCTATGCAGCTTCCTGCTCTTCTGGAGACTTCCTGCTTCCGTGGAGCGCAGCAGAGAGAAGGGAGCGAGACGAGCAGTCTGGCTTCCGGCGCTGGAAGAGGCCCTGAGGAACACCATAGGGAAGGGGTCACAGGCCCTAACAATAGTTGTCAGTGCCTTCCCTGGTGGCTCAGCTGGTGAAGAATCCGCCTCCAGTGCGCGAGACCTGGGTTCAATCCCTGGGTTGGGAAAATCCCCTGGAGAAGGGAAAGGCTACCTACTCCAGTATTCTGGCCTGGAGAATTCCCTGGACTGTATAGTCCACGGGGTTGCAAAGAGTGGACATGACTGAGCAACTTTCACTTCACTTGAAGACAGGTGTAGCCACAGAACTTGGGGCTATATATTACTTGTGCTCAGTTGCTCAGTTGTGTCCAACTCTTTGCAACCCTTTGGACTGAAGCTCACCCGACTCCTCTCTCCATGGAATTTTCCAGGGAAGAGTGGATTGCCATTTCCTCCTCCAGGGCATCTTCCCAACCCAGGGATCAAACACTGGTCTCCTGTGTCTCCTGCATTGGCAGGTGGATTCTTTACCACTGCGCCACCTAGGAAGGCCAATCCATTGCTTACTCTTAATAATATACCTGCTTATAAATCACAAAGTGTGGTTGACCTGGCACTATACTGCTAGGGACATGACTATTGTCAGGGAGGCAAGACATAAATTCAGTTTGAAAACCTAAATATCAACTATACTCCAATATATTTTAAAAATAAATATAAAATACACAAGTGTATACAGAAAAAAAAACTTGAATAAAGACTAATTTTTTAAAATGTCAATGGGCAGTACAGAGCACTATACCTCATTTAATTGCAGGGAAGAAATTGCTACTCCAAAACGTAAGAATGATGTGATGGTTTGTTCACTGGTTTATTCAATTTTTAAAACTTAATTTGCTTTTAAAAATTAAGGGAAAAGCAGAAAATAAGGCAGCCAAAAAGCCTACAAGCCACAACAGGAGTAACATCATTAAAAGACACAACTAGTTGTTCTCAAATGCTTTTGTGACCAACATGATTTTGTGTCATAGCCTGGCCATTATTAGCTGTGAAGGCTGTGAAACTGAGCCTTAAAGCCAAGAGCTGTTAGCCCTAGCCTACTAAATTCTCTCTCCTACCTACTGTGGTTTCCAACATGAATTTCTCATTCTTGGTTAGTTACATATTTACAAAGAAGAGTGCTTTACTCCTATTTGGCTTTGGACAAGATTAAAAAAAAACTTTATTTACAAACATTCTATTCCTTTGAATATATGTACAGAGTAAAGGATTTGGATAAAATAGGATAAAATCACAGTAAGCAAAGCCAACTTTTCATAAAATCCAGGAGAAATTAGTAACACTCAGAAAAATCAAAACCTGTTGTAACAGTTACAAGAGAGTCAAAGCAAATAGATTGGGGAACAACAAACCACATCAGATTTCCCTCAAACCCTCTCACCAGTGTTTTTGTTCCAAAAGTTAATAGCCAGTTCAGAAATTTCAAGTCACATAGAGCCTTATTTCTACCTACCTCACATAGTGAAGTCATTTACTTTGTAAAAACAGTATCAGAGAAAGGGATTGTCTCCATTCAGAGAATACAGTAGGAAAACCACTCACTCAAAGCGACTGAGAATTTTTTGAGGAATAAAATCATCTAGCCTGGGAAGTGTTGTTGAAATCCAGGCATACTTTCTTATAAAAATGCTACCTCAACTCAAAACAAAATTGACTTTCTTTCTGTGTGCCAGGAGAGTCCCTGGGATTCTTGGTTGGTAGGCAGGTAGATAGGCAGCCTCGTAGACCACAGGCTGCAGGGGCTGGGGGGAGTGGGGGGCGGCTGCTTTCAGTTCAAAGGCCCGTGCTTTCCCGTTGTGCATCAGCAAATCTGAGAAGTCACTGAGCTGTTGACAGGTGGTGTTAGAAACGCAATAAGAGAAGAAAAATGGCTGCTAATGGTAGTATCTGCCACCAGTGCTGCTAGGAAGCCTTGGTGGCTGTAGGATCTTGGCTGAAAATGCTAAATTAGGGTGGCTCTTGAAATCTTCAGCCTCCCAAGTCTGTTAGTTCCTCCCTCTACACGAGAAAGGTTGACACAGCCAGTATCTATTTTGAGGATAAAGAGTAAGTTGAAGGAAGAGACGTTCTTATGGGGAAGTCTGCCCCGAGGTGAAGCTTGAAGACTTGCCACTCTTTCCTCCTACCAGATGTTTGGCACTCCTTGACCCGGTGGGGGTCTCAGAGACCCCGGGGACACCGCGGCCATCCTTGGGGGACTGGGCCTGCTGGGCTTCTTTCAGTTCCCTATGAAAAAGGAAAAGTGTACATTCCTCAGTCCTAAATTAGAGATGATATTTATGATCAAAACCAGCATAGATTTTTCTTTTTATTTCAGTATTTATAGAAACAAGCATGAATGATACACAGAATAGAAAATTGACTCCTGTGATTATCTTTAGAAAGGGCTAGCACACAAGGGCCTCAGCACATTGCAAGTTTGCCTTCCTGAACTCTACTGCTGCTGCTGCTGCTAAGTCGCTTCACTCGTGTCCAACTCTTTGTGACCCCATGGACCGCAGCCTACCAGGCTCCTCTGTTCAAGAGATTTTCCAGGCAAGAGCACTGCAATGGGTTGCCATTGCCTTCTCCGGAATTCTACTGAGTGGGATATAAATGGTCTTTAAAATTAAAGAGAAATAAGGAGACAACTCTGCAGGGGTCAGCAAAGGATGGCCCATGGGTCAAATATGGCCTGCCACCTGTTTTTGTAAATAAAGTCTTATCAGAATTCAGCCATTCACATTCATTTTTGTATGATCTCTGATCACTTTCACATCACTCCAGCAGAGTTGAGTCAATGCAGCTAAGACCATATAGCCCACAAAGGATAAAATACTACCTCGGTCTTACAGAAGAATGTGCCAGCCCCTGGTCTAGACGATTTCAAGAAGGCATCTGCCTCATCTCCATGATGGGTGCTCACTACCGGTAATGACCGATGACACACACCTGTACATCCACGTCTGGCTTCACAGATATGCACACCACACCTTAAGGAATACTTATAGTCCTGTGATAGCATATATACTTGTATTTTATTTGTTACCAGAAATAGAGCCCCCCAAAAAAATATTAGGAAGGATTATTAGGAAGTTGCTTACAAGGAAGGATTAGTTCATTAAAGTCTTCATTAGAGTTTCCACAACTCAGTGCCAAGAAATTATCTAGGGGGGACTCTAAAGCTAATCATTCTAAGACGGACTGTGTATCCAAAAGAAATTGGACTTAAGTATACTTTAGACAGTGGAAGTGACAAATAGATTGCAGGGATTAGATCTTATAGACAGATTAGATCTGACAGTACCTGAAAAACTATGGAAGGAGGTTTGTGACATTGTGCAGGAGGCAGTGATCAAGATCATCCCAAGAAAAAGAAATGCAAAAAGGCACAATGGTTGTCTGAGGAGGCCTTATAAATAACTATGAAAAGAAGAGAAGCTAAAGGCAAAGGAGAAAAGGAAAGATATAGCCATTTTAATGCAGAGTTCCAAAGAATAGCAAGGAGAGATAAGAAAGCCTTCCTCAGCAATCAATGCAAAGAAATAGAGGAAAATAATAGAATGGGAAAGACTAGAGATCTCTTCAAAAAAATTAGAGATACCAAGGGAAATTTTCATGCAAAGATGGGCACAATAAAGACCAGAAATGGTATGGAAGCAGAAAATATTAAGAAAAGGTGGCAAGAATACACAGAAGAACTATACAAAAAAGATCTTCACGACCAAGATAATCACAATGGTGTGAACACTCACCTAGAGCCAGACATCCTGGAATGCGAACTCAAGTGGGCCTTAGGAAACATCAGTATGAACAAAACCGGTGGAGGTGATGGAATTCCAGTTGAGCTATTTCAAATCCTGAAAGATGATGCTGTGAAAGTGCTGCACTCAATATGCCAGCAAATTTGGAAAACTCAGCAGTAGCCACAGGACTGGAAAAGCTCAGTTTTCATTCCAATCCGAAAGAAAGGCAATGCCAAAGAATGCTCAGACTACCACACAATTGCAATCATATCACACGCTAGCAAAATAATGCTCAAAATTCTCCAAGCCAGCTTCAATAGTACATGAACTGTGAACTTCCAGATGTTCAAGCTGCATTTTGAAAAGGCAGAGGAACCAGAAATTGCCAACATCCATGGATTATCAAAAGAGCAAGAGAGTTTCAGAAAAATATCTACTTCTGCTTTATTGACTATGCCAAAGCCTTTGGCTGTGTGGATCACAAACTGTGGAAAATTCTTAAAGAGATGGGAATACCAGACCACTTGATCTGCCTCCTGAGAAATCTGCGGGTCAAGAAGCAACAGTTAGAACTGGACATGGAACAACAGACTGGTTCCAAATTGGGAAAGGAGCACGTCAAGGCTGTACTGTATATTGTCACCCCGTTTATTTAACTTATATGCAGAGTACATCATGCGAAATCCTAGACTGGATGAAGCACAAGCTAGAATCAAGATTGCCAGGAGAAATATCAATAACCTCAGATATGCAGATGACACCACACTTATGGCAGAAAGCAAAGAAGAGCTAGAGCTTCTTGATGAAAGTGAAAGAAAAGAGTGAAAAAGTTGGCTTAAAGCTCAACATTCAGAAAACTAAGATCATGGCATCTGGTCCCATCACTTCATGTCAAATAGATGGAGAAACAGTGGAAACAGTGGCAGACTTTATTTTGGGGGGCTCCAAAATCAGTGCAGATGATGACTGCAGCCATGAAATTAAAAGACACTTGCTCCTTGAAAGACAAGTTTTGACCAACCTAGACAGCATATTAAAAAGCAGAGACATTACTTTGCCAACAAACATCTGTCTAGTCAAAGCTATGGTTTTTCCAGTAGTCATGTATGGATGTGAGAGTTGGACTATAAGAAAGCTGAGTGCTGAAGAATTGATGCTTTTCAACTGTGGTGTTGGAGAAGACTCTTGAGAGTCCCTTGGACTGCAGGAGATCCAACCAGTCCATCATAAAGGAGATCAGTCCTGAATATTCACTGGAAGGACTGATGCTGAAACCTGAAACTTCAATACTTTGGCCACATGATGCGAAGAACTGACTCATTGGAAACGACCCTGATGCTGGGTCTTTTCATCTCCTTTTATATTTTCAACAGTTCACTGGATGTAATGATTACTTTAAAATGCCTTCAGGATCCTGCTCAACCATCACTGCCTGACCTTTATAATACCAGGTCCATGCTATCTAATTAATTCCTACTTGTTAAATGAAGGAATAGATTAATAAATGCATGCATGAATACAAGTCTACATGCATAAGAAATAGGATTGCTTCCTTAGGCTTAGAAAAATACCTCTGTCTTAAACATGGGCCAAGACAGAATATTTTGCTGTTTTTTAAATTTATTTATTTTTACTTCAAGGATAATTGCTCCACAATATTGCATTGGCTTCTGCCATACATCAACATGAATCAGCCATAGGCTCTGTAACAATCAAGACAGAATGTCTGCCTGCCTATGCTTTAATGGATTTGTAATGGATCCCTTGTCTAACTCAATGAAACTAAGCCATGCCCTGTGGAGCCACCCAAGATGGGCAGGCATGGTGGAGAGGTCTGACACAATGTGGTCCACTGGAGAAGGGAATGGCAAACCACTTCACTATTCTTGCCTTGAGAACCCCATGAACAGTATGAAAAGGCAAAATGATAGGATACTGAAAGAGGAACTCCCCAGGTCAGTAGGTGCCCAATATGCTACTGGAGATCAGTGGAGAAATAACTCCAGAAAGAATGAAGGGATGGAGACAAAGCAAAAACAATACCCAGCTGTGGATGTGACTGGTGATAGAAGCAAGGTATGATGCTGTAAAGAGCAATATTGCATAGGAACCTGGAATGTCAGGTCCATTAATCAAGGCAAATTGGAAGTGGTCAAACAAGAGATGGCAAGGGTGAACGTCGACATTCTAGGAATCAGCAAACTAAAATGGACTGGAATGGGTGAATTTAACTCAGATGACCATTATATCTACTACTGCGGGCAGGAATCCCTCAGAAGAAATGGAGTAGCCATCATGGTCAACAA
>SJYT01078961.1:0-33827 GCA_006410635.1 Cephalophus harveyi
GATGATGTGGGAGAATGGCATTGAAATATGTATACTATCATGTAAGAAACGAATCACCAGTCTATGTTCGATGCAGGATACAGGATTCTTGGGGCTGATGCACGGGGACGATCCAGAGAGATGATATGGTGAGGGAGGTGGGAGGGGGGTTCAGGATTGGGAACTCATGTACACCTGTGGCAGATTCATGTCAATGTATGGCAATACCAATACAGTATTGTAAAGTAAAATAAAGCAAAAAATAAACAAATTAAAAAAATAAAAATTAAAAAGATTAAAATAAAAGAATAATGTAGTGGGAAAATTAGTGGAGAAAAGAGGCTGAATAACTTGGTTTAAGTGGAAAACTAATAAAACATCGAGACAAGTGTTTTGCACCATCTACGTTAGGCAACCGTCACCCACTTGAATAGCAGAGTGTGCATCGCCTTGGGCTCCCTCTCACGTGGATCTTAGAAGCCAGGGCAAGTAAGTAGACTTGGCTAGCCTCCACGCTCCAGATGGGAATTCAGCCGGAAAAGGGGAGAAAACAACGACATGGGGGAGGCAAGCATCGGTGCAAGACTCACAACTTTATTTTCAAAATCAGCTTATATGTACATAAGCTGTACATAAAGAAATAATGGAATATGCAGAGTTATGCAGGGGCAGCAGTCCTGACCCTCATTGAGACCAGGCTTTCTTTTTGCATACCTTCCCGTATACAAAAGGTCTCAAGTGGTTTACCTTATCTTCTGGCCAAGAGGCCTGTTAATATTTTTATGGCTCTCTTCCTAGATAAATTTCTATCAACGAGGAAAATTCTTTTTCCCTAGAAGAGTTTTTTCTTTACTCTGCATCACCCACAAAGTACTAAATAAAGTTACATTCCTGTAGAACAAAGGTGCAGTGGGTTATAACAAAGAAAGTACTTAACTAAAAGATCTAATGTTGCTAATACCAGTCTACTACATGTTTTTTCTATATACCAACTATATCTACAAATAAAAGATATGAAAATTTGGCAGCAAGTATTGGATCAACAAAAGAAACCTTTAATCAGTCTTATTCTAATGATTTTGACTCCTCAGAAGCCCCTATATTCCTAGGATGCTTTAAGCTTCCTGTGCCTGTCATGGTCAGGAGGTCACAAACAATCACAGGCACAGCTGTAGGAGTCCGGCAGGCAGGCTAGAAAGCCATCAGAGGGGTTTATGGATTGAAACACTCTTATTATGCCCAGGAGATTTATTATCTAAAAGCTCTTTACTAACTTTTTCCTAGAAAAATGTGGTAGGGGAACAGCCCCTTGATAATGTCGGAAGAGTAGGTGCAAAGCATAGCACAGTAAAGCAGGCAGACTCTGGTTTTTGCGGGTAGATTCAGGAAAATCCAGGGAGAACCCCTGAGGCTTGACTCGCCTTGCCCATCAGGCCTCTTCGCAAGACATTTTCATGGGTGGGATCTCCCGTGCTGGCTCCCGGGGTCATGCCACCATTCCAAAAGACCCTGATTGCTGGGAGCCAGCATGGGAGATCCCACCCAGGACAAGGTCATGCGGAGAGACCTGATGGGGCAAGGCGAGTCAGGTCTCAAGAGGTCCTCTGCCTGAGTATCTTCCCCAAAACCACAATCTGTCTCTTTACTGTCTGCTATACTGTAGTCTTCTGACATTACAGAGGGCTATACCCAACCACCTTTTTCTGGAAAAAGTTAACTTAGAGCTGCAACTGGTCTCCTGCATGTGAAAGGAGTGTCTCAGCTCGTATCTCTCTGACGGCTCTCTTACTTGCCTGACATCATCCCCCTGACTTTTAAAACATTTGATACAGTCCCCCAACCGTGAGAGGCATGCAGCTTAAAGCATCTTAAAGATATAGAGCCTTTTCTTAAAAGCTAGGAAATATATTGGTGATGAGTTCCACTGTTGAGTCATGGACTCCTGCCAGGCCTCCATATTCTTTATCTTTTAGGCACCTGAAGGATAATAATCAATGCAATTGGGATATAGAAAAAGGAATACAGTAGCTTTAATGTTAGCAACACTAGACTTTTGAGTTAATGAATTTTCTCTTTGTTATAAATCACTGTACTCATTTTTCCTTGTTACAAATTGCTCTCTCCTTGCTATGTAAGAATGTTATTTTATTCAGTGCTTTCTGAGAATGGCACCAGACTTTGGGAAGAACAATACTATTAAGGCAAATAAGTTTTCTGTTTGACAGACCCTTATCAGAAAAGGGCCATAAAATGTTAATTGGCCTTCTGGCTATAAGATGATGTAAATCACTTAAGACTTGTAAGACTTGTGTATACAACTGGGTATGCAGAGAGAAAGCCTGGCCTCAATAAGACTCAGGGCTGCTGATGCTGCATAATTTTTTATTATCCATTGATCTCTATGTACAACAAAAAGTATAAAAAGCCATTCCGGACAATAAAAATGGCCAAGTCACTGGAAAGATTTGTTTCTTCCGTGTCGACTCTCTCTTTCTCCCTCTCCCTCCCTCTCTTTTTTAGGCTGAATTCCCATCTGGGGTGAGGAAGCTCACCATGTCTACTTACGTGCCCTGGCTTTTAAGACCCATGTGAGAGGGAGCCCAAGGCGAGGCATCTTCTGCTATTGAAGTTTGCGCCGGTGGCCTACGTAAAAGGTGCAAACCTCCTTTTTTGGATTTTTTTAGCTCTCTGTGTAACACAAGTTATTCAGCCACTTTTCTCCACTAATATTCCTACTACACTATTGTATCCTAATCTTTATATTTCTAATTAAATAATATTTTCTAAGACACCAACTCCATCTCCATTTCGAATTCCCTGGATCCACCAGGAATGGACCCCAGGACCCGATGTTCCAATCCACTCCAGATATACCCGATTCCCCTGTACTGACTCGCCTGTCACCGTAAGGATCAATTCATAACACGACAGCACGTGTGCCAGCCTTGTGGCACCTCAACAGAAAGCCACAGATCCCTATGAAAACTCGACAGGAAGCCTGACACTACTGTTACAGCTCGAGAGGAAAATCGACTTGCATGTCTCCACAAGAGACGAGGCCTGACTCCCCGGTTGTGACTACATAGGAACCACGAGTTCTGTGTCAGCACTGGAGAGGAAACCTTAGGTTCCACCTTCAATGCCACATGAGGACCTAGGACCCAGCACCGATTGGAGAGGAATCTCAAGAAGCCCCTGCAACTCGCATGGAGACTGGACTTTCCTGAGGTAACATGAATGGGTCCCTGAGGTCCCCGTCATAAAATGAGAGGAACTCCAGGTGTTGTGGCACAATTGCACAAGAACCCGATGTCCCAATCCACTCCAGATACACGTGAATCCCCTACACTGACTCGACGGTCACCCTGAGGATAGACTCAAAACACGATGGCAGGTATGACAGCTCTGCGGCACCTCGAGAGAAAGCCACTGATCCCCAGGTCAACTCGACAGGAAGCCTGACACTGCTTTGACAGCTCGAGAGGAAAGTGGACTTGCATGTCTTTGAAGGAGACAAACCCTGACTCCCGTGTGGAAACTCCACAGGAACCCTGAGATCCATGTCAGCACTGGAGAGGAATCCTGAGTTTCCAGCCTCAATTCCAGATGAGGACTGAGGCCAAGGAAGCGACTGGAGAGGAATCCTGAGAGGCCTCTCACATCTCGCATGGTGACTGGACTTTCCTGAGGCCACACGAGTGGATACATCATGACCCGGTTGTAACTCGACAGGAACCCCCTGTTTTCTGCCACAACTCGAGAAAAACCAGGAGATTCTCTCCACAACACGAGATGAAGCCCTTTCCCACTGTGGCGTCTCAAGGTATATCGCACCTTCCCTCTTGAGCCTCGAAAGGATCCTTGACACCCTTGAGGCAACTCAAGAAGTTCCCTGACATACCCATCTCCATTTGAGAGGAACACCGTGGGTTCCGCCACAACTCAAGAAGAACCCGGGTTTTCACTCCTCATCTCGAGAAATGGGTCCATTTCCATGCTCCGTCAGAAAGGAATCCCGGCATTCCAGTTGCACCTCAAGTGGAGGCAGTCTCAACTTGAACCTCGAGAAGAATTCCAGGGGTCGTGACACCATTCTAAAAAACTCCGATATCCCAATCCACTGCAGATACACCTGACTCCACTGACACGATGGTCATCCAAGGATCGACTTAAAACATGATGGCAGTTTGACAACCCTGTGGCACCTCGAGAGAAAGCAACCGATCCATAGGTCAACTTGTAAAGAAGCCTGACACTACTTTTCCAGCTCAAGAGGAAAGCGGACTTTCATGTATCCACAAGAGACGAGGACTGAATCCCCTGTGGAAACTCCACAGGAACCCAAGATCCATGTCAGCACTGGAGAGGAAACCTGAGGTTTCAGCCTCATCTCCAGTAGATGAGGCCCTGGCAGTGACTGCAGAGGAATGCCGAGAGGCCCCTCACAACTCGCATAGAGACTGGACTTTCCTGAGGCCACATGAGCGTGTCCCTGATGTCCACATTATAACTCAAGAGGAACACTGAGTTTCCTGCAACAACTCGAGAAAAAACAGGAGATTCTCCCCTCAATGAGAGATGAGTCCCTTTTCCACTGTCACATCTCAAGAGAAATCCCACCTTCCCTCTTGAGCCTCAAAAGGGTCCTTGACACCCTTGAGGCAACTGAAGAAATTCCCCGACATACACTTCTCCAATTGAGAGGAACACCGTGGGTCCCACCACAACTCAAGAAGAGCCCCGGTATTTCCTCCTCATCTCAAGATGAGGGTCCATTTCCTTGCTTCGTCAGAAAAGTAATCCCAGCATGCCTGGCACACCTCAGAGAAGGCCGTCTCAGCTTGAACCTCGAGAGGAACTCCAGTGGACGTACCAGAATTCCTAAAGACCCTGATGTCCAATTCCACTGCAGATACACCTAACTCCCCTGCACTGACTCGATGGTAATCCTGAGGATCGACTCCAAACAAGATGGCAGGCATGACTGACCTCTGGCACCTTGAAAGAAAACCATCGATCCCTATGTCAACTCGACAGGATGCCTGACACTGCTTTGACAGCTTGTGAGGAAAGCGGACTTGCATGTCACCACACGAGACGAGGACTGACTCCCCTGTGGAAGCTCCAGAGGAACCCCAAGATCCATGTCAGCACTGGAGAGGAATCCTGAGATTCCGGCCTTAACTCCAAATGAGGACCTCGGCCCCGGAAGCGACTAGAGAGGAATCCAGAGAGGCTCCTCGCACCTTGCATGGAGACCGGACTTTCCTGAGGCAACACAAGCGAGTCCTTGAGGTATCTGGCTCAATTCGAGAGGAACCCCAAGTTTCCTGCCACAACTCAAGAAAAACCTGGAAATTCTCCCCTCAACGTGAGATGAGGCCCTTTTCCACTGAGGCGACTCAAGAGAAATCCCACCTTCCCTCTTGAGCCTCGAAAGGGTCCTTGACACCATTGAGGCAACTGAAGAATTTCTCCGAAATACACTCCTTCACTCGAGGGGAACATTGAGGGTCCCGCCACAACTCAAGAAGACCCTGGTTTTCCCTCCTCACCTCGAGATGAGGGTCCATTTCCCTGCTTCATCAGGAAAGCAAACCTGGGATTCCCGGCTCACCTCAAGTGGAGGTGATCTCAACTTGAAACTCGAGAGGAAGTCCAGGTTTCGTGGCATAATTGCACAAGAACCCGATGTCCCAATCCACTCCAGATACACCTGACTCCCCTGACTGACTCGAAGGTCACCCTGAGGATCGACTCAAAAATGATGGCAGGTATGACAGCTCTGTGGCACCTCAAGAGAAAGCCACTGATGCCCAGGTCAACCCTACAGGAAGCTTGATACTGCTTTGACAGCTCGAGAGGAAAACAGACTTGCATTTCTCTGAAGGAGACAAAGCCTGACACCCCTGTGAAAACTCCACAGGAACCCTGAGATCCAGGTAAGCACTGGAGAGGAATCCTGAGATTCCGGCCTCAATTCCAGATTAGGACCGTGGCCAAGGCAGTGACTGGAGAGGAATCCCAAGAGGCTTCTAGCATCTCACAGGGAGACGGGACTTTCCTGAGGTCACACGAGCAGGTACCTCATGACCCGGTCGTAACTTGACAGGAACCCTGAGTTTTCTGCTGCAACTCGAGAAAAACCAGTAGATTCTCTCCTCAACACGAGATGAGGCCCTTTTCTGCTGTGGTGTCTCGAGGGAAATCCCACCTTACCTCCTGAGCCTCAAAAGGGTCCTTGACACCCTTGAGGCAACTCAAGAATTTCCCCAACATAACCGTCTCCACTGGAGAGGAACACCGGGACTCCAGCCACAACTCAAGAAGAGCCCCGGTTTTCCCTCCTCATCTTGAGATGAGGGTCCATCTTTGTCAGGAAAGTAATCCCGGTGTTACCATCACACCTCAAGAGGAGGCGGTCTCCACTTGAAACTCGAGTGGAACTCCAGGAGTCGTGCCACCATTCCCAAAGACCCTGATGTCCCAAACCACTGCAGATATACCTGACTCCACTGCAATGAGTCGATGGTCACCCAGAGGATCGACTCAAAACATGATGGCAGGTGTGAGAGCCTTGTGGCATCTCAAAAGAAAGCCACCAATCCCTATGTCAACCCAACAGGAAGACTGACACTGCCTTTCCAGCTCGAGAGGAAAGCGAAATTGCCTGTCTCCACAGGAGACGAGGCCTGACTCCCCTATGGAAACTCCAGAGGAAACCCTAGATTCATGTCAGCACTGGCGAGAAATTCTGAGGTTCCGGCCTCGATTGCAGATGAGGACCGCGGCCAAGGCAGCGACTAGAGAGGAATCCCGAGAGGCCCATCACATGGAGACTGGATTTCCTGAGGTCACGCGAGCGGGTCCCGAAGGTCCCCGTCGTAACTCTAGAGGAACACCATGTTTTCTGCAGCAACTTGAGAAAAACCAGGAGATTCTCCCCTCAACACGAGATGAGGCCGTTTTCCACTGCGGCATCTCAAGAGAAATCCCACTTTCCCTCTTGAGGCTTGAATGAGTCCTTGACACCCTAGAGGCAACTGAAGAAGCTCCCTGACATACCCGTCTCCACTCGAGAGGAACACTGAGGGTCCTGACACAACTCAAGAAGAGCCCCGGTTTTCCATCCTCATCTCGAGATGTGGGTCCATTTCCCTGCTTCATCAGGAAAGTAATCCTGGCGTTTCCCTCGCACCTCAAGAAGAGGTGGACTCTACTTGAACCGCGAGAGGAATTCCAGGGGTGGCAGTACCATTTCCAAAGACCCCAATGTCCCAATCCACTGCAGATACACCTGACGCCACTGCACTGACTTTATGGTCACCCCGAGGATCGACTCAAAACACGATGGCAGGTGTGACAGCCCTGTGGCACCTGGAGAGCAAGCCACTGATCCCTATGTCAACTGGACAGGAAGACTGACACTGCTGTTCCAGCACGAGAGGAAAGCGGACTTGCATGTCTCCACACGAGATAAGGCCTGTCTCCCCTGTGGAAACATTAGAGGAACCCCAAGAATCATGTCAGCACTAGAGAGGAACCCTGAGGTTCCAGCCTCAAATCCAGATGAGGAGGTTGGCAGCAGCAGCAACTGGAGAGGATTCCCGAGATGACTATCACATCTCGCATCTAGACTGGACTTTCCTGAGGCAAAAGGCATGGGTCCCTGTGGTCCACGTTATAACTCATGAGGAACCCCGAGTTTCTTGTTGAAACTCGAGAAAAACCAGGAGTTTCTCGCCTAAACGCGAGATGAGTCCTGTTTCTGGTGTGGCGTCTTGAGAGAAATACCAGCTTCCCTCTTGAGCCTCAAAAGGATCCTTGACATCCTTGAGGCAACTGAAAAATTTCCCTTACATACCCATCTCCACTAGAGAGGAACACCGAGGGTCCTGCCAAAACGCAAGACGAGCCCCAGTTTTTCCTCCTCATCTCGAGATGAGGGTCCCTTTTCCTGCTTTGTCAGTAAAAGAGTCCCAGAATTCCCATCCCTCCTGAAGAGGATGGGGTCTCCGCTTGAAACTTGGGAGGAACTCCATGAGTCGTGCCACCATTCCAAGAGCATGATGTCCGAATCCACTCCAGATACACCTGAATCCCATGCAATGACTAGACAGTCACACTGAGGATCATCTCAAAACATGATGGCATGTGTGACAGCCCTGTGGCACCTCAAGAGAAAGCCACTGATTCCTATGTCAAATCACCATGAAGACTGACACTGCTTTTCCAGCTCGAGAGGAAAATGGACTTGCATGTGCCCACGAGAGGAGGACTGACTCCCCTGTGGAACTCCAGAGGAACCCCGCGATCCATGTCAGCACAGAGAGGAAGCTTGAGGTTCCGGCCTCAACTCCAGATGAGGACATCGGCCAAGGCAGTGACTGCAGAGGAATGCTGAGAGGCCCCTCGCATCTCTCATCGAGACTGGACTTTCCCAAGGCCACACGAGTGGGTCCCTGAGGTCTCCATCGTAACTCGAGAGGACCTCCAAGTTTCCTGCCACAGCTCAAGAAAAAGCAGGAGATTTTCCCCTCAAAGAGAGATGAGCCCCTATTCCACTGCAGGGTCTCAATAGAAATCCCACCTTCCCTCTTGAGCCTCAATAGGGTCCTTGACACACTTGAGGCAATTCAAGAAGTTCCCTGAAATGCCTGTCTCCACTCAAGAAGAAAACTGAGGGTCCCGCCACAACTCAAGAAGAGCCCCCGTTTTCCCTCCTCATCTCGAGATGAGGGTCTATTTCCCTGCTTCGTCAGGAAAGGAATCTGGCGTTCCCATCACTCCTCAAGAAGAGATGGTCTCAACTTGAAGCTCGAGGGGAACTCCAGGGGTCGTGCCATCATTCTAAAAGACCCCAATGTCTCAATCCACTCCAGGTACACCTGACGCCTGTGCACTGACTTGATGGTCACCCTGAGGATCAACACAATACAAGATGGCAAGTGTGACAGCCATGTTTCACCTCAAGAGAAAGCCACCGATCCCTATGCCAACTCGACAGGAAGACTGACACTGCTTTTCCAGCTCGAGAGGAAAGTGGACTTGCCTGTCTCCAAAGGAGACGAGGCTGACTACCCTGTGGAAACTCCAGAGGAACCCCTAGATCCATGTCACCATTGGCGAGGAATCCTGAGGTTCCAGCCTCAATTCCAGATGAGGACCAAGGCCAAGGCAGTGATTAGAGAAGAATCCTGAGAATCCCCTCGCATCTCGCATGGAGACTGGACTTTCGTGAGGCCACACGAGCAGGTCCCTAAGGTCCCTGTTGTAACTCGAGAGGAACACCAAGTTTTCTGCAGCAACTCGAGAAAAACCAGGAGATTCTCCCCTCAACACGAGATGAGGCCATTTTCCGCTGCAGCATCTCAAGAGAAATTCCACTTTCCCTCTTGAGCCTCGAAAGGTTCCTTGACACCCTTGAGGCAACTCAGGAAGCTCCCTGACATAACTGTCTCCACTTGAGAGGAACACCGAAGGTCTCGCCACAACTCAAGAAGAGCCCCGGGTTTCCCTCCTCATCTCGAGATGTGGGTCCATTTCCCTGCTTCGTCAGGAAAGTAATCCCAGCATTTTCGTCACACCTCAAGAGGAGGTGGACTCTACTTGAACCACGAGAGGAACTCCAGGGGTTGTGCCACCATTCCCAAAGACCCTGATGTCTCAATCCACTGCAGATACACCTGACTCCACTGCACTGACATGACAGTCACCCTGAGGATGGAATCAAAACACGATGGCAGATGTGACAGCCCTGTGGCACTTGGAGAGCAAGCCACTGATCGCTATGTCAACTTGCCACGAAGACTGACACTGCCTTTTGAGCTCAAGAGGAAAACAGACTAGTATGTGCACATGAGAAGAAGACTGACTCCACTGTGGAAACTCCAGAGGAACCCCGAGATCCATGTCAGCACTGGAGAGGAAGTTTGAGGTTCCGGCCTCGACTCCAGATGAGAACATCAGCCCATGAAGCGTCGGGAGAGGAATCCCGAGAGGCCTCTTGCAACTCGCATGGAGACTGTACTTTCCTGTGGCAACACAAGAGGGTCCCCGAGGTCCCCATCGTAACTCGATAGGAACCCCAAGCTTCCTGCCACAACTCGAGAAAAACCAGGAGATTCTCCCCTCAATGCGAGATGAGGCCCTTTAACGCAGTAGTGTCTCGAGAGAAGTCCAACCTTCCCTCTTGAGCCTCGAAAGGGTCCTTCACACCCTTGAGGCAACTCTAGAAGTTCCCCAACATACACTTCTCCACTCGAGAGGATCGCCGAGTGTCCCACCACAACTGAAGAAGAGTCCCGGTTTTCCCTCCTAATCTCGAGATGAGGGTCCATTTCCTGGCTTCATTGGGAAAGCAATCCCTGAATTCCCATGCACCACAGAGGAAGCCATCTCAGCTTGAACTTCGAGAGGAACTTCAGTGGACATACCAAGATTCCAAAAGACCCCGATGTTCAAATAGACTGCAGATTGATACACCTGACTCCCCTGCACTGACTTGGTAATCCCGAGGATCGACTCCAAACACAATGGCAGGCATGATAAACTTCTGGCTCCTCAAAAGAAAGCCGTCAATCCCTATGTCAGCTCGACAGGAAGAATGACACTGCTTTGACAGCTCGTTAGGAAAGCGGACTTGCATGTCACCACACGAGAGGAGGCCTGACTCCCCTGTGGAAACTCCAGAGGAACCCTGAAATCCATGTCAACACTGGAGAGGAAACTTGAGGTTCCAGCCTCAACTCCAGATAAAGACCTCAGCCCCAGAAGTGACTGGAGAGGAATCCCGAGAGGCTCCTTGCATCTCGCATGGAGACTGGACTTCCTGAGGCAACACGAGCGAGTACTTGAGGTCCCCGACTTAACTGGAGAAAAACCACAAGTTTCCTGCTGCAACTTGAGAAAAACCAGGAAATTTTCCCCTCAATGCGGGATGAGGCCCTTTTCCGCTGAGGAGACTCAAGAGAAATCCCACATTCCCTCTTGAGCCTCGAAAGGGTCCTTGACCCCATTGAAGCAACTCAAGAATTTCCCCGACATACACTTCTCCACTCAAGGTGAACAGAGAGGGTCCCACCACAACTCAAGAAGACCCCGGTTTTCCCTCCTCATCTCAAGATGAGGGTCCATTTCCCTGCTTCTTTGGGAAAGCAAACCTGGGATTCCCGGCACAACTAAAGTGGAGGTTATCTCAACTTGAAACTCGAGAGGCACTCCAGCTGTCGTGGCACAATTGCACAAGAACCCGATGTCCCAATCCACTCCAGATACAACTGACTCCACTACACTGACTCTAAGGTCACACTGAGGATAGACTCAAAACACGATGGCAGGTGTGGCAGCCCTGTGGCACCTCGAGAGAAAGTCAATGATCCCAATGTCAACTCGACAGGAAGCCTTACACTGCTTTTACAGCTCAAGAAGAAAGCGGACTTGCATGTCTCCACAGGAGACGAGGACTGACTCCCCTGTGGAAACTCCACAGGAACCCTGAGATCCATGTCAGCACTGGCGAGGTATCCTGAAATTCTGGCCTCAATTCCAGATGAAGACCGCTGCCACAGCAGTGACTGGAGAGGAATCCCAAGAAGCCCCTCGCATCTCGCATGGAGACTGGACTTTCCTGAGGCCACACGAGTGGGTCCCTTAGATCCCCGTTGTAACTCGAGAGGAACCCCACGTTTCCTGCAGCAACTCGAGAAAAACCAGGAGATTCTCCCCTCAACGGAATAAGAGGCCCCTTTCCCCTGCGGCATTCGAGAGAAATCCCAAATTCCAGGGTACTTGACAAGCTTGAGGCAACTCAAGAAGTTCCTCGGCATACTCATCTCCACTAGAGAGGAACAATGAGGGTCCTGCCACAACGCAAGAAGAGCCCCAGTTTTCCCTCCTCATCTCGAGATAAGGGTCCCTTTCCCTGCTTCATCAGGAAAGGAATCCCAGAATTCCCATTGCTTCTCAAGAGGATGGGGTCTCTGCTTGAACCTCGGGAGGAACTCCAGGGGTCGTGCCACCATTCCAAAAGACCCCAATATCCTAATCCACTCCAGATACAACTGACTCCCCTGCAATGACTAGACAGTCATACCGAGGATCAACTCAAAATATGATGGCAGGTGTGACAGCCCTGTGGCATCTTGAGAGAAAGCCACCGATTCCTATGTCAATTTGCCATGAAGACTGACACTACTTTTCCAGCTCGAGAGGAAAACGGACTTGTATGTGCACACGAGATGAGGACTGACTCCACTGTGGAAACTCCAGAGGAACCCTGAGATCCATGTCAGCACTGGAGAGGAAGTTTGAGGTTCTGGCCTCAACTCCAGATGAGGACATCAGCCCAGGCAGCGACTGGAGAGGAATCCCAAGAGGCCCCTCGCAACTCTCATGGAGACTAGACATTCCTGAGGCCACACGAGTGGGTCCCTGAAGTCCCCATTGTAACTCGATAGGAACCATAAGTTTCCTGCCATAACTCGAGAAAAACCAGGAGATTCTCCCTTCCACGCGAGATGAGGCCCTTTTCCACTCCGGCATCTTGAGAGAAATCCCACCTTCCCTCTTGAGCCTATAAAGGGTCCTTGACATCCTTGAGGCAACTCAAGAAGTTCACGGACATAACCATCTCCACTCGAGAGAGACACTGAGGGTCCTGCCACAATTCAAGAAGAGCCCTACCTTTCCTCCACACCTCGAGATGAAGTTCCATTTCCCTGCTTGGTCTGGAAAGGAATCCTGGCATTCCCATCGCACCTGAAGAGGAGGCGGTCTGAACTTGAACCTCGAGAGGAACTCCAGGGGTCGTGCCAACATTCCAAAATACCCTGATGTCCCTATCCACTCCAGATACACCTGACTCCCCTGCACTGACTCGACGGTCACACCAAGGATCATCTGAAAACATGATAGAAGGTGTGACTACTCTGTGGCACCTCGAGAGAAAGCCACCGATCTGTATGTCAATTCAACAGGAAGATCGACACTGCTTTTCCACCTCGAGAGGAAAGCAGACTTGCATGTCTCCACAGGAGACGAGGCCTGACTCCCCTGTGGAAACTCCGGAGGAACCCCGAGATCCATGTCAGCATTGGAGAGGAACCCTAAGGTTCTGGCCTCATCTCCAGATGTGGACCGAGGCCTGGCAAACACTGGAGAGGAATACCAAGGCGCCCTTCGCAACTTGCATGGAGACTGGACTTTCCTGAGGCCTCACGTGCAGGTCCCTGAGGTCTCTGCCAGAACTCGAGAAGAACCACATGTTTCCTGCCACAACACGAGGATATTCTCCCCTCATCGAAAAATAAGGCCCTTTTTCATTCCGGTGTCTCCAGAGAAAACCAACCTTCCCTCTTGAACCTCAAAAGTGTCCTTGAAACCCTTGAGGCAACTCAAGAAGTTCCCTGACATACCCGTCTCAACTCGAGAGGAACACCGCGGGTCCCGCCACAACTCAAGAAGAACCCTGATTTTCCCTCCTCATCTCGAGATGAGGGTCCATTTCCCTGCTTCGTAGGGAAAGGAATCCCAGCATTCCAGTCGCACCTCAAGAGGAGGTGGTCTCAACTTGAAACTCGAGAGGAACTCCAGGGGTCGTGCCACCATTCCAAAAGACCCAGATGTTCCAATCCACTCCAGACACATCTGACTCCCATACACTGACTAGTCAGTCACACAGATGATTGACTCAAAACACGATGGCATGTGTGACAGCCCTGTGGCACCATGAGAGAAAGCCATTGATCCGTATGTCAACTTGACAGGAAGCCTGACACTGCTTTTCCAGCTCGAGAGGAAAGTGGAATTGCATGTCTCCAAATGAGACATGGCCTGACTCCACTGTGGATGCTCCAGAGGAACCCCGAGATCCATGTCAGCACTGGAGTGGAAACCTGAGGTTCCAGCCTCACCTCTAGATGAGGATTGTGGCCCCTGCAGTGACTGCAGAGGAATCCCAAGAGTTCCCTCGCAACTCGCACGGAGACTGGAATTACCTTGGCCACAAGAGAGGGTCCATGCTGTCCCCGATGTAATTCGAGAGGGAACCCAGGTTTCTTACCGCAACTGGAGAAAAACCAGGAGATTCTCCCCTCAATGGGAGATGAGGTCCTTTTCCGCTGCAGCATCTCGAGAGAAATCCCACCTTCCCTTTTGAGCTTCGAAAGGGTCTTTGACACCCTTGAGGCAAATCAAGAAGTTCCCTGACATACCATCTCCACTCGAAAAGAACACCAAGGTTCCCACCACAACTCAAGAAGAGCCCAGGTTATTCTTCCTCATCTCGAGATGAGGGTCCATTTCCCTGCTTTGTTGGAAAAGGAATTCCGGCATTCCCCTTGAACCTCAAGAGGAGGCGGTCTATACTTGAACCTGGAGAGGAACTCCAGGGATCCTGCCACCATTCCAAAAGACCCCGGTGTCCCATTCCACTCCAGATACACCTGACTCCTCTACACTGACTCGATGGTCACCGCGAGAACTGACTCAAAACACGATGGCAGCTGTGAGAGACCTGTGGCAGCTGGAGATAAAGCCACCTATCCCTATGTCAACTCGACAGGAAGCCTGACACTGCTTTTTCAGCTCGAGAGGAAAGTGGACTGCATGTCTCCACACAAGACCAGGGCTGACTTCCCTGTGGAAACTCCACAGGAATCCAGACATCCATGTCTGCACTGGACAGGAATCCTGAGGTCACAGCCTCAAGTCGAGATGAGGACTATGGCCCCAGCAGAGACCGGAGAGGAATCCCGAGAGCCCCTTTGCAACTCGCATGGAGACTGGACTTTCCTGAGGCCAAATGAGTGGATCCCTGAGATCATCTTTGTAACTCGAGAGGAACCCCAAGTTTCCTGCCGCAACTCGAGAAAAACCAGAAGATTCTCCCCTCCAAGCGTGATGAGCCCCTTTTCCGCTGTGGCGTCTCGAGAGAAATCCCACCTTCCCTCTTGAGCCTTGAAAGGGTCCTTGACGCCCTTGAGGCAACTAAAGAAGTTCCCCGACTTATCCATCTCAACTCGAGAGGAACACCGAGGGTCCCCCCACAACTAAAGAAGAACCCCGGTTTTCCCTCCTCAACTCAAGATGAGGGTCTATTTCCCTGCTTCGTCATGAAAGGAATCTGGGTATTCCCATCGCATGTCAAGATGATGCGGTCTCCACTTGAACCTCGGACGAACTCCAGACGTCATGCCACCATTCCAAAAAACCTAGATGTTCCAATGCACTTCAGACACATCTGACTCCCCTGCACTGACTCGACGGTCACACCGAGGTTCAACTCAAAACACGATGGCAGGAATGACAACCCTGAGGCACCTCGATAGAAAGCCACTGATCCATATGTCAACTAGACAGGAAGCCTAACACTGCTTTTCCACCTTGAGAGGAAAGTGGACTGCATGTCTCCACACGAGACAAGGCATGACTCCCCTGTGGATATTCCAGAGAAACCCTGAGATTCAAGTCAGTACCGGAGAAGAACTCTGAGATTCCGGCCTCAACTACAGATGAGGACTTTGGCCCTGACAGGGACTGCAGAGGAATGCTGAGAGGCCCCTCGCAACTCACATGGAGGCTGAATTTTCCTGAGGCCACACGAGGGGGTCCCTGCGGTCCACCATGTAACTCCAGAGGAAACCCAGGTTTCTTACCGCAACTGGAGAAAACCCAGGAGCTTCTCCCCTCAACACGAGATGAGGTCCTGTTCCACTGCGGCATCTCAAGAGAAATCCCACTTTCCCTCTTGAGCCTCGAAAGGGTCCTTGACACCCTTGAGGCAACTCAAGAAGTTCCCCGACATACACATCTCCACTCTGGAGGAACACCGAGTGTCCCACCACAACTCAAGAAGAGCCCCAGTTTTCCCTCCTCATCTCGAGATGTGGGTCCATTTCCCTGCTTCATCTGGAAAGGTATCCCGGCATTCCCGTCGCACCTCAAGAGGAGGCAGTTCAAGTGTATACCGCCTCCTCTTGAGTTGGGAGGGGATCGCCAGGATTTCTTTCCTGACAAAGCAGGGAAATGGATCCTCAACTCGAGTTGAGGAGGGAAAATCGGGGTTCTTCTTGAGTTCTGGTGGGAGCCTCGCTGTTCCTCTCGAGTGGAGACGGGTAAGTCGGGGAACTTCTTGAGTTGCCTCATGGGTGTCAAGGACCCTTTCGAGGCTCAAGAGCGAAGGTGGGATTTCTCTTGAGTCACTGCAGTGGAAAAGGACCTCATGACGCTTGCAGGGGAGAATCTCCTGGTTATTCTCGAGTTGCAGCAGGAAACTTTGGGTTCCTCTCGAGTTACAAAGATGACCTCAGTGAACCGTTCATGTGGCCTCAGGAATGTCCAGTCTCCATGAGAGTTGCAAGGGGCCTCTCGGGATTCCTCTCCAGTCGCTGCCGGGAAAGCGGTCCTCATCTGGTGTTGAGGCCAGAACCTCAGGTTTCCTGTCCAGTGCTGACATGGATCTCCGGGTTCCTCCAGAGGTTCCACAGGTGAGTCAGTCCTTGGCTCATATGGAGACATGCAAGTCCACTTTCCTCTCGAGCTGGAAAAGCAGTGTCAGGCTTCCTGTTGAGTTAACATTTGGATCGGTGGCTTTCTCTCGAGGTGCCACTGGGCTGTCACACCTGCCATTGTGTTTTGAGTCAATCCTCAGTGTGAGCGTCGAGTCAGTGCGGGGGAGTAGGTTGTGTCTGTAGTGGATTGGAACATTTGGTCTTTTGGAATGGTGTCACGACCCCTTGAGTTCCTCTCAAGGTTCAAGTTCAGACTGCCTCCTGTTGAGGTGCGAGGGGAATGCCGGGATTCCTTTCCTGACGAAGTAGGGAAATGGACCCTCATCTTGAGATGAGGAAGGAAAACTGGGGTTCTTCTTGAGTTGTGGTGGGACCATCAGCGTTTTTCTCGAGAGGAGATGGTATGCCGGGAAACTTCTTGAGTTGCCTCAAGGGTGTCAAGGACCCTTTTGAGGCTCAAGAAGGAAGGTGGTATTTCTCTGGAGACACCACAGCGGAAAAGGGCCTCATCTCACGTGTAGGGGAGAATCTCCTGGTTTATCTCGAGTTGTGGCAAGAAACTTGGGGTTCCTCCAGACTTTTGATGGGGACCTCAGGGACCCACTTGTTTGGCCTCAGGAAAGTCCATTCTCCATGCAAGTTGCAAAGGAGCTCTCGGGATTCCTCTCCAGTCGCTGCCCGGGCCGCAGTCCTCATCTCGAGTTGAGGCCGTAACCTCAGGATTCCTGTCCAATGCTGACATGGATGCCTGGATTCCTCTGGAGTTTCCTCAGGGAAGTCAGGCCTCATCTTGTGTGGAAACATGCAAGTCCGCTTTCCTCTCAAGCTGGAAAAGCAGTGTCAGACTTTTTGTTGAGTTGATATAGGGTTTGGTGGCTTTCTCTCCAGGCTCCAGAGGGCTGTCAAACCTGCCATCGTGTTTTATTTGATCCTCGGGGTGACCATCTAGTCAGTGCAGGGGAGTCAGGTGTATTTGGATTGGATTGGGACATCAGGGAATTTTGGAATGGTGGTCGACCCCTGGAGTTCCTTTTGAGGTTAAAGTGGAGCCCGCCTCCTCTTGAGGTGTGACGGGAACACTGGGATTCCTTTCCCGATGAAGCAGGCAAATGGAGCCTCATCTCGAGGTGAGGAGGGAAAACCAGGGCTCTTCCTTAGTTGTGGTGGGACCCTCGGTGTTCCTCCTGAGTGGAAACGCGTATGTCGGGGAACTTTTTGAGTTGTCTCAAGGGTGTCAAGGACCCTTTCGAGGCTAAAGAAGGAAGATGGGATTTATCTCAAGACGCCGCAGCAGAAAAGGACCTCATATCACGTTGAGGGGAGAATCTCCTGGTTTTTCTCCAGTTGTGGTAAGAAACCTGGGTTTCCTCTCGAGTTACATGGGGGACCACAGAGACCCTCTTGTGTGGCCTCAGGAAAGTTCAGTCTCCATGCGAGTTGCGAGGGGCCTCTCAGGATGCCTCTGCAGTCACTGCTGGGGCTGAGGTCCTCATCTGTAGTTAAGGCCAGAACCTCAGGTTTCCTCTCCAGTGCTGACATGGATCTCGGAGTTCCTCTGGAGTATTCACAAGGGAGTCAGGCCTCGTGTGTGGACATGAGAGTCTGCTTCCTCTAGCTGGAAAAGCAGTGTCAGGCTTCCTGTCGAGTTAACATACGGATCAGTGGCTTTCTCTCGAGGTGCCACAGGGCTGTCACACCCGCCATCGTATTTTGAGTCGATCCTCGGTGTGACCATCGAGTCACTGCTGGGGAGTTAGGTGTGTATGGAGTGGATTGCAACATTTGGGTCTTTTGGAATGGTGGCACGACCCCTGGAGTTCCTCTCAAGGTTCAAGTTAAGACCACCTCCTTTTGAGGTGTGACGGGAATGCCGGGATTCCTTTCCCAACGAAGCAGGGAAATGGACCCTCATCTCGAGATGAGGAGGGAAAACTGGGGCTCTTCTTGAGTTGTGGCAGGATCCTCCGTGTTACACCCGAGTGGAGACGGCTATGTCGGGGAACGTCTTGAGTTGACTCAAGGGGGTCAAGGACCTTTTTGAGGCCCAAGAGGGAAGGTGGGATTTCTCTCGAGATGCTGCAGTGGAAAATGGCCTCCTCTCGCATTGAGGGCAGAATCTCCTGGTTTTTCTCGAGTTGCAGCAGGAAACTTGGGGTTCCTCTGTAGTTATGACAGAGACCTCAGAGACCCGCTCGTGTGGCCTCAGGAATACCCAATCTCCATGCGAGTTGAGAGGGGCCTCTCGGGATTCCTCTCCAGTCGTGGCCGTGAAAGCGGTCTTCTTCTGGAGTTGAGGCCGGAAACTCAGGATTCTTCTCCAGTGCTGACATGAATCTCGGGGTTCCTCCAGAGTTTCCACAGGGGAGTCAGGCCTCGGCTCATATGGAGACATGCAAGTCCGCTTTCCTCTCAAGCTGGAAAAGCAGTGTCAGGCTTCCTGTCGAGTTGACATAGGGATCAGTGGCTTTCTCTCGAGGTGCCACTGGGCTGTCACACCTGCCATCATGTTTTGAGTTGATCCTCGGGGTGACCATTGAGTCATTGCAGGGGACTCAGGTGTATCTGGAGTGGATTGGGACATCGGGGTCTTTTGGAATGGTGTCACGACCCCTGGAGTTCCACTCCAGGTTTAAGTTGAGGCCACCTCTTCTTGAGGTGCAAAGGGAACGCTGGGAATCCTTTCCTGATGAAGCAGGGAAATGGCCCCTCATCTTGGGATGAGGAAGGAAAACCGGGGCTCTTCTTGAGTTGAGGCGGAACATTCAATGTTCCACTTGAGTGGAGATGGGTATGTCGGGGAACTTCTTGAGCTGCTTCAAGCGTGTCAAGGACATTTTTGAGGCTCAAGAGGGAAGGTGGGTTTTCCCTCGAGACGCTGGAATGGAAAAGGACCTTATTTTGAGATGAGGGAAGAATCTCCTGGTTTTTCTCAAGTTGCAACAGGAAACATGGGGTTACTCTCGAGTTAGGGCAGAGACCTCAGGGACCCGCCCATGTGGCCTCAGGAAAGTCCTGTCTCCATGCGAGTTGCTAGGGGCCCCTCGGTATTCCTCTCCAATGTCTGCCGGGGCTGTGGTTCACATCTGGATTTGAGGCCGGAACCTCAGGGTTCCTCCCCAATGCTGACAAGTATCTCGAGGTTCCTCTAGAGTTTCCACAGGGGAATCAGGCCTTGTCTCCTGTGGAGACATGCAAGTCTGCTTTCCTCTCGACACTGGAAAAGCAGTGTCGGCCTTCCTGTCAAATTGACATAAGAATTGGTGGCTTTCTTTCGAGATGCCACAGAGCAGTCACAACTTCCATCGTGTTTTCAGTCGATCCTCGGTGTGACCGTCAAGTCAGTGCAGGGGAGTCAGGTGTATCTGGAGTAGATAGGGACATCGGGGTCTTTTGGAATGTTGGCACGACTCCTGGAGTTCCTCTCGAGGATCAAGTTCAGACTGCCTCCTCTTGAGGTGTGATAGGAATGCTGGGATTCCTTTCCCGACCAAGCAGGGAAATGGACCCTCATCTCGAGTTGTGGAGGTAAAACTGGGGTTCTTCTTGAGTTGTGGCGGGACCCTAGTTGTTCCTCTCGAGTGGAGATGGGTAAGTCGGGGAACTTCTTGAGCTGCCTCAAAGTGTCAAGGACCATTTCAAGGCTCAAGAGGGAAGGTGGAATATCTCTGAAGACGCCACAGAAGAAAAGTCCCTAATCATGCTTGGAGGGGAGAATCTCCTGGTTTTTCTCGAGTTGTGGCAGGAAACTTGGGGTTCCTCTTGAGTTACGAAGATGAGCTCAGGGACCCGCTCGTGTGGCCTCAGGAATGTCCAGTCTCCATGCGAGTTGTTAGGGGCCTCTCGGGATTCCTCTCCAGTCGCTGCCAGGAAAGAAGTCATCATTTGGAGTTGAGGCCAGAACCTCAGGTTTCCTCTCCAGTTCTGACATGGATCTCGGGGTTCCTCCAGAGTTTCCACAGGGGAGTCAGGCCTCGCCTCCTATGGAGACATGCAAGTTCGCTTTCATCTCAAGCGGGAAAAGCAGTGTCAGGCTTCCTTTAGAGTTGACATAAGGTTCGGTTGCTTTCTCTCGAGCGGCCACAGGTGTGTCACAGCTGCCATCCTGTTTTGAGTTGGTCCTCATGGTGACTGTCGAGTCAGTGCAGGGGGGTCAGGTGTATCTGGAGTAGATAGGGACATCGAGGTCTTTTGGAATGCTGGCACGACCGCTGGAGTTCATCTCGTGTTTCAAGTAGAGACCGCCTCCTCTTGAGGTGCGATGGGAACACTGGGATTCCTTTCCTGAAGAAGCAGGCAAATGGACCCTCATCTTGAGATGAGGAGGGAAAACCAGAGCTCTTCTTGAGTTGTGGTGGGATCCTCCGTGTTTCTCTCGAGTGGAGACGGGTATGTCGGGGAACTTCTTGAGTTGACTCAAGGGTGTCAAGGACCTTTTCGAGGCTAAAGAGGGAAGGTGGGATTTCTCTCGAGATGATGCAGTGGAAAAGGACCTCCTCTCGAGTTGAGGGGAGACTCTCCTGGCATTTCTCGAGTTACAACAGGAAAATTGAGGTTCCTCTTGAGTTATGATGGGATCTCAGGGCCCAGCTCGTGTGGCCTCAGGAATGTCCAGTCTCCATGTGAGTTGCGAGGGGCCTCTCGGGATTCCTCTCCAGTTGCTGCTGGGAAAGCGGTCCTCATCTGGAGTTGAGGCCAGAACCGCAGGATTCCTCTCCAGTGCTGACATGGATCTTGGGGTTCCTACGAAGTTTCCACAAGGGAGTAAGATCTTGGCTCATATGGAGACATGCAATTCTGCTTTCCTATCGAGCTGGAAAAAGTGTCAGGCTTCCTCTTGTGTTGACAAGGGATTGGTGGCTTTCTCTCGAGGTGCCACTGGGCTGTCACACCTGTCATCGTAATTTGAGTCAATCCTTGGGTGACTGTCGAGTCATTGCAGGGGAGTCAGGTGTATCTGGAGTGGATTGGGACATCGGGGTCTTTTGGAATGCTGACACGACCCCTGGAGTTCCTCTCGAGGTTCAAATTGAGACCGCCTCCTCTTGAGTGTGACATGAACACTTGGATTCCTTTCCCGACAAAGCAGGGAAATGGACACTCATCTTGAGATGAGGAGGGAAAACCGGGGCTCTTCTTGAGTTGTGGCAGAACACTCAGTGTTCCTCTCGAGTGAAGACTGGTATGTCGGGGAACTTCTTGAGTTGCTTCAAGGGTGTTAAGGAAACTTTTGAGGCTCTAGAGGGAAGGTGGGTTTTCTCTCAAGATGCCAGGATGGAAAAGGGCCTTATTTTGCAATGAGGGGAGAATCTCCTGGTTTTTCTTGAGTTGCGGCAGGAAACATGATGTTCCTCTCGAGTTAGGGCAGAGACCTCAGGGACCTACCCGTGTGGCCTCAGGAAAGTCCGGTCTCCATGCGAGTTGTGAGGGGCCCCTCGGTATTCCTCTCCAATGTCTTCTGGGGCCACAGTCCACATCTGGAGATGAGGACAGAACCTCAGGTTTCCTCTCCAATGCTGACATGGATCTCGGGGTTCCTCTGGAGTTTCCACAGGGCAGTCAGGTCTCGTCTTCTGTGGAGACATGTAAGTCCACTTTCCTCTCAAGTTGGAAAAGCAGTGTCAGTCTTTCTGTCGAATTGACATAGGGATCACTGGCTTTCTCTCAAGGTGCCACAGAGCAGTCACACCTTCCATCGTGTTTTCAGTAGATCCTCGGTTTGACCGTCGAGTCAGTGCAGGGGAGTCAGGCATATCTAGAGTGGCTAGGGACATCAGGGTCTTTTGGAATGCTGGCACGACCCCTGGAGTTCCTCTCAAGGTTCAATTTCAGACCGCTTCCTCTTGAGGTGCGATGGGAACACCAGGATTCCTTTCACGACCAAGCAGGAAAATGGAACCTCATCTCGAGATGAGGAGGGATATGCTGGCCTCTTCTTGAGTTGTAGAGGGACCTTCGGTGTTCCTCTCAAGTGGAGATGGTTATGCCGGTGAACTTCTTGAGTTGCCTCAAGGGTGTCAAGGACCCTTTCTAGGCTCAAGAGGGAAGGTAGGATTTCTCTCGAGATGCTGGAGAGGAAAAGGGCCTCATCTCGCATGGAGGGTAGAATCTCCTGGTTTTTCTCCAGTTGTGGTAAGAAACCTGGGTTTCCTCTCGAATTACATCAGGGACAGCAGGGACCCCTCGTGTGTCCTCAGGAAAGTACATCTCCTTGCGAGTTGTGAGGGGCCTCTCGGGATTCCTCTGCAGTCACTGCCGGGGCCGTGGTCCTCATCTAGAGTTGAGGTCGGAACCTCAGGTTTCCTCTCCAGTGCTGACATGGATCTCGGGTTCCTCTGGAGTATTCACAGGGGAGTCAGGCTTCATCTTGTGTGAAGACATGCAAGTCCTCTTTCCTCTCTAGCTGGAAAAGCAGTGTCAGGCTTCCTGTCGAGTTGACATATGGACCAGTGGCTTTCTCTCCAGGTGCCACAGGGCTGTCACTCCTGCCATCGGGTTTTGAGTTGATCCTCGGTGTGACCTTTGAGTTAGTGCAGGGGAGTCAGGTGAGTCTGGAGTGGATTGAAACATCCAGGTCTTTTTAAATGGTGGCACGACCCTTGGAGTTCCTCTCGAGGTTCAAGTATAGACCGCCTCCTCTTGAGGTGCGAGCAGATTGCCAGGATTCCTTTCCCAAGAAAGCAGGGAAAAGGACCCTCATCTCGAGTTGAGGAGGGAAAACTGGGGTTCTTCTTGAGTTGTGGTGGGACCCTCGCTGTTCCTCTCGAGTGGAGACGGGTAAGTCGGGGAACTTCTTGAGTTGCCTCAAGAGTGTCAAGGACCCTTTCAAGGCTCAAGAGAGAAGGTGGGATATCTCTCGAGATGCCACAGCAGAAAAGGCCCTCATCACACTTGGAGGGTAGAATCTCTTGGTTTTTCTCGAGTTGTGGCAGGAAACGTGGGGTTCCTCTTGAGTTACGAAGATGAGCTCAGGGACCCACTCGTGTGGCCTCAGGAATGTCCAGTCTCCATGCGAGTTGTTAGGGGTCTCTCGGGATTCCTCTCCAGTCGCTGCTGGGAAAGCGGTCCTCATCTGGAATTGAGGCCAATAACTCAGGTTACCTCTCCACTGCTGACATGGATCTCGGGGTACCTCCAGAGTTTCCACAGGGAAGTCAGGCCTTGGCTCGTATGGAGACATGCAAGTTCGCTTTCCTCTCGAGCTGGAAAAGCAGTGTCAGGCTTCCTGTAGTGTTGACATAAGGTTCGATGGCTTTCTCTCGAGCTGCCATAGGTCTGTCACAGTTGCCATCGTGTTTTGAGTTGGTCCTCGCGGTGACCGACGAGTCAGTGCAGGGGAGTCAGGTGTATCTGGCGTGGATAGGGACATTGGGGAATTTTGGAATAGTGGCATGACACCTGGAGTTCCTCCGAGGTTCAAGTGGAGCCCGCCTCCTCTTTAGGTGTGACGGGAACGCCGGGATTCCTTTCCCGACAAAGGAGGGAACTGGACCCTCTTCTCGAGGTGAGGATGGAAAACTGGTGCTCTTCCTTAGTTGTGGCAGGACCCTCGGTGTTCCTCCAGAGTGGAGACGCATATGTCGGGGTACTTCTTGACTTGCCTCAAGGGTGTCAAGAACCCTTTCGAGGGTCAAGAGGGAAGGTGGGATTTCTCTCATGACGGCGCAGTGGAAAAGGACCTCATTTCACGTTGAGGGGAGAATCTCCTGGTTTGTCTTCAGTTGCGGCTGTAAACTTGGGGTTCCTCTAGAGTTATGATGGGAACTCATGGACCCGCTCGTTTAGCCTCAGGAAAGTCCAGTCTCCATGGGAGTTTCAAGGGGTGTCTCTGAATTGCTCTCCACCTTCTGCCTGGGCTGCACTCTTCATCTTGATTTGAGGCTATAACCTCAGGATTCCTGTACAGTGCTGATATGGATGTCTGGGTTCCTCTGGAGTTTTCTCAGGGGAATCAGGCCTCGTCTCATGTGGAGACATGCAAGTCTGCTTTCCTCTCGACCAGGAAAAGTAATGTCAGGCTTCCTCTCATGTTGATGTAGGGTTCGGTGGCTTTCTCTCCAGGTGCCACAGGGCTGTCATACCTGCCACTGTGTTTTGTTTGATCCATGGGGTGACTGTCGCATCATTGCAGGGGATTCAGGTGTATCTGGAGTGGATTGGGATGTCGAGGTGTTTTGGAATCGTGGCACGACCCCTTGAGTTCCTCTCAAAGTTCAAGTGGAGACCTCCTCCTCTTGAGGTGTGAGGGTACTGCCACAACTCATGAAGGACCCCGGGTTTCCCTCCTCAACTCGAGATGAGGGTCCATTACCCTGCTTCATCAGGAAAGGAATCCTGGTGTTCCCGCCGCACCTCAAGAGGAGGTGGTCTCCAGTTGAACCTGGAGAGGAACTGCAGGCGTTATGCCACCATTCAAAAAGATCCCGATGTCACAATCCACTCCAGATACACTTGACTCCCCAGCACTGACTTGAGGGTCACACCGAGGATCAATAAAAACATGATGGCAAGTGTGACAGTCCAGTAGCAACTCGAGAGAAAGCCACCGATCACAATGTCAACTCGACAGGAAGCCTGTCACTGCTTTTCCAGCTCAAGAGGAAAGCGGACTTGCATGTCTCCACAGGAGACGAGGCCTGACTCCCCTGTAGAAACTCCAGAGGAAACCCGGGACCATGTCAGTTCTGAAGAGGAACCCTGAGGTTCCAGCCTCAATTCCACATGTGGACCGTGGCCCAGGCAGTGACTGGAGAGGATTCCAGAGAGGCCTTTCACAACTCGCATGGAGACTTGACTTTCCTGAAGCCACATGAGCGGGTCCCTGAGGTACCCATCTTAACTCGATAGGAACCATAAGTTTCCTGCTGCAACTTGAGAAAAACCAGGAGGTTCTCCCCTCAAAGCGAGATGAGGCCCTTTTCCGCTGCGGCGTCTCAAGAGAAATCCCAGCTTCCCTTCTGAGCCTTGAAAGGGTCCTTGACACCATTCAGGAAACTCAAGAAGTTCCCTGACATACCCATTTCCACTCGAGAGGAACACTGACGGTCCCACCACAACTCATGAAGTGCCCCGGTTTTCCCTCTTCCACTCGAGATGAGGGTCCATTTGCCTGCTTCATTGGGAAAGGAATCCCGGCATTCCTGTCACAACTCAAGAGGAGGCATTCTCCACTAGAACCTCGAGAGGAACTCCAGGGGTCGTGCCACCATTCCAAAAGACCCCGATGTCCCAATTCACTCCAGATACACCTGACTCCCCTGCACTGATTCGACGGTCACACCAAGAATGGACTCAAATTGTGATGGAGGTGTGACAGCCCAGTGGCAACTTGAGAGAAAGCCACCGATCCATATGTCAACTCAACAGGAAGCCTGACACTGCTTTTCCAGCTCAAGAGGAAAGCGGACTTGCATGTCTCCACAGGAGACGAGGCCTGACTCCCCTTTGAAAACTCTAGAGGTACCCCGAGATCCATGTCAGCACTGGAGAGGAAACCTGTGGTTCTGGCCTCAAATCCACATGAGGACCACAGCCCCAGCAGTGACCTGCAAGCCATTCTGAGAGGCCCCTCGCAACTCGCATGGAGACTGGACTTTCCAGAGGCCAAATGAGTGGGTCCCTGAGGTACCCATCATAACTCTAGAGGAACCCCAATTTTCCTGCTGCAACTAGAGAAAAATCAGGAGATTCTCCCCTTCATGCAAGATGAGACCCTTTTCCACTGCAGTGTCTCCAGAGAGCTCCCACCTTCCCTCTTAAGCTTTGAAAGGATCCTTGACACCCTTGAGGCAACTCAAGAAGTTCCCTGACATACCGTCTCCACTCGAGAAGAACACTGATGATCCCACCACAACTCAAGAAGAGCCCCGGTTTTCCTTCCTCATCTCAAGATGAGGGTCGATTTCCCTGCTTCATCGGGAAAGGAATCCCAGCATTCCCCTCACACCTCAAGAGGAGGTGGTCTATACTTGAACCTCGAGAGGAACTCCAGGGGTCATGCCACCATTCCAAAAGACCCCAATGTACCAATCCACACCAGACACACCTGACTCCCTTGCACTGATTTGATGGTCAGCCGGAGGTCTGACTCAAAACACGATGGCAGGAGTGACAGCCCTGTTTCACCTCAAGAGAAAGCCACTGATCCATATATCAGCTCGGCAGGAAGCCTGACACTGCTTTTCCAGCTCGAGAGGAAAGCGGACTTGCATATCTCCACATGAAACGAGGCCTGGCTCCCCTGAGGAAACTCCAGAGGAACCCAGACAACCAGTCAGCACTGGACATGAAACCTGAGGTTATGTTCTCAACTTGAGATGAGGACTGCGGCCCCGGCGACTGGAGAGGAATCCCGCGAGACCCCTTGCAACTCGCGTGGAGACTGGACTTTCCTGAGGCAAATTGAACAGATCCCTGAGGTCATCTTCATAACTCAAGAGGAACCCCAAATTTCCTGCCACAACTCGAGAAAAACCAGGAGATTCTCCCCTCCAAGGGTGATGAGGCCCTTCTCCCCTGTGGCGTCTGTAGAGAAATCCCATCTTCCCTCTTGAGCCTCGAAAGGGTCCTTGACAAACTTGACGCCACTCAAGAAGTTCCCCGACTTACCCATCTGAACTCGAGAGGAACACCTAGGGTCCCGCTACAACTGAAGAAGAGCCCCAGTTTGCCCTTCTCAACTCGAGATGAGGGTCCATTTCCCTGCTACGTTGGGAAAGGAATCCTGGCAATTCCCTCGAACCTCAAGCAGAGGCAGTATATACTTGAACCTCGAGAGGAACTCCAGGGGTCGTGCCACCATTCCAAAAGACCCGAATGTTCCAATCCACTCCAGACACACCTGACTCCCCTGTACTGACTCGACGGTCACATTGAGGATCAACTCAAAACATGATGGCAGTAGTGAGAACCCTGTTGCACCTCGAGAGAAAGCCACCAATCAGCATGTCAACTCGACAGGAACCTTAACACTGCTTTTCAAGCTCCAGAGGAAAGCAGACTTGCATGTCTCCACAAGAAACGAGGCCTGACTCCCCTATGGAAACTCCAGAGGAACCCTGAGATCCATGTCAGCACTGGAGAGGAACCCTGTGGCTCAGGCCTCAAATCCAGATAAGGACCACGATCCCAACAGCGACAGGCAAGGAATTCTGAGAGGACCCTCGCAACTCGCATGGAGACTGGACTTTCCAGAGGCCAAAAGGGCGGGTCCCTGAGGTACCCATCATAACTCTAGAGGAACCCCAAGTTTCCTGCAGCAACTCGAGAAAAACCAGGAGATTCTCCCCTACACGCGAGATGAGGCCGTTTTCCACTGTGGTGTCTCCAGAGAAATCCCACCTTCCCTCTTGAGCCTCGAAAGGGTCCGTGACACTCTTAATGCAACTCAAGAAGTTTCCCGATATACCGTCTGCACTCGAGAAGAACACTGAGGGTCCCGCCACAACTCAAGAAGAGCCCTGGTTTTCCTTCCTCATCTCAAGATGAGGGTCGAATTCCCTGCTTCATCGGGAAAGGAATCCCGGCATTCCCCTCGCACCTCAAGAGGAGGTGGTCTATATTTGAACCTCAAGAGGAACTACAGGTGTCGTGCCACCATTCCAAAAGACCCCTATGTCCCAATCCACTCCAGATACACCTGACTCCCCTGCACTGACTCGACGGTCACTCGGAGGTCCGACTCAAAACACGACGGCAGGAGTAACAGCCCTGCTTCACCTCAAGAGAAAGCCACTGATCCTTATGTCAACTCGACAGGAAGCCTGACACTGCTTTTCCAGATCGAGAGGAAAGCGGACTTGCATGTCTCCACACGAGATGAGGCTTGACTCCCCTGGGGAAACTCCAGCGGAACCCCGAGATCCATGTCAGCACTGGAGAGGAAAACTGAGATTCCACCCTCAACTCCAGATGATGTCTGCGGCCACGGCAACTACTGCAGAGGAATCCGGGGAGGCCCCTTGCAAATCGCCTGGATACTGGACTTTCCTGAGGCCACAGGAGCGGGTCCCTGAGGTGTTCTTTGTAACCCGACAGGAACACCAATTTTCCTGCCACAACTCGAGAAAAACTAGGATATTCTCCCCTCCACGTGAGATGAGGTCCTTTTCCACTGCAGCATCTTGAGAGAAAACCCACCTTCCCTCTTGAGCCTTGAAAGGGTCCTTGACACCCTTGAGGCAACTCAAGAAGTTCCCCAACATACCCGTCTCCACACGAGAGGAACCCCGAGGGTCCCACCACAAGTCAAGAAGAGCCCCGCTTTTCCCTCCTCATCTCACGATGAGGGTCCATTTCCCTGCTTCATCAGGAAAGGAATCCCGGCATTCTCCTCGCACCTCAAGAGGAGGCAGTCTCAACTTGAACCTCGGTAGGAACTCCAGGGATCGTGCCACCATTTCAAAAGACACTGACGTCACAATCCACTCCAGATACACCTGACTCCCCTGCACTGTCTAGATGGTCACCACGAAGGTCGACTCAAAACAAGATGGCAGGTGTGACAGCCCAGTGGCACCTCAAGAGAAAGCCACCGATCCCTATGTCACCTTGACAGGAAGCCTGACACTGATTTTCCAGCTCGAGAGGAAAGTGGACTTGCATGTCTCCACACGAGACGAGGTCTGACTCTCCTCTGGAAACTTAATAGGAACGCCAAGAACCATGTCAGCACTGGAGAGGAACGCTTTGGTTCTGGCCTCACATCCAGATGAGGACGGCGGCCCCAGCAGCACCTGGCAAGGAATCCCGAGAGGCCCCTTCCAACTTGCTTGAAGACTGGACATTCCTGAGGCCACACGAGCAGGTCCCAGATGTCACAATCGTAACTCAATAGGAACCCCAAGGTTCCTGCCTCAACTCGAGAAAAGCCTGGAGACATTCCCCTCCACTCATGATGAGGCACTTTTCTGTTGTGGTGTCTCAAGAAAAATCTCACCTTCCCTCTTGAGCCTCGAAAGGGTCCTTGACACCATTGAGGCAACTCAAAAAGTTCCCCGACTTACCTGTCTCCACTCGAGAGGAACACGGAGGATCCCGCCACAACTCAAGAAGAGCCCTTGTTTTCCCTCCTCATCTCGAGATGAGGGTCCATTTTCCTGCTTTGTCGGGAAAGGAATCCCAGCATTCCCGGCACACCTCAAGAGGAGGCAGTCTGTACTTGAACCTCGAGAGGAACTCCAGGGGTCCTGACACCATTCCAAAAGACCCCAATGTTCACATACACTCCAGATACACCCGACTCCCCTGCAATGACTTGACGGTCACCACAAGGTCCGACTCAAAACACAATGGCATCTGTGACAGACCTGTGGCCGCTTGGAGAAAGCCACTGATCCTTATGTCAACCCCACAGGAAGCCTGACACTGCTTTTCCAGCTTGAAAGGAAAGCGGACTTGCATGTCTCCACATGAGCCAAGGCCTGACTCCCCTGTTGCTACTCCAGAGGAACCCTGTGATCCATGTCAGCATTGGAGAGGAACCCTGAATTTCTGGCCTCAACTCAAATGAGGACCGCTTTCCTGGCAGCGAGTGGAGGAAAATCCTGAGAGGCCCCTCACAACTCGCATGGAGCCGGGACACTCCTCAGGCCACACGAGTGGGTCCCTGAGTTCCCCGTCGTAACTCGAGAGGAAACATATGTTTCCTGCCACAACGTGAGAAAAACCAGGAGATTCTCTTCTCCACCCGAGTCGAGGCCCTTTTCCGCTCCGGCATCTTGAGAGAAATCCCACCTTCCCTCTTGAGCCTAGAAAGGGTCTTTGACCCCCTTGAGGCAACTCAAGAAGTTCACTGAATTACCCATCTCCACTACAGAGGACCACCGAGGGTCCACCCACAACTCAAGAAGAACCCAGCATTTCCCTCCTCATCTCGAGGTGAGGTTCCATTTGCCTACTTCCTTGGGAAAGGAATACTGGCATTCCCATCACACCTCAAGAGGAGGCGGTTTCCACTAGAAACTGGAGAGGAACTCCAGGGTTCGTGCCACCATTCCAAAAGACCCCAATGTCCCAATTCACTCCAGATACACCTGACTCCCCTGCACTGATTCGACAGTCACCCCAAGGATTGACTCAAAACACAATGGAAAGTTTGACACTCCAGTGGCAACTCCAGAGAAAGCCACCGATCCCAATGTCAACTCAACAGGAAGCCTGAAACTGCTTTTCCATCTCGAGAGGAAAGTGGACTTGCATGTCTCCACAGGAGATGAGGCCTGACTCCTCTGTTGAAACTCCAGAGGAACCCCGAGATCCATGTCAGTACTGAAGAGGAACCCTGAGGTTCCGACCTCAATTCCAGATGTGGATGTGGCCCAGGCAGAGACTGGAGAGGATTCTGGAGAGGCCCCTCGCAACTCACATGGAGACTTGACTTTCCTGAAGTCACACAAGCGGGTCCCTGAGGTCCCCATCATAACTTTATAGGAACCATAAATTTCCTGCCTCAACTCGAGAAAAACCAGAAGATTCTCCCCTCAACGCAAGATGAGGCCCTTTTCCACTCCAGCATTTCAAGAGAAATCCCAGCTTCCCTCCTGAGCCTCAAAAGGGTCCTTGCCACCATTCAGGAAACTCAAGAAGTTCCCCAACATACCCATCTCAACTCAAGAGGGACACCGAAGGTCCCGCTGCAACTCAAGAAGATCCCCTGTTTTCCCTCCTCATCTCGAGAGGAGGGTCCATTTGCCTGATTCGTTGGGAAAGGAATCCCGGCATTCCCATCGCACTTCAAGAGGAGGCAGTCTCCACTAGAACCTCGAGAGGAACTCCAGGGGTTGTGCCACCATTCAAAAACATCCGGATGTTCCAGTTCACTCCAGATACAACTGACTCCCCTGCACTGTATAGACGGTCACCCTGAGGATGGAACAAAACACGATGGCAGGTGTGACAGCCCTGTTGCACCTCAAGAGAAAGCCACCAAATGGACTGTCAACTTGGCAGGAAGCCTGACAGTGCTTTTCCAGAACGAAAGGAAAGCGGACTTGTATGTCTCCACATGAGATGAGGCCTGACTCCACTTTGGAAACTCCAGAGGTACCATAACATCCATGTCAGCACTGGAGAGGAAACCTGAGTTTACGGCCTCAACTCAAGATGAGGACTACATCCCTGGCAGCCACTAGAGAGGAATCCCGAGAGGCCCCTTCCAACTTGCTTGAAGACTGAACTAGGACTCGAGGTCACACGAGTGGTTCCCTGAGGTCACATTCATAACTCGACAGGGACCCCAAGTTTCCTGCCACAACTCGAGAAAAACCAGGAGACTCTCCCCTCCATGCGTGATGAGGCCCTTTTCCACTGTGGTGTCTCGAGAGAAATCCCATCTTCCCTCTTTAGCCTCGAAAGGGTCCTTGACACCCCTGAGGCAACTCAAGAAGTTCCCCGACTTACCCATCTCCACTTGCGACAAACACCGAGGGTCCCGCCACAACTCAACAAGAGGCCCGGTTTTCACTAGTCATCTCAAGAGGATGGTCCATTATCCTTCTTGGTCTAGAAAGGAATCCCGGCATTCCCATCGTACCTCAAGAGGAGGAGGTCTCAACTTGAATCTCAGAGGAAATGCACAGGTCATGCCACCATTCCAAAAGACCCTGATGTACCAATCCACTCCAGATACACCTGACTCCCCTGCACTGATTCGACGGTCACACCAAGGATCAACTCAAAACACGATGGCAGGTGTGACAGCCCAGTGGTACCTCGAGAGAAAGCCACCAATCCCTATGTCACCTTGACAGGAAGCCTGACACTGATTTTCCAGCTCGAGAAGAAAGCAGACTTGCATGTCTCCACACGAGACGAGGCCTGACTCCTCTCTGGAAACTCCAGAGGAACCCTGAGATCAATGTCAGCACTGGAGAGGAACCCTTTGGTTCCGGCCTCAAATCCAGATGAGGACCGTGACCCTGTCAGCGACTGGCAATGAATTCCGAGAGGCCCTTTGCAACTCGCATGGTGACTGGACTTTCCTGAGGCCACACAGGCAGGTCCATGAGGTCCCTGTCATAACTCTAGGGGAACCCCAATTTTCATGCCGCAACTCGAGAAAAACCAGGAGATTCTCCCCTACACGCGAGATGAAGCCCTTTTCCACTGTGGTGTTTCCAGAGAAATCCCATCTTCCCTCTTGAGCCTCGAAAGGGTCCTTGTCACCTTTGAGGAAACTCAAGAAGTTCCCTGACATACCATCTCCACTCGAGAAGAACACTGAGGTTCCCGCAACAACTCAAGAAGAGCCCCGCTTTTCTTTCCTCATCTCGCTATGAGGGTTCATTTCTCTGCTTCATCGGTAAAGGAGTCCTGGCATTCCCCTTGCACATCAAGAGGAGGCGGTGTCAACCTGAACCTCGGTAGGAACTCCAGGGATCGTGCCACCATTTCAAAAGACCCCAACATCACAATCCACTACAGATACACCAGACACCCTTGCACTGACTAGATGGTCACCCGAGTATTGACTCAAAACACGATGGCAGGTGTGACAGCCCTGTGGTATCTCAAGAGAAAGCCACCGATCCCTATGTCACCTCGACAGGAAGTCTGACACTGATTTTCCAGCTCAAGAGAAAAGCGAACTTTAATGTTTCCACACGAGACGAGGCCTGATTCCCCTTTGGTTCTAGAGGAACCCAGATATCCATGTCAGCACTGGAGAAGCCTGATTCCCCTTTGGTTCTAGAGGAGCCCAGATATCCATGTCAGCACTGGAGAGGAATCCTGAGGTTAAGGCCACAACTCGAGATGAGGACTGTGGCCCCAGCAGTCACTGGAGTGGAATCCCGAGAGGCCCCTTGCAACTCGCATGAAGACTGGATGTTCCCAAGGCCACACGAGCAGGTCCCTGAGGTCACAATCGTAACTCAACAGGAACCCCAAGGTTCCTGCTTCAACTCGAGAAAAGCCAGGAGACTCCCTTCCATGCATGATGAGGCCCTTTTCTGCTGTGGTGTCTCGAGAGAAATCCCACCTTCCCTCTTGAGCCTCGAAAGGGTCCTTGACACACCTGAGGCAAATCAAGAAGTTCCCCAACTTACCCTTCTCCACTTGAGAGGAACACCGAGGGTCCTGCCACAACTCAAGAAGAGGCCCGGTTTTCCCTAGGCATCTCGAGAGGAGGGTCCATTTCCCTTCTTGGTCGGGAAAAAAATCCCGGCGTTCCTGTCATACCTCAAGAGCAGGAGGTCTCAACTTGAATCTCAAGAGGAAATGCATGGGTCATGCCACCATTCCAAAAGACCCCAATGTCCCAATCCACTCCAGATACACCTGACTCCCCTGCACTGACTTCACGGTCACACCAAGGATCAACTCAAAACACAATGGCAGGTG
>SJYT01078961.1:33868-53118 GCA_006410635.1 Cephalophus harveyi
ACACCTGACTCCCCTGCAATGACTTCACGGTCACACCAAGGATCAACTCAAAACACAATGGCAGGTGTGACAGCCCAGTGGCACCTCAAGAGAATGCCACAAATCCCTATGTCACTTCAACAGGAAGTCTGACACTGCTTTTTCAGCTCGAAAGGAAAGTGGACTTGCATGTCTCCACACGAGACGAGGCCTGACTCCCCTCTGGAGACTACAGAGGAACCCCTAGAACCATGTCAGCACTGGAGAGGAATGTTTTGGTTCTGGCCTCACATCCAGATGAGGACCACGGCCCTGGCAGTGACTGGCAAGGAATCCTGAGAGGCCCCTTCCAACTCGCTTGAAGTCTGGACATTCCTGAGGCCACACAAGCGGGTCCCTGAGGTCACAATCGTAACTCGACAGAAACCCCAAGGTTCTTGCCTCAACTCGAGAAAAACCAGGAGACACTGCCCTCCATGAGTGATGAGGCCCTTTTCCACTGTGATGTTTCCAGAGAAATCCCACCTTCCCTCTTGAGACTCAAAAGGGTCCTTGACACCCTTGATGCAACTCAAAAAGTTCCCTGACTTACCCGTCTCCACTCGCGAGGAACACGGAGGATCCTGCCACAACTCAAGAAGAGCCCTGGTTTTCCCTCCTCATCTCGAGATGAGGGTCCATTTCCCTGCTTCGTCGGGAAAGGAATCCCACCGTTCATGTCGCACCTCAAGAGGAGGCGGTCTGTACTTGAACCTCGAGAGGAACTCCAGCGGTCGTGCCACCATTCCAAAAGACCCTGATGTACCAATCCACTCCAGATACACCTGACTCCCCTGCACTGACTCGACAGTTACTGCGAGCACCAACTCAAAACACGATGGCAGTTGTGCCAGGCCTGTGGCAGCTCGAGGGAAAGCCACCGATACCTATGTCAACTCGAGAGGAAGACTGACACTGCTTTTCCAGCTCGAGAGGAAAGCGGATTTGCATGTCTCTACTCGAGACGAGGCCAAAGTCCCCTGAGGAATCTCCAGAGGAACGCAGACATCCATGTCAGCACTGGACATGAATCCTGAGGTTACGGATTCAACTCGAGATGAGGACTGCAGCCCCGGCAGCGACTGGAGAGGAATCCTGAGAGGCCCTTTGCAACTCGCATTGAGACTGGACTTTCCTGAGGCCAAACGAGTGGGTCCCTGAGGTCATCTTCGCAACTCGAGAGGATCCCCAAGTTTCCTGCTGCAACTCGAGAAAAACCAGGAGATTCTCCCTATATGCGAGATGAAGCCCTTTTCCACTGGGTGTTTCCAGAGAAATCCCACCTTCCCTCTTGAGCCTCGAAAGGGTCCTTGACACTCTTGAGGTAACACAAGAAACTCCCCGACGTTCTGTCTCCACTTGAGAAGAACACTGAGGTTCCCACAACAACTCAAGAAAAGCCCCGCTTTTCCTTCCTCATCTCGCTATGAGGGTTCATTTCCCTGCTTCATTGGGAAAGGAATCCCAGCATTCCCCTTGCACATCAAGAGGAGGCAGTGTCAAGTTGAATCTCGGTAGGAACTCCAGGGATCATGCCACCATTTCAAAAGACCCCAGCATCACAGTCCACTACAGATACACCAGACACCCTTGCACTGACTAGACAGTCACCCGAGTATTGACTCAAAACGCGATGGCAGGTGTGACAGCCCTATGGTACCTCAAGAGAAAGCCACTGATGGCTATGTCAACTCGACAGGAAGCCTGACACTGATTTTCCAGCTCAAGAGAAAAGCGAACATGCATGTCTCCACACAAGATGAGGCTTGACTCCCTTGTGGAAACTGCAGAGGAACACCGAGATCCATGTCAGTACTGAAGAGGAACCCTGATGTTCCTACCTCAAATCCAGATGTGGACCTTTGCCCAGGCAGCCACTGGAGAGGATTCTGGAGGGGCCCCTCGCAAATCACATGGAGACTTGACTTTCCTGAAACCACACGAGCGGATCCATGAGGTCCCTGTCGTAACTCAATAGGAACCCTAAGTTTCCTGCCTCAACTCGAGAAAAACCAGGAGATTCTCCCATCAACATGAGATGAGGCCCTTTTCCACTCCAGTGTCTCGAGAGAAATCTCAGCTTCCCTCTTGAGCCTCGAAAGTGTCCTTGACACCATTCAGGAAACACAAGAAGTTCCCCGACATACTCGTCTCCACTTGAGAGGAACACCGAGGGTCCCACCACAACTCAAGAAGAGCCCCGACATTTCCCTCCTCATCTCGAGATGAGGGTCTACTTGCCTGCTTCGTTGGGAAAGGAATCCCAGCATTCCCGTCCCACCTCAAGAGGAGGCAGTCTCCACTAGAACCTTGAAAGGAACTCCAGGAGTTGTGCCACCATTCCAAAACACCCGGATGTCCCAATTCACTCCGGATACAACTTACTCCCCTGCACTGACTAGACAGTCACCCTGAGGATCAAACAAAACACGATGACAGGTTTGACAGCCCTGTTGCACCTCGAGAGAAAGACACCAAACCCAATGTCAACTCAACAGGAAGCCTGACACTGCTTTTCCAGCACAAGAGGAAAGCAGACTTGCATGTCTCCACATGAGATGAGGCCTGACTCCCCTTTGGAAACTCCAGAGGAATCCAGACATCCATGTCAGCACCAGAGAGGAATCCTGAGTTTACGGCCTAAACTCGAGATGAGGACTGCGGCCCCGGCAGCCACTACAGAGGAATCCCGTGAGGACCCTTCTAACTCGCTTGAAGACTGGACTTTCCTGAGGCCACACGAGCAGGTCCCTGAGGTCACATTCATAACTCGACAGGAACCCCAAGTTTCCTGCCGCAACTCAAGAAAAATCAGGAGACCCTAAGCTCCATGCCTGATGAGACACTTTTCCACTGTGGTGTCTCGAGAGAAATCCCACCTTCACTCTTGAGCCTCGAAAGGGTCCTTGACACCCCTGAGGCAAATCAAGAAGTTCCCCGACTTACCCGTCTCCACTTGAGAGGAACACCGAGGGTCCTGCCACAACTCAAGAAAAGGCCCGGTTTTCCCTAGTCATCTCGAGAGGAGGGTCCATTTCCCTTCTTGGTCAAGAAAGGAATCCTGCTGTTCCCATCGTACCTCAAAAGGAGGAGCTCACAACTTTAATCTCAAGAGGAAATGCACGGGTCTTGCCACCATTCCAAAAGACCCCCATGTCACAATCCATTCCTGATACACCTGACTCTCCTGCACTGATTCAACGGTCACACCAAGGATCGACTCAAAACACGATGGCAGGTGTGACAGCCCTGTGGCACCTCGAGAGAAAGGCACCGATCCCAATGTCACCTCGACAGGAAGCCTGACACTGATTTTCCAGCTCGAGAGGAAAGCGAACTTGCATGTCTCCACACGAGACGAGGCCTGACTCGCCTGTGGAAACTCTGGAGGAACCCCGAGATCCATGTCAGCACTGGAGAGGAACCCTGTGCTTCCAGCCTCAAACCCAGATGTGGACCGTGGCCCTGGCAGCGACTGGCAAGGAATTCCAAGAGGCCCCACGCAACTCACATGGAGACTGGACTTTCCTGAGGCCACACGGGCTGGTCACTGAGGTCCCCATCATAACTCTAGAGGAACCCCAATTTTCCTGATGCAAGTCAAGAAAAACCAGCAGATTCTCCCCTACACACGAGATGAAGCCCTTTTCTGCTGCGGTGTTTCCAGAGAAATCCCACCTTCCCTCTTGAGCCTCGAAAGGGTCCTTGACACCCTAGAGGCAACTCAAGAAGTTCCCCGACATACCCGTCTCCACTCGAGAGGAACACGGAGGATCCCGCCACAATTCAAGAAGAGCCCTGGTTTTCCCTCCACAACTCGAGGTGAGGGTCCATTTCCTTGCTTCGTCGGGAAAGGAATCCCACTGTTTGTGTCACATCTGAAGAGGAGGTGGTCTATAACTGAACCTCGAGAGAAACTACAGGGGACATGCCACCATTCCAAAAAACGCTGATGTCCCAATCCACTACAGATACATCTGACTCCCCTGCACTGACTCGACGGTCACTGTGAGGACCAACTCAAAACAGGATGGCAGCTGTGACAGACCTGTAGCAACTTGAGACAAAGCCACCAAACCCTATGTCAACTCGACATGAAACCTGACTCTGCTTTTCCAGCTCAAGAGAAAAGCGGACTTGCATGTCTCCATATGAGCAGAGGACTGACTCCCCTGTGGAAACTCCAGAGGAACCCCAAAATCCATTTCAGCACTGGAGAGGAAACCTTAGTTCCCGGCCTCAACTCCAGATGAGGACCACTTTCCTGGCAGAGACTGGAGAGGAAACCCGAGGGCCCCTAGCAACTCGCATGGAGACTGGACATTCATGAGGTCACACGAGTGGGTCCCTGAGGTCCCCGTCGTAACTAGATAGGAACCATAAGTTTCCTGCCACAACTTGAGAAAAGCAGGAGCTTCTCCCCTCCATGCGAGCTGAGGACCTTTTCCACTCCAGTGTCTCGAGAGAAATCTCACCTTCCCTCTCGAGCTTTGAAAGGGTGCTTGACACCCTTGAGGCAACTCAAGAAGTACACTGACATACCCAGCTCCACTGGAGAGGAACACTGAGTGTTCTGCCACAACTCAAGAAGAGCCCCGGTTTTCCCTCCTCATCTCGAGATGAGGGTCCATTTCCCTGCTTGGACGGGAAAGGAATCCCGGCATTCCCATCGCACCTCAAGAGGAGGAGGTCTGAACTTGAACCTCGAGAGGAACTCCAGGTGTCGTGCCAACATTTCAAAAGACCCTGATGTCCCTATCCACACCAGAAACACCTGTCTCCCATGCACTGACTCAACAGTCAAACCGAGGGTTGACTGAAAACATGATGGAAAGTTTGACTGCTCTGTGGTGTCTCGAGAGAAAGCCACCGATCCCTATGTCACCTCGACAGGAAGCCTAACACTGCTTTTCCAGCTCGAGAGGAAAACTTACTGGCATGTCTCCATATGAGACGAGGACTGACTCCCCTGTGGAAACTCCAGAGGAGCCCCGAGATCCATGTCAGCACTGGAGAGGAACCCTAAGGTTCCAGCGTCAACTTCAGATGAAGCCCACAGCCCCTGCAACAACTGGAGAGGAATCCCGAGAGGCCCCTCGCAACACGCATGGTGACTGCACATTACTGAGGCCACACGAGCAGGTCCTTGAGGTCACATTTGTAACTTGAGAGGAAGCCCAATTTTCTTGCCGCAACTCTAGAAAAACCAGGAGATTCTGCCCTCCATGCCTGGTGAGGCCCTTTTCTGCTGCTCTGTCTCGAGAGAAATCCCACCTTCCCTCCTGAGCCTTGAAAGCATACTTGACACCCTTAAGGCAACTGAAGAAGTTCCCTGACTTTTCCTTCTCCACTCGAGAGGAACACCGTGGGTCACGCCACAACTCAAGAAGAGCCCCAGTTTTCCCTCCTCATCTCAAGATGAGGGTCCATTTCCCTGCTTCATCAGGAAAGGAATCCCAGCGTTCCTGTTGCCCCTCAAGAGGACGTGGTCTCAACTTGAACCTGGAGAGGAACTGCAGAGGACATGCCACCATTCCAAAAGTCCTCAATGTTGCAAACCACTCCAGATACACCATACTCCCCTGAACTGACTCAACTGTCACCCCGAGGATCAACTCAAAACCCGATGGCAGGTGTGACATTCCAGTGGAAACTCAATAGAAAGCCACCGATCCCAATGTCAACTTGACAGGAAGCCTGACACTGCTTTTCTAGCTCGAGAGAAAGCAGACTTGCATGTCTCCACAGGAGATGAGGCCTGATTCCCCTGTGGAAACTGAAAAGGAACCCCGAGATCCATGTCAGTACTGAAGAGGAAACCTGTGGTCCGGCCTTAATTCCAGATTTGGTCCGCGGGCCAGGCAGCAACTGGAGAGGACTCTGGAGAAGTCCCTTCCAACACGCATGGAGACTTTACTTTCCTGAAGCCACACGAGCGGGTCCCTGAGGTCCCCATTGTAACTCAATAGGAACCCTAAGTTTCCTGCCTCAACTCAAGAAAAACCAGGAGATTCTCCCCTGAACGCGAGATGAGGCCCTTTTCCACTGTGACGTCTCAAGAGAAATCCCAGCTTCTTTCTTGATCCTCGAAAGGGTCCTTGACACCCTTCAGGAAACTCAAGAAGTTCCCCGACATACCCATCTCCACTCGAGAGGAACACCGAGGGTCCCGCCACAACTCAAGAAGAGCCCTGGTTTCCCCTCTTCATTTCAAGATGAGGGTCTATTTGCCTGCTTCCTTGGGAAAGGGATCACAGAATTCCCATCACACCTCAAGAGGAGGCGGTCTCCACTAGAAACTCGAGAGGAACTCCAGGGGTGGTGCCACCATTCCAAAAGTCCCCAATGTCTCAATTCACTCCAGATACACCTGACTCCCTTGCACTGATTTGACAGTCACCCCGAGGATCGACTCAAAATACGATGGCAGGTGTGACAGCCCAGTGGCAACTCGAGAGAAAGCCACCGATAACTATGTCACCTCGACAGGAAGCCTGACATTGCTATTCCAGCTCGAGAGGAAAGCGGATTTGCATCTCTCCACATGAGATGAGGCCTGACTCCCCTTTGGAAACTCCAGAGGGACCCCGACATCCATGTCAGCACTGGAGAGGAATCCTGAGGTTACGGTCTCAACTTGAGATGAGGGCTGCGGACCCGGCAGTGACTGAAGAGGAATCCTGAGAGGCTCCTCACAACTCTCATGGAGACTGGACTTTCCTGAGGCCAAACATCGGGTCCCTGAGGTTCCTGTCATAACTCTAGAGGAACCCCAAGTTTCCTGCCACAATGCGAGAAAACCAGGAGATTCTTCCCTCAAAGCAAGATGAGACTCTTTTCCATTCCGGCGTCTCGAGACTAAACCCACCTTACCTCTTCAGCCTTGAAACTGTCCTTGAAACCCTTGAGGCAACTGAAGAAGTTCTCCGAGATACACGTCTCCACTTGAGAGGAACACCGAGTGTCCCACCACATCTCAAGAAGAGCCCCGGTTTTCCCTCCTCATCTCAAGATGAGGGTCCATTTCCCTGCTTCGTTGGCAAAGGAATCCTGGCGTTCCCATCGTACCTCAAGAGGAGGAGGTCTCAACTTGAACCTCGAGAGGTACTACAGGATTCGTGCCACCATTCCAAAAGACCCCAATGTCCAAATCCATTTCATATACATATGACTCCCCTGCGCTGATTCGACAGTCACCATGAGAACTGACTCAAAACACGATGGCAGGTGTGACAGCCCGGTGGCACCTCAAGAGAAAGCCACCGATCCCTAAGTCAACTCGACAGGAAGACTGACACTGCTTTTCCAGCACAAGAGGAAAGCAGACTTCCATGTCTCCACACGAGATGAGGCCTGACTCCCCTGTGGAAACTCCATAGGATCCCTGAGATCCATGTCAGCATTGGAGAGGAACACTGAGGTTCCAGCCTCAACTCCAGTTGTGCACCATGGCCCAGGCAGCTACTGGAGAGGACTCCCGAGAGGCCCCTTGCAACTCGCATGGAGACTGGACTTTCCTGAAGTCACACAAGCGGGTCCCTGAGGTCCCCATTTTAACTCGATAGGAACCATAAGTTTCCTGCTGCAACACGAGAAAAACCAGGAGATTCTCCCCTGAATGCGAGATGAGGCCCTTTTCCTCTGCAGCGTCTCGAGGGAAATCCCACCTTCCCTCTTGAGCCTAGAAAGGGTCCTTGACTCCTTTGAGGCAGCTCAAGAAGTCCCTGACATACCCATCTCCACTCGAGAGGAAAACCGAGGGTCCATCCACAACTCATAAGAGCCCCGGTTTTCCCTCCTCACCTCGAGATGAGGGTCCATTGCCTGCTTCGTTGGGAAAGGAATCCCCACTTTCCCAGTGGAACTCAAGAGGAGACGGTCTGTACTTGAACCTAGAGAGGAACTCCAGGGATCCTGCCACCATTCCAAAAGACCCCAATGTCCCAATCCACTCCAGATACACCTGACTCCCTTGCACTGACTCAACGGTCACCACGAAGTCTGACTCAAAACACGCTGGCACCTGCGACAGACCAGTGGCAGCTCAAGAGAAAGCCACCAATCCCTATGTCAACTCGACAGGAAGCCTGACACTGCTTTTCAAGCTCGAGAGAAAAGCGGACTTGCATGTCTCCACATGAGAAGAGGCCTGACTCCCCTGAGGAAACTCCAGAGGAACCCAAATATCCATGTCAGCACTGTACAGGAATCCTGAGGTTACAGCCTCAACTCTAGATGAGAACTGCGGCCCCAGTAGCTAGTGGAGAGGAATTCTGAGAGGCCCCTTGCAACTCGCATGGAGATTGGACTTTCCTGAGGCCACAAGATCGGGTTGAGGTGTTCTTTGTAACTCGAGAGGAACCCCAAGTTTCCTGCCGCAACTCGAGAAAACCAGAAGACTCTCCGCTCCACTCGAGATGAGGCCCTTTTCCTCTGTGGCATCTCGAGAGAAATGGCACCTTCCCTCTTGAGCCACAAAAGGGTCCTTGACACCCTTGAGGCAATTCAAGAAGTTCCCCAACATACCCATCTCCACTCGAGAGGAACCCCGAAGGTCCTGCCACAACTCACAAAGAGCTCCACTTTTCCCTCCTCATCTCGTGATTAGTGTCCATTTCCCTGCTTCATCGGGAAAGGAATCCCGGCCTTCCCCTTGCACCTCAAGAGGAGGTGTTCTCAACTTGATCCTCGGTAGGAACTCCAGGGATCGTGTCACCATTTCAAAAGACCCTGATGTTGCAATCCACTCCAGATACACCAGACCCACCTGCACTGACTTGACAGTCACCCCGAGGATTGACTCAAAACACAATGGCACGTGTGACAGTCTAGTTGCAATTTGAGAGAAAGCCACCGATCCTGATGTCAACTCAACAGGAAGCCTGACACTGCTTTTCCAGCTTGAGAGGAAAGCGGAATTGCATGTCTCCACAGGAGATGAGGCCTGACTCCCCTGTGGAAACTCCAGAAGAACCCCGAGATCCCTGTCAGTACTGAAGAGGAAACCTGAGGTTCCAGCCTCAATTCCAGATGTGGACCGTGGCCCAGGCAGTGACTGGAGAGGATTCCTGAGAGGCCCCTCACAACTCGCATGGAGGCTTGACTTTCCTGAAGCCACACGAGCGGGTCCCTGGTGTCTCCATCATAACTCAATAGGAACAATAAGTTTCCTGTTGCAACTCGAGAAAAACAAGGAGATTCTCCCCTCAACGCGAAATGAAGCCTTTTTCTGCTGCAGCGTCTTGAGAGAAATCCCAGCTTCCCTCTTGAGCTCGATAGGGCCCTTGACACCCTTGAGGAAACTCATGAAGTTCCCCAACATACCCGTCTGCACTTGAGAGGAACACCGAGGGTCCTGCCACAACTCAAGAAGAGCCCCGGGTTTCCCTCCTCATCTTGAGATGAGGATCCATTTCCCTGCTTCATCGGGAAAGGAATCCCGGCATCCCCATCGCACCAAAAGAGGAGTCGGTTTCCACTTGAACCTTGAGAGGAACTCAAGGGGTCGTGCCACCATTCCAAAAGACCCTGATGTCCCAATCCACTCCAGATACACCTGACTCCCCTGCACTGACTAGACAGTCTCCCCGAGGATTGAACAAAACACAATGACAGGTTTGACAGCCCTTTTGTACCTCAAGAGAAAGCCACCGAATGCTATGTCAACTCGACAGAAAGCCTGACACTGCTTTTCCAGCATGAGAGCAAGGCGGACGTGCATGTCTCCACACGAAACGAGGCCTGACTCCCCTGTGGAAACTCCAGAGGAGCTCCGACATCCATGTCAGCACAGGAGAGGAACCCTGAGTTTATGGCCTCAACTCGAGATGAGGACTACGGCCCTGGCAGTGACTGGATAGGAATCCTGAGAGGCCCCTTGCAACTCGCATGAAGACTGGACTTTCCTGAGGCCACACGAGTGGGTCCCTGAGGTCACATTCGTAACTCGGCAGGATCCCCATGTTTCCTGCTGCAACTCGAGAAAAACCAGGAGACTCTCCCCTCCACACATGATGAGGTCCTTTTCCGCTGTGGTGTCTTGAGAGAAATCTCATCTTCCCTCTTGAGCCTAGAAAGCGTCCTTGACACCCTTGAGGCAACTCAAGAAGTTCCCCGACTTACCCGTCTCCACTCGAGAGGAACACTGAGGGTCCCACCACAACTCAAGAAGAGCCCCGGGTTTCCCTAGTCATCTCGAGATGAGGGTCCATTTCCCTTCTTCATTGGGAAAGGAATCCTGGCATTCCCAATGCACTGCAAGAGGAGGTGATCTCAACTTGAATCTCAAGAGGAACTGCAAGGGTCGTGCCAGCATTCCAAAAGACCCCAATGTCCCAATCCACTCCATATATATCTGACTCTCCTGCACTGACTCGACAGTCACCCCAAGGATCGATTCAAAACATGATGGCAGGTGTGACAGTCCAGTGGTACCTTGAGAGAAAGCCACCGATCCCTATGTCAACTCAACAGGAAGCCTGACACTGCTTTTCCAGCTCAAGAGGAAAGCGGACTTTCATTTCTCCACACATGACAACGTTTGAATCCCCTGTGGAAACTCCAGAGGAACCCCGACTTCCATGTCAGTAATGGAGAGGAATCCTGTGGTTCCGGCCTCAACTCCAGATAAGGACAGTGGCCCTGGTAGTGACTGGAGAGGAATCCAGAGAGGGCCCTCACAAGAGGCATGGAGACAGGACTTTCCTGAGGCCACTTGAGCGTGTCCGTGAGGTCCGCATGGTAACTTGAGAGGAACCCCAGTTTTCCAGCACAACTCGAGAAAAACCAGGAGATTCTCCTCTGAACACAAGATGAAGCCCTTTTCCGCTACATTGTCTCCAGAGAAATTCCACCTTCACTCTTGAGCCTCAAAAGGGTCCTTGACTCCCTTGAGGCAACTCAAGAAGTTACCTGACATATGCATCTCCACTCGAGAGGAACACCGAGGGTCCTGCCACAACTCAACAAGAGCCCCGGTTTTGCCTCCTCATCTCGAGATGAGAGTCCATTTCCCTGCTTCAGCGAGAAAGGAATCCCTGTGTTCCTGTCGCACCTTAAGTGGATGCGGTCTCCACTGAAACATCAAGAGCAACTACAGGGGTCGTAACACCTTTTGAAAAGACACTGATGTCCCAATCCACTCCAGATACACCAGACTCCCCTGCACTGACTCGATGATCACCCCAAGGATCGAATCAAAACATGATGGCAGTTGAGACAGCCCTGTGGCACCTTGAGAGAAAGCCACCGATCCCCATGTCAACTCGACAGGACTCTTGACACTGCTTTTCCAGCTCGAGAGGAAAGCAGACTTGCATGTCTCCACACGAGACGAGGCCTGACTCCCCTGTGGAAACGACAGAGGAACCCTGAGATCCATGTCAGCACTGCAGAGGAACCCTGAGTTTATGGCCTCAACTCGAGATGAGGACCACGGACCCAAAAGTGACTGGAGAGGAATCCCGAGAGGCCCCTCGCAACTTGCATGGAAACTGGACTTTCCTGAGGCTGCACAGGCGGATCCTTGAGGTCTCCATCCTATCTGGAGAAGAACCCTATGTTTCCTGCTGAAACTAGAGAAAAAACCAGGAGTTTCTCCCCTCAACACAAGATGAGGCCCTTTTCCACTCCGGCATCTTGAGAGAAATCCCACCTTCACTCTTGAGCCTCAAAAGGGTCCTTGATACCCTTGCAGCAACTCAAGAAGTTCCCTGACATACCTGTCTCCACTTCACAGGAACACCAACGGTTCCGACACAACTCAAGAAGAGCCACATTTTTCCCTCCTCATCTCGAAATGAGGGTCCATTTACCTGCTTGGTCGGGAAGGAATCCCGGCATTCCCATTGCACCTCAAGTGGAGGCAGTCTCAACTTGAACCTCGAGAGGAACTCCAGGGGTCATTCCACCATTCCAAAAGACCCCGATATCCCAATTCACTCTAGATACACCGGACTCCTCTGCACTGACTCTATGGTCACCCCAAGACCCGACTCAAAACACGGTGGCAGGTGTGAGAGCCCTGTGACACCTCAAGAGAAAGCCATCAAACCCTATGTCAATTCGACAGGAAGCCTGACACTGCTTTTCCAGCTTAAGAGGAAAGTGGACTTGCATGTATCCACACGAGACAAGGCCTGACTCCCCTGTGGAAACTCCAGAGGAACCCCAAGAACCATGTCAGCACTGGAGGGGAATCCTCAGGTTCCAGCTCAACTCCAGATGAGGACCGTGGCATGTCAGCGACTGGAGAGGAATCCCGAGAGGCCATTTGCACCTCGAATGGAGACTGGACTTTCCTGCAGCCACAAGAGTGGGTCGCTGAGGTCCCTGTTGTAATCCAAGATGAACCAGAAGTTTCCTGCCGCAACTCGAAAAAATCAAGGAGATTCTCCCCTCAACGCGAAATGAGGCCCTTTTCCAGTGCAGAGTCTGTAGAGAACTCCCACCATCCCTCTTGAGCCTCGAAAGGGTCCTTGACACCCTTCAGGCAACTCAAGAAGTTCCCCAACATACCAGTCTCCACACGAGAAGAAAACCGAGGGTCCCGCCACAACACAAGAAGAGTCCCGGTTTTCCCTCCTCATCTCGAGATGAGGGTCTATTTCCCTGCTTCGTCGAGAAAGGAATCCCAGCGTTCCCGTCACACCTCAAAAGGAGCTGGTCTCAACTTGAAACTCGAGAGGAACTCCAGGGGTCATACAACCATTCCAAAAGACCCAGATGCTCCAATCCACTCCAGAGACACCTGACTCCCCTGCACTGTCACGACGGTCACAACGAGGATTGACTAAAAAAACATGATGACAGGAATGACAGTCCTGTGGCACCTAGAGAGAAAGCCATCGATCCCTATGTCAACTCGACAGGAAGCCTGACACTGCTTTTCCAGCTAGAGAGGGAAGTGGACTTGCATGTCTCCACACGAGATGAGGCCTGACTCCCCTCTGGAACCTCCAGAGGAACCCCAAGATCTATGTCAACTCTGGAGAGGAAACCTGAGTTTCCGGCCTCAACTCAAGATGAGAACCAAGGCCCCAAGAGCGAATGGAGAGGTCTCCCGTGAGGCCCCTTGCAACCCGAATGGAGACTGGACTTTCCTGAGACCACACGGGTGGTCTCTGAGGTCTGCGTGGTAACTCGAGAGGAACCCCAGGTTTCCAGCACAACTTGAGAAAAACCAGGAGATTCTCCCCTCAATGCAACATCAAGCCCTTTTCTGATGCAGTGTCTTGAGAGAAATCCCAGCTTTTCTCTTGTGCCTTGAAAGGCTCATGACACCCTTGAGGTAACTCAAGAAGTTCCCTGACATATTCGTCTCCACTTGAGAGGAACACGGAGGGTCCAGCCACATCTCAAGAAGAGGCCCTCTTTTCACTCGTCATCTTGAGATGAGGGTCCATTTGCCTGCTTCATTGGGAAAGCAATCCCGGTGTTCCTGGCACACCTCATGAGGAGACAGTCTGTATTTGAACCACGTGAGGAACTCCAGGGGTCCTGCCACAATTCCAAAAGACCCCTATGTCCCAATCCACTCAACATACACCTGACTCTCCTGCACTGACTCGACGGTCACCCCGAGGATCGACTCAAAACTCGGTGGCACGTGTGACAGCCCTGTGGCACCTCAAAAGTCACTGATCCCTATGTCAACTCGACAGGAAGCCTGACACTGCATTTCCAGCTCGAGAGGAAAGCGGTTTAGCATGTCTCCACATAAGACGAGGCCTAAATCCCCAGTGGAAATTCCAGAGGAACCCCGAGTTCCATGTCAGCACTGGAGAGGAACCCTGAGGTTCAGGCCTCAACTCCAGATGAGGACCGCAACCCTGACATCGACTTGGTGAGGAATCCTGAGAGGCTCCTCGCAACTCACATGGAGACTGGACTTTCCTGAGGCCACACGTGCAGATCACTGAGGTCCCTGTCGTTACTCGAGAGGAACCCCAAGTTTTCTGTGTCAACTTGAGAGAAAAAGGAGATTCTCACCTGAACGCGAGATGAGGCCCTTTTCCACTGCGGCAACTTGAGAGAAATCCCACCATCCCTCTTGAGCCTCGAAAGCATCCTTGATAACCTTGAGGCAACTCAAGAATTTCCCCGACATACCCGATTCCACTTGAGCAGAACACCGAGTGTCTCACCACAACTCAAAAAGAGCCCCATTTTTCCCTCCTCATCTCCAGATGAGGGTCCATTTCCCTGATTCATTGGGAAAGGAATCCCGTCGTTCCCGTCACCCCTCAAGAGGAGGCAGTCTCCACTTGAACCTCGAGAGGGACTCCAGGGGTCGTGCCAACATTCCAAAAGACCCTGATGTCCCAATTCACTCCAGATATACCTGACTCCACTGCACTGACTCGATGGTCACCCCGAGGATCGACTCAAAACACGATGCCAGATGTGACAACCCTGTGGCATCTCAAGAGATAGCCACCGATCCCTATGCCAACTCGACCGGAAGCCTGACACTGTTTTCCAGATCGAGAGGAAAGTGGACTTGCATGTCTCCACATGAAATGAAGCCTGACTTCCCTGTGGAAACTCCAGAAGAAACCCGAGATCAATGTCATCACTGGAGAGGAATCAGAATGTACTGGCCTCAACTCCAGATGAGGACCACGGCTCCGGGAGCGACTGGAGAGCAATCCCGAGAGGCACCTCACAACTCGCATGGAGAATGGACTTTCCTGAGGCCACACGAGCGGGTCCCTGAGGTCCTTGTTGTAACTCGAAAGGAACCCCAATTTTCCTGCCGTAACTCAAGAAAAACCAGCAGTTTCTCCCCTCGACCCCAGTTGAGGCACTTTTCCACTGCAGTGTCTCAAGAGAAAACCTGCCTTTCCTCTTGAGCCTTGAAAGGGTACTTGACACCCTTGAGGCAACTCAAGATGTTCATCTCCACTTGAGAGGAACACCGAGGGTCCCACCACAACTCAAGAAGAGCCACGGTTTTCCCTCCTTATCTTGAGATGAGGGTCCATTTCCCTGCTTGGTCGGGAAAGGAATCCCGGCATTCCCGTCGCACCTCAAGAGGAGGCGGTCTCCACTTGAACCTCGAAAGGAACTCAAGGGGTTGTGCCACTGCCAGGAAACAGCGTGAGGAATCCTGCCCATGGGAAAGGTCATGAGGAAGGAAGTCTGACAAAATGCATAGGCGGGGATCAGGCTTCAGTGGTTCCACCTGGAATTACCTGAGCATCTCACCCCATAATCAGAGTCTGCATGCTTTACTATATTATGTTTTTCACCTACTCTTCTGACATTAAAAGGGGGCTGTCCCCCCACCACGTTTTTTTAGGAAAAGGTTAATCTAGAGCTTTTAGATAATAAGTCTCCTGGGGATAATAAGAGTGTTTCAGCTCAAACCTCTCTGATGGCTCTGTAACTTGCCTTACCCGGACATTTACAACTACTCATGTGATTATTTACAGCCCCCCAACTGTGAGAGGCACGGGAAGCCTAAAACACAAAGCCTTTCAAAGAGTCAAAAGTTATTAGAGTAGTGCTGGTGTAGGATTTCCTTATTGGGCCAATGCTTGTTGCTAAGTTCCCATATCTCTTACCCACTGTACACCTGGGAGCACATTCGTTAACATAGCTAGAATGTAAGAAAAAACAAGTGTAGCCTTGAAACTGACCACATCAGACTTCTGAGCTAATTGGTTCTTTCTTTGTTGTAACTTACTACACCTTAGCTTGTGAAAATGTAACTTTGTTTGATACTTTCTGAGGCTGACATAGATTAGAAATATAAAGAAAAAAACACTTCAAGGGAAAATAAGTTTTCTGGTTGAGCAGCCTTTATCAAAAGAGGGTCTTAAAATGTTTCACAGGCCTCCAAGGCCAGAAGATAATGTACACAACATCATTTGTGGAAAAGGTATAAAAGTCCTTTTAAAAAATAAAGTTACTGTGGCCTCGCTCACCGAAGCAGCTTGGTCTCCCCATGTCTTCTTTATTTTCTGTCTGAATTCCCATTTGGGATGTGGAGGCTCGCCATATCTACTTACTTGCCCTGGCTTCTAAGACCCACTTGAGAGGGAGCCCAAGGCGGGGCACCCTCCACTATTCAAACGCGCGCTGGTGGCCTAATGTAGATGGTGCAAACCTCTTGTCTCGAGGTTTTATTAGTTCTCCACATAAACCCAGTTATTCAGCCTCTTTTCTCCACTAATTTTCGTACTGCACTATTCTTTCTTAATCTAATATTATGTTTCTAATTAAATATATCTCTCCTCGCCGAATCCGGCCACCCTTTGAATTCCCTGGATCTGCCAGGGATTGACTCCGGCAAGTGGCGCCTGGAACAGGCTATTCGAAGATAGGTTCCCCGAGCAATTAGGGTCATCAGCCCTATTGCCACCCCCCTTGGAGCAATTAGGGTCATCAGCCCTATTACTCAGAACAGCTAGGGTTATCAGCCCCATTGTTCCCCCAGTGTTGAATTTTCGGGATGGATAGGACCTCACTCAAGGTGCTGCAGACCCCCCTGTACGATAGACAGGCTGAGTAGGAGTGGGAAGTGTTAGAGGGTTTAAGAGAAACCCAGTTTTCTAGAGGTTGAAAGAAACTTGCTTTCTTCAGGTTGAAAAGAAAACCCCCCTTGCCAAAGGTAAAACCCTTGACAAGCAGACTTTTCCATAAATCTTAATTTTCTGACACGGGTAACTATGAGTCAAAACAATGACAACTCTTTATAGAAGCAATTTTGCAACTGTCAAACAAAAGAGAAATTAAAGTTATAAATGCTAGTGTTACAAGATTTTAGATATTTGGGTGAAGCTAGCAAAACAGCTAAAAACTTATTATACTTTGCATGAGACAGAAAAAGTTTCTGTAGATGCTTTTGCTCTGTGGAATATGCTTAAAAATGTTCTGGACCCCCGTCATGAGGCTGTTAGAGAGACTATGGGAGAGGCTATAGCGGTGGATGGTAGTGGGTCTCCACCTTCTACGCAGATCTTATTTTCTGCCATTGGCAAAGAAAAGGAGGGAGACTTCCTCCCGAGGAAGAAGAGTGCTTGCAGGACACAGCGGCTGAGCACCCTGGCGGTCCCCCTCCCCCTCTACATAAACCCTTAAAAATTTATCCAACACTTTCTTATTTAAGGCGACCTGTGCAGCCTCTGCTTGCACCTCCCCAGGGCTTAAGATTTCCCCATTTTGCCTCCAAAGCCTCCCAGAACATTGCTTAAGGTTGAAAAAGATAGGGAAAACATTTTGAGCAAAAAAGCATTTAAAACAGAGCCTGCTCCTTGAAAAAAATACCCTCAGGGGGGCCTCACCCATAAAAAAAGAGACAGAGAGAGAGAAAGGAAACAAAAAAGAGAAAAAAAGAAAAATAATCGTAATAAAAATGATTTTACAAAAAAAAAATGTTTCTCATGGGGTTAAATAGAACATTTTTGTCAGCAATGTCCTGTTGAACAGAGACAACAAGCTATGCCAGTTAACTCCATGCTAGGAAAAAAGCAGAGCAAAAAGGAGACTTGGCAACAATATTAACCCCTGATGTGCTGGTTATTCCGATTTCAATGGGAGTGGATAGTTCCCTGCCTGAGGACATTGTAGGACTTGTGTTAGGGCGTAGCTTGCTTTATTTTCAAAGAATTTTGGTGGTGTCTGGTGTAGTATATTCTGATTATACTGGAAAAATTAAAGTTTTGATTTTTCCACCTACTAAAACTGTGCAAATTAATAAAGGTTAAAAGAAATAGCCCAGCTTTTGCTTTTACCTTATTATAAGACAGAAAAACCTTGACTTCTCAAGCTAAGAGGCCCAGAGGATATAGATCTAGCTTTTTGGGTGCAAAAATTACAGCTTCTAGGCCTTTAAAAGATTTTTTAATTCAATGATATTAAATGTCAGGGCTGTTAGACACTAGAGCAGATGTTTCTTGCATTGCTGGGAAAGACTGGCTCAGCTTCTGGCCCATCCAGACTACTGAAAATGAGTTCGTGAAATTAGAGAAAGTGGTATGCAAGATGGGAATGCTGTAGAGGAAAAGGTGAGAGAGAGTTTGAAACCTTGGCGAGTAGTGAGTTCCCCGTTGCTGGAGGTATTCAAACAAAGATTAGATGGTTGCTTGTCATCTAAAAAGCTATAGATCAGATTTAGGTTATGGAAGGATAATTGGAAAAGCTTATAAAGATGTTGTGCAACACCTCTTTACTTGCTTCTTATATTTAGATCTGCCAAAAGTTTTAAAAACTGATAATGTCCCTTTAAAGCTGCAGAGAGATTGTTTACTAACTTTAAATGATTTCCAGAAATTATTAGGAGATATTAATTGGATATGCCCACATTTAAAACTGACTACTGCAGATTTAATGCCTTTTGTTTGATTGCTTAAAAAACAACCCTAATCTCAGTTCTAAGAGAAAGTTAATTAGTGAGACAGAGTTGACTCTTGTTAAAATAGATGAGGCTTTAATGATCAGTTAATTAAGAATAATATTACCAAAAGATGAGATTAAATTATTCTTGCCACCAAGCACATACCTACAGGATACTTGTGACAAGAAGGCCCGTTGGTTCCATCTACCAGTGACCCCAAGAAAAATAGTTTTATTTTATCCCAGCTTGGTGGCACAATTAATTTTAAAAGGAAAAAAAAAAGAAGTGTGGAACTTTTTTTGAAAAATGGCAAATTTATTAAATCCATGCAACGAGGATTAAATGCAAGTCTTTTATAAAATAGTGATGATTGGTAAGTTGCCCTGATAGATTTCAGGGCTCAAATTTTGTTTCATTTGCCCTCAAGCCCCCACAGTAGCTAAAAGTGCAAAAATCTTAGATTGATGGTTTGAGGATACCTGTGAAACTTTCTAACCCTATGTAGTTCCTTCTCTCCCCTTTACCCTATGGGGGAGGGACGTGCTGTCTCAAATAGGTGTTGCTCAGAAAAGGGTTTTCTCAATTTCTTAGGTATCAACAGGCGGTACAACTAACAATACTTTATGTGTTGTTATAAATACATAATATAAATATGTTTGCCTAATTACAATTTGCATAATTGGGTATGGGTATAAATAAAATATAATAAAGGTATACATAATTCTATTTATAAATCTATACTTAATTCATATATAAATTAACATGTATACTATATATGCATATTAAATATATACTGTATACTTATATATATAACAAATGTATTGCAGTAATATAATATGTATGTGGCTGACGTTAATTGGTATAGGTTAATGTGTGGTGATAATGTATATTC
>SJYT01078961.1:53554-66281 GCA_006410635.1 Cephalophus harveyi
CTGTATAATTATATTGTTTGTGTGTGACATGTATTATTACAATACATTGGTTTGTGTTGGTTGGTATTAGCTGTGTACGTGTTGTATTGCTGCAATATATATTAATTAACATGTTAATTATAAAGATTAATTCAAGTATATTGATTTATATATGTGTCAGTAAGTTTATACTTGTTGCCATCTATAAATAGATATATGAATACATTTTGCATTTAGGTATATCTGTATACCTAAATGAGATAGGGAGGTCATACATTTATTATTTAAATTTATACAGAGACTTAAACTAAACATTAGACCTAAATTAACATATCCCTAAATTTATGTTGTTAAAATGTAAATTTAAAAAATTTTAAAAATTAAATTGACAACTGCTTGACAATTCCTTTGCCATAAAACCCCCATAGGTGTAATTGGGGTGGCCAGACAAAAAAAATTAGTTTTATGGCAAAGCGGCCCCCTAGAGTGGGTCCATCTTCTCGCTCAAGCTAAAAAAGCAGTGGCTTCTAATCCAGGGTTGATAGCTACTTTGAGATTAAAGAGAAGAAAGCAGAGTATTAAATTGTTTGGTAAACAGCCATCAAAAATTCAAAAATTGTAATTCCATATAACAGAGAACAACTTGATGCTCTTTTAATGTTTGATACAAATTGACAGATTGCTATAAGAAACTATTGTGGTCAAATTTTGCATCATTTACCCTCACATGCATTGTTAATTCAAAAATTGAGGAAGGGGAATTTAAGTATAGTTATCCCCCATCAGATTTTGCAACATGCTCTCTTTGTAATAACTAATTTAAATGCTGATTCATCTGGAACAACAAAATGTAAAGCCATTGGTAAAATGGAAGGACCTCCTCTCCAGACAATGAAAAGGTCTCGACCCATTATTAATTGGTGGTCGAGTATGTGCTTGTATTATTCCCACAGGATGCAGATTCACCAATTTGGATCCCAGACAGGCTATTTCATCATGTTGCAGCCCCCAGGCACCTGGTTCTTCTGCCGCCACCGCCGCACAGAACAACCGCGCACCAGGAGCCGCAGTCAGGGCCAGCGTGACTGATGGGACCCAGTGCGCTGCCACGCCCGCCGGCAGGAGAATCAAGATAAACATTACGATCCCAGTGGGACTGACAGCTGCTGCAGCGTGAACTCTGACCAGAAAAATGACTCTATTTACTCTATTTTGGCTTGTCTACCCTCTCCTTATGTTTTTCTTTTTGCCAATGATTCCAGAAAACTTAATGTACAAATGGACCTAATGTAATGACTTGTGAACAATGTATACTTTCATCTTGTTTAAGTGCTCAACACAATGTTTGTTCTTTTGTGGTGTTAAAACCTACACCCTATCTTCTGGTGCCTGTAATTGTAACTACTCATTGGTATGATAATTATGGTCTTGCTGTGTAACAACAACTGTTATGGTTACTATTATTGTTACCGTTACTATTACTGTTATTGTTATTGTTACTGTGGCAACAATATCATTGACTCAGCAAGTGAATACTGCCCAATATGTTGAAAAATCATATTTCAGGTGTCTGGAACAGCTCAGATATTGGTTTAGATTTAGGGAAACTTCATAATCAGATACAGACCATGGAACAATCCCAATTAGATTTTACTGCTGCAGGAGAAGCCAATGACTTTTCCCATACATTCTCTAACTTCATTTCTGCAAAGACTATGCTGTCTACAGTTTTCAACTATGTTGCTGTGGGTGCTCTAATCTTGCTCCTCATAATCATTCTTCCTTGTATTGTCAGGATTCTTTGGCAGAACATTCAGAAGCTCATGACTGAGCTACACCTGGCTGTTTTAATAAATAAAAAAAGGGGGAGATCCTGGGAGCCAGCATGAGGAATCCCACCCATGGCAAAGGTCATGAGGAAGGAAGTCTGACAAAGTGCAAAGGCGGGTATCAGGCTTCAGTTTATCCCCCTGGAATTTCCTGAGCATCTAACCCCCAAATCAGAGTCTACCTGCTTTACTATATTATGCTTTTCACCTACTCTTCTGTCCCCCCACCACCTTTTTTAGGAAAAGGTTAATCTAGAGCTCTTAGATAATAAGTCTCCTGGCCATAATAAGAGTGTTTCAGCTCAAACCCCTCTGATGACTCTCTAACTTGCCTTACCCAGAGTTTTACAACTACACATGTGATTCTTTACAGCCCCCCAACTGTGAGAGGCACGGGAAGCCAAAAACATAAAGCCTTTCAAAGAGTCAAAAGTTATAAGATTAGTGCTGGTGTAGGATTTCCTTATTGGGCCAATGCTTGTTGCTAAGTTCCCATATCTCTTACCCACTTCTTATTTTCTAACATAGATAGAATATAAGAAAAAACAAGTGTAGCCTTGAAACAGACCACATCAGACTTCTGAGCTAATTGGTTCTTTCTTTGTTGCAACTTACTGCACCTTTGCTTGTGAAAATGTAGCTTTGTTTGATACTTTCTGAGGCTGACATAGATTAGAAATATAAGAAAAAACACTTCAAGGGAAAATAAGTTTTCTGGTTGAGCAGCCTTTATCTAAAGGGGGTCTTAAAATGTTTCACAGGCCTCCAAGGCCAGAAGATAGTGTACACAACATCATTTGTAGGAAAGGTATAAAAGTCCTTTTAAATAATAAAGTTACTTGGGCCTCGCTCACCAAAGCAGCTTGGTCTCCCCGTGTCTTCTTTATTTTCTAGCTGAATTCCCATCTGGGGCGTGGAGGCTCTCCATGTCTACTTACTTGCCCTGGATTCTAAGACCCACTTGAGAGGGAGCCCAAGGCGGGGCACCCTCCACTATTCAAACGGGCGCTGGTGGCCTAATGCAGATGGTGTAAATCTCTTGTCTCGAGGTTTTATTAGTTCTCCACGTAAACCCAGTTAATCAGCCTCTTTTCTCCACTAATTTTCTTACTGCACTATTCTTTCCTAATCTAATCTTATATTTCTAATTAAACCATTCCAGAAGACCTTGAAGTCCTAATCCACTCCAGATACAACTGTCTCCCCTGCACTGACTTGATGGTCACACCAAGGATCAACTCAAAACACTATGGCAGGTATGACAGCCCTGTGGCACCTCGAGAGAAAGCCATCAATCCCTATGTCAACTCAACAGGATTCCTGACACTGCTTTTCAAGCTCGAGAGGAAAGCAGAATGCATGTCTCCACATGAGATGAGGCATAACTCCCCTGGGTAAGCTCCAGAGGAACCCTGAGTTCCATGTCAGCACTGTAGAGGAACCCTGAGGTTCCCGCCTCACCTCTAGGTGAAGACCACGACCCTGGCAGTGACTGGAGATGAATCCCTAGAGGACTCTCACAACTCGCATGGACACTGGACTCTCCTGGGGTGACATGAGTGAGTCACTGAGGTCCACGTCGTAACACGAGAGGAACCCCAAGTTTCTTGTCGCAATTCTAGAAAAACCAGGAGATTCTCTCCTCAACACAAGATGAGGCCCTTTTCCATCGCGGCATCTTGAGAGAAATCCCACCTTCCCTTTTGAACCTCAAAAGGGTCTTTGAAACTCTTGACGCAACTCAAGAAGTTCCTGACATAACCATCTCTACTCCAGAGGAACACTGTGGGTCCCACCACAACTCAAGAAGAGCCCCAGGTTTCCCTCCTCATCTCAAAATGAGGGTGCATTTCCCTGCTTTGTCAGAAAAGGAATACTGGCGTTCCCTTCACACCTCAAGAGGCAGTGGTCTCCACTTGAACCTCGAGAGGAACTCCAGGGGTTGTGCAACCATTCCAAAAGACCCCGATGTCCCAATCCTCTCCAGATACACCTGACTCCCCTGCACTGACTCGACAATCACCCCGAGGATCCACTCAAAACACGATGGCAGGTGTGACAGCACTGTGCACCTCAAGAGAAAGACCCCAAACCCTTTTTCAACTCGACAGGAAGCCTGACAACTGCTTTATCAGGTCGAGAGGAATGCAGACTTGCATGTCTCCAAATGAGACGAGCCCTGATTCCCCTGTGGAAACTCTAGAGGAACCCCAAGATCCATGTCAGCACTGGAGAGGAAACCTGAGTTTCCAGACAAAACTCCAGATGAGGACCGAGGCCCCAGCAGCAACTGGAGAGGAATGTCGAAGGACCCTCGCAACTCGCATAGAGACATTACCTTCTTGAGGCCACACGAGCGAGTCCCTGAGGTCCCTGTTGTAACTCAAGAGGAACCTCAAATTTACTGCCACAACTAGAGAAAAAACAGGAGATTCTCCTCTCAATACGAGATGAGGCCCTTTTCCACTGCAGCGTTTTGAGAGAAATCCCACCTTCCCTCTGGAGCTTTGAAAGCGTCCTTAACACCCTTGAGTCAACTGAAGAAGTTCCCCGACATACCCGTCTCCACTCAAGAGGAACACCGAGGGTCCCGCCAAAACTCAAGAAGAGCCCTAGTTTTGCTCCTCATCTCGAGATGAGGGCCCAATTCCCTGCTTTGTCAGGAAAGGAACTGCAGCGTTTCCGTCACATCTCAAGGGGAGGAGGTTTCAACATGAACCTAGAGAGGAACTCCAGGGATTGTGCCACCATTCCAAAAGACCCTGATGTCCCAATCCACTCCAGATACATCTGACATCCCTTCACTGACTCGAAGGTTATCCTGAGATAGACTCAAAACACAATGACAGGTGTGACAGCCCTGTGATACCTTGAGAGAAAGCCACCGATCCCTATGTCAACTCGACAGGAAGCCTGACACTGATTTTCCAGCTCGAGAGGAAAGTGCACTTGCATGTCTCCACACGAGATGAGCCCTACCTCCTCTGTGGAAAGTCCAGAGGAACCGCGAGATCCATGTCAGCACTGCAGAGGAACCCAGAGTTTCTTGCCTCAAATCCAGATGAGGACCATGAGCCCCCCAGCGACTGGAGAGGAATCCCTAAAGGGCCCTCGCAACTTGCATGGATGGTGGACTTTCCTGAGGCCACACGAGCGGGTCCCTGAGGTCCCTGTCGTAACTCGAGAGGAACCCCATGTTTCCTGCCACACTCGAGAAAAACCAGGAGAATCTTCCCTCCATGCAAGATGGGGCCTTTTTCTGCTGTGGCATCTCGAGAGAAATCCCACCTTCCCTTTTGAACCTCGAAAGGGTCTTTGACACCCTTGAAGCAACTCAAGAAGTTCCCGACATAATCGTTTCTACTCCAGAGGAACACCATTGGTCCCGCCACAACTCAAGAAGAGCCCCAGGCCTTCCCTCCTCATCTCGAGATGAGGGTGCATTTCCCTGCTTCGTTGGAAAAGGAATCCCGGCATTCCCTTCACACCTCAAGAGGTGGCGGTCTCCACTTGAATCTCAAGAAGAACTCCAGGGGTCGTGCCACCATTCCAAAAGACCCTGATGTCCCAATCCTCTCCAGGTACACCTGACTTCCCTGCACTGACTCGACAGTCACCTCGAGGATCGACTCAAAACATGATGGCAAGTGTGACACCACTGTGCACCTCGAGAGAAAGACCCCGAGCCCTATTTCAACTCGACAGGAAGCCTGACAACTGCTTTATTAGGTCAAGAGGAATGCAGACTTGCATGTCTCCACACGAGACGAGCCCTGATTCCCCTGTGGAAACTCTAGAGGAATCCTGAGATCCATGTCAGCACTGGAGAGGAAACCTGAGTTTCCAGACAAAACTCCAGATGAGGACCGAGGCCCCAGCCGCAACTGGAGAGGAATGCTGAAGGACCCTTGCAACTCGCATGGAGACTGTAGCTTCCTGAGGCCACACGAGTGAGTCCCTGTGGTCCCCGTTGTAACTCGAGAGGAACCTCAGATTTCCTGCCACAACTAGTGAAAAAAGAGGAGATTCTCCTCTCAACGCGAGATGAGGCCCTTTTCCACTGCTGCGTCTCGAGAGAAATCGCACCGTCCCTCTGGGGCTTTGAAAGGGTCCTTAACACCCTTGAGTCGACTGAAGAAGTTCCCTGAAATACCCGTCTCCACTCGAGAGGAACACTGAGGGTCCCATCAAAACCCAAGAAGAGTCCTGGTTTTGCTCCTCATCTCGAGATGAGGGTCCAATTCCCTGCTTTGTCAGGAAAGGAATTGTGGCATTCCCATCACATCTCAAGGGGAGGAGGTTTCAACATGAACCTCAAGAGGAACTCCAGGGATTGTGCCACCATTCCAAAAGACCCTGATGTCCCAATCCACTCCAGATAAATCTGACTCCCCTGCACTGACTCGAAGGTTATCCTGAGATAGACTCAAAACACGATGACAGGTGTGACAGCCCTGTGATACCTCGAGAGAAAGCCACTGATCCCTATGTCAACTCGACAGGAAGCCTGACACTGATTTTCCAGCTCGAGAGGAAAGTGCACTTGCATGTCTCCACACGAGACGAGCCCTACCTCCTCTGTGGAAAGTCCAGAGGAACCACGAGATCCACGTCAGCACTGGAGAGGAACCCTGAGTTTCTGGCCTCAAATCCAGATGAGGACCGTGGGCCCCCCAGCGACTGGAGAGGAATCTCGAAAGGGCCCTCGCAACTTCCATGGACAGTGGACTTTCCTGAGGCCACACAAGCAGGTCCCTGAGGTCCCCGTCGTAACTTGAGAGGAACCCCATGTTTCCTGCCACAACTCGAGAAAAACCAGGAGAATCTCCCCTCCACGCGAGATGGGGCCTTTTTCTGCTGTGGCGTCTCGAGAGAAATCCCACCTTCCCTCTTGAGCCTTGAAAAGGTCCTTGACACCCTTGAGGCAACTCAACAAATTCCCCGACTTACCCGTCTCGACTCGAGAGGAACACTGAGGGTCCGCCACAGCTCAAGTATTTTCCCGCGTTTCCCTCCTTATCTTGAGATGTGGGTGCATTTCTCTGCTTCATCGGGAAAGGAATCCCAGCGTTCCCATCACACCTCTAGTGGATGTGGTCTCCACTAGAAGCTCGAGATGAAACCCAGGGGTTTTGCCAACATTCCAAAAAACCCCAATGTCCCATTCCACTCCAGATACACCTGTATCTCCACGCTGATTTGACGGTCAACCCGAGGATCAACTCAAAACACTATGGCAGGTGTGACAGCCCTGTAGAACCTCGAGAGGAAGCTACCGATCCCTATGTCAACTTGACAGGAAGTTTGACACTGCTTTTCCAGCTCGAGAGGAAAGCGGGCTTACATGTCTCCACATGAGACGAGGACTGACTCCCCTCTGGAAACTACAGAGGAACCCCGAGATCCATGTCAGCACTGGAGAGGAAACCTGATGTTCTGGCCTCAACTCCAGATGAGGACTGGGGCCCCGGCAGTGACTGGCAAGGAATCCCGAGAGGTCTCTCGGAACTCGCATGGATACTGGACTTTCCTGAGGCCACACGGGTGGGTCCTGAGGTCCCCGTTGTAACTCGAGAGGAACCCCAAATTTCCAGCTGCAACTTGTGAAAAACCAGGAGATTCTCCCCTCAACACGAGGTGAGGCCCTTTTCCACTGTGGCGTTTTGAGAGAAATCATACCTTCACACTTGAGCCTCGAAAGGATCCTTGACACCCTTGAGACAACTCAAGAATTTCCCAGACATTCCCAATTCAAACCGAGAGAAACACCGAGGGTCCTGACACAAGTCATGAAGATCCCCACTTCTCCCTCCTCATTTCGAGATGAGGGTCCATTTCCTTGCTTCATCAGGAAAGGAATCGTGGCATTCCCATCGCACTTCTAGTGGAGGTGGTCTCCACTTGAACCTCGAGAGGAAATCCAGGAGTCTTGCCACCATTCCAAAGAACCCCAATGTCACAATCCACTCCACATACACCTGTCTCCCGGGCACTGACTAGACGGTCAACCTGAGTATCGACTCAAAACACGATGGCAGGTGTGAAAGTCCTGTGGCACCTCGATGGATAGCCCCCGATCCCTATGTCAACTCGACAGGAAGCCTGACACTGCTTTCCAAGCTCGAGAGGAAAGTGGACTTGCATGTCTCCACACGAGGCGAGGCATGACTCCCCTGTGGAAACCCCAGAGGAACCCCGAGATCAATGTCAGCACTGGGGAGGGAACCTGAGTTTCCAGCCTGAACTCCAGATTAGGATTGTGGCCCCGGCAGCGACTGGAGAGGAATCCCAAGAGGCCCCTCACAACTCGCACGGACAGTGGACTTTCCTGAGGCCACAAGAGTTGGTAACATAGGTCCCCATCATAACTCGAGAGGAACCCCAATTTTCCTGCCACAAATCGAGGAAAACCAGGAGATTCTCCCCTCAACACGAAATGAGGCCCTTTTCCACTGCAGCATCTCAAAAGAAATCCCACCTTCCCTCTTGAGCTTCGAAAGGGTCCTTGACCCCCTTTAGGCAACTCAAGAAGAATCCCAACATACCCGTCTCAACACGTGAGGAACACCAAGGGTCCTGCCACAACTCAAGAAGAGTCCCAGTTTTCCCTCCTCATCTCGAGGTGAGGGTCCATTTCTCTGCTTCTTCGGGAAAGGAATTGCGGCGTTCCCTTTGCACATCAAGTGGAGGCGGTCTCCAGTTGAAACTCGAGAGGAACTCCAGGCGTCCTGCCACCATTCCAAAAGAACCCAATGTCCCAATCCAGTCCAGATATACCTGACTCCCCTGCACTGATCGATGGTCAACCCGAGGATCAACTCTAAACACGATGGCAGTTGTGACAGCCTTGTGACACCTCGAGAGAAAGCCACAGATCCCTATATCAACTCGACAGGAAACCTGACACTGCTTTTCAAGCTCGAGAGGAAAGCAGACTTGCATGTCTCCACACTAGACGAGGGCTGACTCCTCTATTGAAACTCCTGAGGAACCCCAAGATCCATGTCAACACTGGAGAGGAACCCTGAGTTTCCAGTCTCAAATCCAGATGAGGACCGTGGCCCTGGCACCGACTGGAGAGGAATCACTAGAGGGCCCTCTCAACTCGCATGGACACTGGACTTTCCTGAGGCCACACGACAGAGTCCCTGAGGTCCCTGTAGTAACTCGAGTGGAATCTGAGTTTTCTGCCACAACCCGGGAAAAACCAGGAGATTCTCCCCTCAAAGTGAGATGAGGCTGTTTTCCACTGCAGCATCTCGAAAGAAATCCCAACTTCCCTCTTGAGCCTAGAAAGGGTCCTTGACACCCTTGAGGCAAATCAAGAAGTTCCCCAACATACCCGTCTCCACTCGAGAGGAACAGCGAGGGTCTGACACAATTCAAGAAGAGCCACGGGTTTCCCTCCTCATCTTCAGATGAGGGTCCATTTCCCTGCTTCGTTGGGAAAGGATTCTCAGTGTTCCCATCTCACATCAAGTGGAGCCAGTCTCCAGTTGAAACACGAGAGCAAATCCAGGGGTTGTGCCACCATTCCAAAAGTCCCTAATGTCCCAATCCATTCTACATACACCTGACTCCTGTACACTGACTAGATGGTTAACCCAAGGATCGACTCAAAACACGATGGCAGTTGTGACAGCCCTGTGACACCATGAGAGAAAGCCACCAATTCCTATGTCAACTCGAGAGGAAACCTCACACTGCTTTTCAAGCTAGAGAGGAAAGTGGACTTGCATGTCTCATCATGAGACGAGGCCTGACTCCCCTTTGGAAACTCCAGAGGAATGCCGAGATCCATGTCAGCACTGGGGAGGAACCCTGAGTTTCCAGCTTGAACTCCAGATTAGGACCGTGGCCCTGGCAGCAACTGAAGAGAAATCCCGAGAGGCCCCTCACAACTTGCATGGACACTGGACTTTCCTGAGGCCACAAGAGCTGGTCCCATAGATCCCTGTCATCACTTGAGAGGAACCCCAATTTTCCTGCCACAAATCTAGAAAAACCGGGAGATTCTACCCTCAACGCGAGATGAGGCCCTTTTCCTCTGCGGCGTCTTGAGAGAAATTCCAGCTTCCCTCTTGAGCCTTGAAAGGATACTTGACACCCTTGAGGCAACTCAAGAAGTTCCTCAACATACCCGTCTCCACTCAAGAGGAACACTGAGGGTCCCGCCACAACTCAAGAACAGCTCTGGTTTTCCCTCCTCTGCTGGGGTCCAAAACTGGTGGATCCAGGGAATTCGATGTGGGGACATAATCAGAGTCTGGGAAAGGACTATTTAATTAGTTATAAAAAGAGATTAGGAAAGAATAGTGTAGTAGGAAAATTAGTGGAGAAAAGAGGCTGAATAACTTGGTGTACTTGGAAAACTAATAAAACATCGAGAAAAGAGTTTTGCATCATCTACATTAGGCCACCGGCGCCCACTTGAATCGTGGAGGGTGCATCGCCTTGGGCTCCCTCTCATGTGGATCTTAGAAGCCAGGGTAAGTAAGTAGACTTGGCGAGCCTCTGCACTCCAGATGGGAATTCAGCCGGAAAAGGGGAGAAAAGAACGACATGGGGGAGGCAAGCATCAGTGCAAGACTCACAATTTTATTTTCAAAATCAGCTTATATACCCCAAGTTGTACATAAAGAAATAATGGAACATGCAGAGTTATGCAAGGGCAGCAGTCCTGACACTCACTGAGACCAGGCTTTCTTTTTGCATATCTTCCCATATACAAAAGGTCTCAGTGGTTTACATTATCTTCTGGCCAAGAGGCCTGTTAATATTTTTATGGCTCTCTTCCTAGATAAATGTCTATCAACCAGAAAAACTCTTTTTCCCTAGAAGTGTTTTTTCTTTACTCTGCATCACCCACGAAGCACTAAATAAAGTTACATTCCTGTAGAACAAAGGTGCAGTGGGTTATAACAAAGAAAGTACTTAACTCAAAGATTTAATGTTGCTAATACCAAGTCTACTACCTGTTTTTTCTATATACCAACTATATCTACAAAAAAAAGTATGAAAATTTGGCAGCAAGTATCTGATCAACAAATGAAACCTTGATCAGTCCTATTCTAATGATTTTGACTCCATGGAAGCCCCTATATTCCAAGGATGCTTTAAGCTTCCTGTGCCTCTCATGGTCGGGAGGCCACAAACAATCACAGGTGCAGCTGTAAGAGTCCAGCAGGCAGGCTAGAAAGCCATCAGAGGGGTTTCTGGATTGAACCACTCTTATTATGGTCAGGAGATTTATTATCTAAAAGCTCTATATCAACTTTTTCTGAGAAAAATATGGTAGGGGAACAGCCCCTTGATAATGTCAGAAGAATAGGTGGAAAGCATAACACAGTAAAGCAGGCAAACTCTGATTTTGGGGGGTAAATTCAGGAAAATCCAGGGAGAACCCCTGAGGCCTGACTCGCCTTGCCCACCAGGCCTCTCCACATGTCCTTGTCATGGGTGGGATCTCCCGTGCTGACTCCCAGGGTTGTGCCACCATTCCAAAAGACTCCTATTGCTGGGAGCCAGCATGGGAGATTCCACCCAGGACAAGGTCATGCGGAGAGACCTGACGAGGCAAGGCGAGTCAGGTCTCAAGGGGTCCTCTGCCTGAGTATCTTCCCCAAAACCAAAATCTGTCTCTTTACTGTTTGCTATATTATAATCTTCTGACATTACAGGGGGCTATCCCCAACCACCTTTCTCTGGAAAAAGTTAACTTAGAGCTCCATCTGATCTCCTGCATATGAAAAGAGTGTCTCAGCTCAAATCCCTCTGATGGCTCTCTAACTTGCCTGACATGATCCCCCTGACTTTTACAACATGTGATACAGCCCCCCAACCGTGTGAGGCATGCAGCTTAAAGCATCTTAAAGATATAGAGCCTTTTCTAAAAAGCTAGGAAATATATTGGTGATGGGTTCCACTGTTGAGTTATTGACTCCTGCCAGGCCTCCATATTCTTTATCTTTTAAGCACCTGAATGATATTAATCAATGTAATTGGGATATAGAAAAAGGAATACAGTAGTTTTAATGTTAGCAACACTAGACTTTTGAGTTAATGAATTTTCTCTTTGTTATAAATCACTGTGCTCCACTTTCCTTGTTATAAATTGTTCTCTCCTTGCTATGTAAGAATGGCATTTTATTTAGTGCTTTCTGAGAATGGCACCAGACTTTGGGAAGAGCAATACTATTAAGGCAAATAAGTTTTCTGTTTGACAGAGCCTTATCAGAAAAGGGCCATAAAATGTTCATTGGCCTTCTGGCCATCAGTTCAGTTCAGTTCAGTCGCTCAGTCATGTCCGACTCTTTGCGACCCCATGAATCACAGCACGCCAGGCCTCCCTGTCCATCACCATCTCCCGGAGTTCACTCAGATTCACATCCATTGAGTCAGTGATGCCATCCAGCCATCTCATCCTCGGTCGTCCCCTTCTTCTCCTGCCCCCAATCCCTCCCAGCATCAAAGTCTTTTCCAATGAATCAACGCTTCGCATGAGGTGGCCAAAGTACTGGAGTTTCAGCTTTAGCATCATTCCTTCCAAAGAAATCCCAGGGCTGATCTCCTTCAGAATGGACTGGTTGGATCTCTTTGCAGTCCAAGGGACTCTCAAGAGTCTTCTCCAACACCACAGTTCAAAAGCATCAATTCTTCGGCACTCAGCCTTCTTCACAGTCCATACATGACCTTCCCCAAAACCAAAATCTGTCTCTTTACTGTTTGCTATATTATAATCTTCTCACATTCATACATGACCACAGGAAAAACCATAGCCTTGACTAGACGGACCTTAGTCAGCAAAGTAATGTGTCTACTTTTGAAAATGCTATCTAGGTTGGACATAACTTTTCTTCCAAGGAGTAAGCGTCTTCTAATTTCATGGCTGCAGTCACCATCAGCAGTGATTTTGGAGC
>SJYT01078961.1:66591-100015 GCA_006410635.1 Cephalophus harveyi
CTGAGGTTATTGATATTTCTCCCGGCAATCTTGATTCCAGCTTGTGTTTCTTCCAGTCCAGCGTTTCTCATGATGTACTCTGCATATAAGTTAAATAAGCAGGGTGACAATATACAGCCTTGACGTACTCCTTTTCCTGTTTGGAACCAGTCTGTTGTTCCATGTCCAGTCCTAACTGTTGCTTCCTGACCTGCATACAGATTTCTCAAGAGGCAGGTTAGGTGGTCTGGTATTCCCATCTCTTTCAGAATATTCCACAGTTTATTGTGATCCACACAGTCAAAGGCTTTGGCATAGTCGATAAAGCAGAAGTAGATGTTTTTCTGGAACTCTCTTGCTTTTTCCATGATCCAGCGGATGTTGGCAATTTAGGTTATGCTACCATAATAAACAACTCCCAAATTTCAGTGATTTAAAAGAGCAAAAGCTTATTTTTTGCTCATGCTACCTGTATACACTTTTACAAAGGCAGAGGGCCTTTGCTTATTATGGTCCCTAAGGGACGTTGGGACACTCTGTTTTGTAAGGGATAGCTTGGGAAACACTGGATTCTAGTCTAGAAACAGCAAGGTTTAGCAGAGGCAAGTCCACTAGAGACTGTTTCCTTATTTTAGCCTCCTTTGGTTGTGGCAATTCAGTTAATTACAAATCCCCTTGTATTCATCCTCTAACACCCACTTCCCCTTCTTGTTTGTAAGATTTTTATGAAAGAGTTTGCAAAAACTCTTTCTGAAAGCAAAAACTACTCTGCCTGTTGCATCCTTTTTGACTTAGAAGGGTACTTGCTTGTAACCAGTTTAATTTGGTATGACTCTTGAATCCGTGAGTTGAGCCCCTGGTTGAATTTATTTCAATGAGAGTACAAAAGAAGAAATCCTACATAGATTTCACCTGACATACAAGTAATAAAAATGGATTCTAAAGTGTTATTGGAAAATAACAAAATGCACAAACTACACTGGAAGGATGTTCTATTCACTCATGTGAGTACCACCTACATGCATAGCCAGACAAGACTGCATGACGTGTGAACCTGAGTCTGTCTAGGAGGTAAGCATCGTGAACAGAAGGACTGAGACATGGCAGGAGCATCGGCCTTCCAGGGAAAACTGCAACCAATTTTATTTCCTTAGGCTGAGGGCAGTAACAGAAACACCATTTCCATAGCAAACCATGAGACAGTTCCCAAGGAGTGCAGTTATCTTAATGAAATGCTGTGTAGACTTTTTGGTCCTGTAGCTGTATATGCATTTGCCGATTATTTCTGTATAAAGGGAGGAAGCTTTGTGTCCAGCACAAAGGAAGTTTTCGAGATTCTGATCTCATAATAAGGAGACACAGAGGCTAAGTTTGCCCTTTGTCCTGAAACTGTTTCCCTCTTAAAAAATGAAACCGAATATTTCAACGGATCATCACTGTTTCGCTTTTGTGACTCAGTATATTTCATTTTCTAAAAGCTCAGATTTTTGAAGGTTTCGGCTTTGGTCGTTAGGTTTTCTGGTGGCAGGATAGAGTGGAGCTGGAGTGAAGACTAGAACTGGTTCGGAGAAGCAGTCAGGGAGAAGACACTGCAGTGGGAGTGAGCAAGCCTCATGTGTGGGCCTGCTTCTGTCCCTGATGGGTTATGTGGTTTCTGCCAATGGTGTCCCCTCTCTGGGCCATGCTGCTGCTGCTGTTAAGTCGCTTCAGTCGTGTCCAACTCTGTGCGACCCCAGAGACGGCAGCCCACCAGGCTCCCCCATCCCTGAGATTCTCCAGGCAAGAACACTGGAGTGGGTTGCCATTTCCTTCTCCAATGCATGAAAGTGAAAAGTGAAAGTGAAGTCGCTCAGTCGTCTCCGACTCTTAGCGACCCCATGGACTGCAGCCTACCAGGCTCCTCTGCCCATGGGATTTTCCAGGCAAGAGTGCTGGAGTGGGGTGCCATTGCCTTCCCCTCTCTGGGCCATAGTGTCCTCTTTTGTTAAGCAAATAAGCAAACAAAAACACAGGGACTTCGATCCTGTCGTGACCATTCTAATGACTGCTCACTTGTTTAGTGATTTTTTTTTTTTTTTTAGTGTTTGTTTAGTGCTTTTCTTCTTGGGGAGCCCTTCCTTCCACCTCCATGATACCCTGTGTTCCTTCCAGTCACCCCATGGGGCAGTTGGAGTGTGCTTGTTGCCTTTACTCTCGCAACAACAGTCCACAGATACACACAAAGCTGCGGGTGGCTGGAGGGTGCGCACAAGCCCAGTTCTTCTGACTTCAGCTCTTGGTTTGTCTGCTTCTACCAGATGGGTGTAACTTTAAACAAAAATTTATTGGCTGTGTTGGGTGTTCATTGCTGCACATGGGCTTTCTCTAGTTAGGGCAAGCAGGGCCTCCTCTTGTGGTGTGTGGGCGTCTCGTTGCAGCAGCTTCTCCTTGCGGAGAACAGGCTCTAGGCACAAGAGCTTCAGCAGTTGTGGTGCATGGGCTTAGTTGTCCCGAGACATGTGGGATCTTCCCGGACCAGGGACCAAACCAACCACTGGACCACTAGGGAAATCCCTGAGTCTAACGTTTATTTGGCCAATAATGCAGAAAGCTCTAGGAGTACCTCCCCTTTGTCAGCACCATTGGCACTGCTGTGGAAAGGGGATCAGAGAGGATCCTCAAGCAGGAGGTCCTCCCAGGCGTGGAATTCCCAGCTTTCTGATTGCTTATTTCTTCGCCTCCTTTCCCGTGGAGTCACATTTCATGCCCTGTCTCCTCGCCTTTCCGCCTGCAGTTTTGCACATTTGCGCTGACAGTTCTGGTTTCTCTGCAGATGCTGGTAGTGACACCAGGCCTTGTGAGAGCTGTCTGTGGTCCTGGGTGGGATATGAACAGTTTTTCTCTTGGAAATAGCCTAATTTGAAGGAAATCCCCTTTGCTGTTTGACATGGTGTGAACCATAGCATCAGGCATCCTTTTAAATCCAACAAGATATTAATAAATCTGTCTCCTGGGTGCCATCTCTCCAAACACAGGCAAACTCAGTTGTTGCTCTTGAAATGCCCTAAGAATAAAGAATCTGCATTCAGACACACAGTCCTTCCCTTTTGCACTGAGGATTCTTGGATGAGGTTTATTTTGGTGTCCTTGGCCATGGCAGGGAGCCATGTTCAGCTTTGGTTTTCTAGGCTGTGAGTTTCACAGTCCAACAACCCTTGTCAGTGGAACAGATTTAAAACACACAAATATCTTCCACATCTTTGCTTAAGCATCACCTCATCAGTGGCTCTCTCTCACCCACGCTACCATGTAGGTTAGCTGCAGCATCGGCCTATCTGTAATGACCTAAGTTATCGTTTGGATGTGTTTAATGAGTCTTAATGAATGTTTAATGGCGCGGAAGCTCTCTGAGGTCCAAGGGGTACTTCTCTTGCCTACCCTTCTCTCCAGGACCTATGATTAGCCAAGGCCTGATGGCAAGATATTTCATTTCACAGGAACGGACACCCAGCAGATCGCTGTCACCCCGACCCCGGAGTCATCTCCTCATGGGAGGCTGTTACCGATCTCACCAACATGGCCTTTCTCCGAAGTCCAGTCTTCCTCAGCAGTGGACAGAATGAAGCCTGGGCCCGGAGCATCCCCTGACAACACGAGCTGGCCGCAGTCTGCCTGGACGGCCCTACCCAAGACGCACCGGCGAGCTCGGGCCCACGGGGACTTCCCTCCTTCCCAAGGCAGCGCACGCAGCGCCTCCCTCGAGCCTTCCAGGGACCCCGCCGAGACCCTGGACCAGCCAAGACCTCCAGCGGGGAGGGAAGCGGCCGCCGCGTCAGGTTTGCCTCACGCCCGCATGCCGCCCCCGCTGCCCACCCTCCCGCCAGGGCCGCCGCGGGTAGGGACTCCTTCCATCTCAGAGCTACATTCCCCGAGGGCAGACGCTCTCCTCTCCTCTTCATCTTCTTCATTGGCTCCCGACTCACCTCATTCCATCATCTTTTCTAAGGCAGCAGAGCGACCCACCAAAGTGCCTTTCTTCCCCCACCCGGCTCCAACTGACTCCTCCTCAAGTCAGAGCATAGTGAATCCCCTAAACCCATTTGCTGAGGATATGAACCTCGCTCCATCCAGAAACGCCCAGGATTTAATAGGCATCCCTCATCTAGGTTTTTCTGGATCCTCCAGCCCAGCAGGGGGTCCTCACTCAGCGGGCTCCCCCTCACCTGAATTTTTGAGCTCCGTGGCAGACCTGGCCCCTTTGTCTCCTGCTCCCCCAGCCTCTGGAAGTCTTCAGCTTCGTGGTGGAAGGCCCTCATTGTCGACGTTGGAAGTGGCTCCAAGTCTTGCATCCACCCAGCCAACTGAAGCTGAGGTGGCTGAAAGAGCACATAATGGGGTGTCTCTGCCAACCTTGAAGAGTGCAGCAACCTCACTGGTCCAGACTGCAGAGTCAGTGGCAGTGGGAATGACCAGCCTGGAGGCAATCCGTGCTCCAGCAAAGAACTCTGCTTACCCGCTGCGTGTGTCAGCAACCCCAGAGAATTCCAAAGGGCCCACCCTTTCAGCAGAACACAAATCTTCCCCTTTGGTGCCTTCTCCTCTGCCTCTCACTACAGCTGACCAAGGACAACAAGGCCCTTCCGGGGCAGTTCCCACATCCCCATCAAATGGCACAGCAGCAGACTTCCCCTCCACGCCTGCCCCACTCCAGCTGGCATGGAGTCATGCCTCTCCATCCGCCGTGCCCCAAGTGCCAACTCCTCAAGAAGCAGGTAGTGATGGGTCCCCTCCCGCAGCAGCTACAGACCTCCTCCTCTCAAGCACATTTCCTCATCGCCCTTCCATGACCTGGACATTTCCCCTGCAGAAGGAAGATAGCATGGCAGCTGTTTTAAAGAAAAACGAAAAGGCAAATTTGACAGTTGCTCTCCAGACCTTTCCGAGTAAAGAGAGTCTAAGTCTTCATGCTGTAGGTGGATTCACCTCTGATTTCAACCCTGATCATGTCTCTACAGACATGACACCGCCAGGAACCAGCCTCCTTCCTTCAGAATTACCTCTATCTTCCATCCCCTTCATACGAGCTACCCAAGCTGTGTCCCCGTCTCATAGTTTTTCCAGGACCAAGCCAGTGACTTACACAGCTGTGACAGACCATTCTGAGTTGCCAGTTTTGGCTTCCAAACAGGTGACAGCTTTTCCCTCCTCCAGTGAGGTCTATGATTTCTCAACAATGGGAGGCATGAGGAAGCCAGCAACCACAGATGTTTTCTGGAGTTCTGTTGCAGCAGAAGCTGAGTCCCTTTCCACAGAACCCATGTTGGAAGTAGGTTCCACAGAACCCATGATGTCTGGCTGGCTGAAGCAAACAAATTATGATGTAAACGGGCACACAATTAACTCCACAAGTTGGGAAACTCACCCAGCTCCAGCCACTTCTCCTGGTGGTTTAAATTCCACTGCCAATACAATAAAATCTCAGGATTTCAAAGATAATGTTGGGCATTCAGTGACTGGGGAAGGTTTTAGCATCCAGGATCCAGGGTCTGGTATGAGCACCAACCAGCCCATCCAACAGTCAGATGTTACCACGGCTGGAAACCATACAGACTTCTTGTCCATAAACACTAACAACTACACCAGAGACTTCCAAACAGCTGAGACTGGAGATTACCCACGTATAAGCCAACGAGCTGTTTCTCGTCCCCATCTACAGTCATCTGCCCATCCAACACATCCACTTGTGCTGAACTCTCCAAGTCTGACTTCCACAGCTCACTTGCCAGAAATGCTTTCCGATGAAATGGGTACAAGTTTTCAAACTGCCGATGACATCTATCCATCTCCGGTGATAAATGCTTCCCCACCATTCCAGGATATCCTGAGATTTCACTCTCCTGCTGAATCGCCTTCTCTGTCAACCAGTGCCTTATTCAGGACCCCATCCAAAGCACCGCGGGCTTCTCCGCGCCCCGAGAAATGGACAGGTGCAACCACTAATGCAGGTAGTCTGTTTCCTGGTCCCTCCCAAGATAGGAGTGTGACTGCTTCTGGGGCCAAAGCATCTTCAGGCTCAACACAAATATCTAGCTTTGCTCCAAAGGAGCAGATATGCCTGATTTGAGGATGATGAATGAGTTATTAGTCCAGATAGTCATGCCCTTGATCTTCGGCCGACTTGATTTTTTGGAAAGTATTCAGAATTTAAGTGTCCTTATTTCCACCCATAGCTTTGCTCTAAGTGACATTCTTATTATGGTTAATCGACTTAATGAACCTAAAGCCATTTTGCCTAAATTCCAGAGCTCAGAGACCTCTCACCCCAACAAACACGTAAGTGACATCCATTCATCCCCACAAGTGGTGTGTGCATTCCGTGCCAATGACAAACTTTGCTTTTTCTCTTTGTAGTGGACTCCTCAGCGTTCCCCAAGGCAGAGCCAACAGCAGCAGCAGCAGCAACCACGTTGTTTCTTCGGAGATCAAGTCCTCTGATGCTGTCTGCAGCCCTGGTTGCTAAGGGCACCGGCAGCAGCCCTTCGGCCATGGCCTCGGGATTAGCCAAGAGCAGCTGGACCACTGCTCTAGCTAAAAACATCACAAGCAGCGCAGCATCTGGCCCTAAAGCAACACCAGGGGCGGCTCATCCAGCTTTCTCGTTCACGCCGACCTACATGTTTGCAAGAACAGCACACACCATGAGCACTCACACAGCCATGCAAGGGAACACGGGCGCTACCTCTGGCCTGTTATCCACAACACACCTCCCCAGGAAACCACAAGCCATGCACACGGGCTTCCCGAACCCCACCAACCCAGACCTGCTCAGGGTGTCCACCACTCGCCCGCTGACCATCTCAGCAGCCTTGACATCCATCACCGCACCAGTGAGGGCCACCCGGATGCCGCCTTCATCAGCAGAAAACACAGATGCCGCTCTTCCCGCTGTGTCCACTGCCGTGGTCACAACTGGCAAGACCAACCTGGAGTGTCAGATGTCCAGTAAGCTCCTGGTAAAGACAGGTAAGAGTTCACTGCCCTGATTTGATGTGAAAGCCGCAAGTACGTCCTGGCCTCAGAGATGTAGCAGAATTCTTAGATTTCTTTGACATCAGTGGTTCTCAACCAGTCTCTGCTGCCATGTCTGGAGACGTTTTGGAGTGTCTACATCTTGGAGGGTAGGGAGGGTGTTTCAGGCATCTAGAGTGTTAAGAGACCAGGGATGCTGCTAAACGTTCCTACAGTGCACAGGATGGTCAGGCAACAGAATAATCCAGCCCAAAACATCCAAAGTGCTGAGGCTGAGAAGTCCTGATCTTCATTAAGTGATAGAGAAGAATCTCCTATATCATGTGGAGAATATGACACAGAATCTAGCCCTAGGATCCATCCTGGTATCAGAGGCCTCCTGAAACCAGTTCCACTAGGGAGTCTGAAACAGCAAAGGCACACCAAAATTTGCCTGTAGAGCATATCTGCAGGCAAACCTTGATGATGCAATGCCTACAGTGATGTCTCACATGTGTGAATCCTGTGATTAGTAAAATACACGATCATAGGAAGGGCAACAGAACTCAGAAGGACTCTCATGTGTCTTCTCAACCATCAGATACTAAAAGTACAGCTATGGTACTCTTTGTTGGTGCCTGAATTTTCTTCTGATGTTAAAAAGGAGACCTTCTTGAAAAAGTCGAGGTGGTAGATGCTGGTTTTTCAGTCCCCACCTCTGAGTTGCAGCAAATGGGCCAAGAAGGCACACGATGCTTTTAATAGTTTGGTAGTGTCTGCTATAAAAAGCATTAGAAACATTATTTGAAAGAGCATGCCAGTGTTGAATGCTCATGTCCCGCCTTCCTCTTCACCCCACAAGGAATTAAATGAAATTATTTCTTGAGACAGATCCTATTCTAAAATGGGAAATTGTGAAGCTAGGCATAGCAGAAAGCACAGTATCTTTTTCAATTTCTCAAGAAATTATACCATCTGGTTTTCCCCTCCCCCTGCCCCCTCCCTCCAGATCTCTGCCTCCCTCTCTGAGTGGCAGGCAACCCCAGCCTCCTTGATGCGAAAGTCTGGAACATTCGCAGCCACTCCCTCTTCTTCACAACCCCCGCATCACCCCAGCCACACCCAGTTGGTTCCTTCCTGTTCTGCCTCCTGAATACCTCTTCCCTCCACCCCCACAGCCCCTTCCCTGGTTCATATCGCTCACCTACATTCTGCAACAGCGGCCAGATTTCTCTCTCTGCCTTCAAACTCTCCCCACCCCTCCAATCTCTTCTCCAGTCTGCAGTCAAGGGAACCTTCTAAAGTGCATGCCTTTGCTTAAACCCCTTCCTCTCCCACTGCCCTCAGGACCAGGCCTGGACTTGTAGACTGAAGTATTCGCTTCTCTCCCCTGTGCCTTTGCACTTGGTCTTCCCTCTGTTGGGGGGGGGGGGGTGTGCAGGGCAGTCCCTCTGGCCTTGGCCATCATCCTCCAAGACTTCATGGAAGCATCAGTTCCTCCCGGAAACCTTCCCTGATCCCCACCCCCTCGCCCCAGTGAGGGCCGGATGCTTCTCCAAGGACCTCCAACTGCATCCGAGGCTTCCCTTCAGGGAGCACCTGTCGTGTTCCATCACAAATGCCTCCTCTCCATGCCAGGCATCTGGGAAGTCAAGCAAACAGGACATCCTGCTTGTGGAGTGGGGACTGCTCCTCCTGATGCAGGGTTGATTTAGGCTGTTTTAGGATGCAGGGCCTGTCCTTAAGGAGGCACTCAGGGATGCCGTTGCGGGAATTTCCTTGCATGCAGACCAGTCAGAAGCAGGCACGTGGGCTTTAGCCTGGCTTTCAGAGTTAGAGGCAGTGACAGTCAGAAGTGAAGTGCCGCTAGGGTGCTAGCCGTCTCTCCACTAGGGCCACCCGAATGGCTGGACCTTCTTCCTTTAGGACGTGAGCGGGACCAACAGAGCTGCTGCTCCAGCTATGCTAAATGGGAAAATTGTGAAACTAGGAAATTATGCCATCTGGTTTTCAGTTGGCCCTGTGCCCACCAGCTTTGCTCAGAACTGCAGGGGGTGCTGGGTGGCTGGGGAGGAGCAGAGGGCTCATGAATTAGGTAGGAGATCTGCTGCCTTCTGCTGATGGTGTGCTTCTCTTTCACCCCACAGTTCTCTTTCTGACCCAAAGGAGGCTGCAGATCAGTGAAACCTTGAAGCTCAATATAGCCAAAGGGCTCACACAGGCCTTGCGGAAGGCCTTCCACCAGAATGACGTCTTGGCTCATGTAAGCCCCCTGTTCTTGTAACCAGCCTTGTCCAGCCACGTCTTCTTTGTGGGTCCAGAGCCTGTTTACATTGTTTCTCTCCTCTCTGGGCCCCATCACCACCACAGAAGTAGAATCTTTCATCATTCATCATTCTGGCAAATAGCTGATGTGTGGTAGCTGGAGAAGGAGGTCAAATTCTGAGATAGAAAATTGAGGATAATTGTGTCTGGTTTGGGGGTTGTTTTTTTTAAAGCCTGGATGTACTTTATAAAAATTGCCCCATTATCCTGTTATTTGGGGAAAGTATTTAACTGTGTCAGTGTAATTTTGCAGAAATCATCCACTGCTTTTTCTTTCATCTTCCTCACCGTTGTAAACAGTTGGCGATTTATTTCTGGACATTTAAAAATTACTCTGACTTGTAAATTGAGTCCAACTTTGCTCAAATTGAGAGCAACAGACAAGGAAGTAAGCATTTTTTTTTTTTTTTTTTCTCTCTCCAAACACTTTTCATGCCAAGTACTATTTAACAACCACCAACTTGTTTTCGATGGCATATCCAAGTGATAGAAGTCTTGCTCTACTCCCTTTTGGTTTGATTCCAAGTTTTAAAGCAGTACATGTGATGGGCAGTCAGTGGACAGCCCTTTACATCACTTAAAACTGTTGCTGCAGCTTTCTGCTCTGATGCTCTGCACAGCTGCATTCAAATTAGTGGTCCTTCCCCACCACCAGACCATGGACTAGGAAGGAGATTGGGTACAGTTTATTCATCATTGTTAATCTCTTTTATATAGTTCTGAAAAGAAGAGGAAATGCTCTTCACAAGAGACATCTGTGGAGAAGTTTCTGTACCAGAAATTTATTTGAAAGTTGAAAATGTGAATGTTTCCCTGTGGTTACCTGAGACAGTTTTCATTAAACTTTGGTTGTTTGCAAATTAGCCTCACAGTTTTTGCTCTTTGTTGCATATCATCACAGACCACTATGAGAATTAGTATGTAGTAGTTATTTTTAAATCAGTTTTTATTTTAAAAAAACACTTAAGATTGGGATTGTCATATATGCACTACTTTACATAAGATGGATAACTAATAAAGACCTACTATATAGTATAGGGAACTCTATTCAATATTCTGTAATGACCTATATGGGGAAAGAATCTAGAAAGGAGTGGATATATGGATATGTATAACTGATTCACTGTATTGTACTGCAGAAACTAACACAACACTTTGAATTGACTATGGTTCAATAAAAATTTAAAGAAAACACCGAAACATATTTCTTTTGAGAGGATGTTTGATATTATCACCATGAATAGAAGTCAGGATCATTTGCAGCAAATAGAAGGTAATGATAAAAATGAAATAAGGGAGTTTCCTGATGGTCTAGTGGTTAGGATTTGGCACCTTTACTTTCATGGCCCAGTTTCAACCCCTGGTCAGGGAACTGAGATCCTACAAGCTGCATGGCATGGCCAAAATTTAAAAATAAAAATGAAAATAATGGAGACAGCCTGTTAAATCCAAGCTAGATATTACTGCTTACAGAAGGCATTAAGGCTGGGGCCTGGCGTCCCTTTGTTTGTTTAAAAATATGATTAGCAAGGATTAGAGAGGTGTTAGAAGTCAACTGCCCTCACACTGAGACCTGCTTCTTGAGATATTAATATTAGGAGGATGAGAATGGGAGTCACCTTCTTTCTGGGTGATTTGGTGGTATTTGGTGCTGAGTCTGTGTTCCATCCAGAAATACCTCTTGTCCCACCTAATGTCACCTTGAACACCAGCTTCAAGTGACGAGGTGCTGAGGAGCACAATGTGGAGGAAGCAAAGGACACCCAGCCTCCTGCAAAGTCAGTTGTCTTGGTTTCTCTGGCAAAAAACATGACACTCCTAATGGAGGTGGAAGAATAAGGGGAGGAAAGGCGGTGTTCAAAACACTCTGAACTGTTGATATCAAACACGAGGAAAGCAAAACAAAATAAGGATAAGGTCAAAAGCCTCAAAACTCTTCCAGTTGGGTGAGAAAGAGCTCAGATCATGAGCAGCCCTTAGGACTCCTTTGCTGTAAGAGAAATTCTCCACGGCCCAGCCTTGCCTTGGTCGTGACCCAGTTACAAGCCAAGAATGGAGTTAAATCTGAACAGCTCTTCTCTCACCTCATTTACTACTTGGCCCTTGTCTGGAAGTGTCTGAACTTTATCATTTCTGCGTTTTAATGTTTCTGTTGTTGTTGTGCTCTGTCACTCAGTCGTGTCCAACTCTTTGCAACCCCATGGACCGTAGCCCACCAGGCTTCTCTGTCCGTGGGATTTTTCAGGCAAGAGTATTGGAGTGGTTTGCCATTTCCTGTTCCAGAAGATCTTCCCGACCCAGGGGTTGAACCCATGTCTCCTGCATCTCCTGTATTGCAGGTGGATTCTTTATCCACTGAGCCATCGGGGAAGCTCCTTTGATTTTTATAAATGATGAGAAATATGGTACAGCTGTTTTTCCCAGCATTCCTACCCCAGGAAATCTCTTTTGCCTACCGTCTCCTGCCTGCCTTCCTGGGTGATAATTGGTGCTCACAGGATTAAACTGAGGCACTTAAGGAATTAAAAAAACTACCCACAGACTTAGTTCTATTTCACAATTAAATATAGATTTAATCTTATATCCATAGGTTAAACACAAGTTATATTTTGTTGTATTCTGATATTTTGAGACCTGCCAATCCCATCAGCTTATAGGATTGCTAGAATATTTGTCAACTGGGAGCATCCTCTTCCCCAGCCATGCTGAGTAACCATTGTGGTTCTAAGAAACACCAAGAGAGACTTAAAGTACAGTGGAAATGAACACTAAGTTCTTTGGGTCCATTTGTCTTGTAGGTGGACTTTCTGGAACATTCTCACAACATCACCGTTGGTTATTACGCTACCAAAGGGAGGCTGGTCTACTTGCCTTCCGCAGTGATCGAAATGCTGGGTGTTTATGGGATCAGCAACGTCACTGCGGATGTGAAGCAGCACACCCCAAACTTGCAGTCTGTGGCTGTACTTGCCTCCCCGTGGATTCCCCAGCCTGCAGGCTACTTGCAGCTGAAAACAGGCAAGTAATTCAGAAGAAAAGGATTCCTCTTCATTCTGGGATTGTGGGCGGTACCAGGAGGACACCTGTTTGAAAACTCCATCCCTGGAACTTCCCTGGTGGTTCAGTGGTTAAGACTCCACACTCCCAGTGCAGGGGGTACAGGTTTGATCCCTGGTCAGGGAACTAAATTCCTCATGCCCCAGCTGAAGATACCACAACTAAGGCCTAGTGCAGCCAAATAAAAAAAAGAAAATTCCATCACTAGCTGCTCTGTCCTTTCTTAGAGTCCTTGTGTACCTTCCTCCAAGGGCCTTGCCAATCTAATGTCCAAGTTCCCTGCGCAGTGGCCTAAATTTTCCAACCTGGATTCATGAGAAATATTCCTTCATAGAAGTCTTCCCAATTTATATGAGTATATAGTACTTATGAGCATCAGGTACTGTATTTTTTTTTTTTTTCTGTATTATCAGTGGATACTGAGGAGAGTTGAGTATCCTCAGCATAAATCTGTGCTTTGCAATAACATGTTCCAGGTGCCCTTGAATTAGAATCTTTGCGCTTAGGCCTTAGAGTCTTTCTTTTAAATTCCCTGTTGGGACTTCCCTGGTGGTCCAGTGGTTAAAAATAAACTTGCTAATGCAGGGTCACAGGTTCCATCCTTGGCCCGGGAGTATTCCATATGCTGCGAGGCAACTAAGCCCGTGTGCCACAGCTACTGAGTCTGTGTGCTCTGCAACAAAAGCGCATTGCACCTAGAGAAAGCCCCCGCTTTCCACAACTAGAGAAAGCTCTTGCGCAGCAGTGAAGACCCAGTGCAGCCTAAATAGATACTTTAAAAAATGTTTTATGTTTTTTAAAATTCTGATCTTGTGGTTTGAAAGCCACAAGAGTAGAGGAACCATTGAAACTGAAAGACTCAAACAACTTAATCATGTAGGTCAATTGACTTCTTTTTTTCCTTCCAAAGAAATAGAAGGCCTGATCACTCTAAAGTCATGTTGTTGTCTTGGAGCAGATGTTTCCATATGCCAATAACTGAAATCACAAAATTCTTTGCATTGGAGGGAATCTCAGGTTCGATCATGTTTTTAATTCTTCTATATTATAGATCATTTTAAGAGACGCTTCCAAAACTATGACTGTCCTTATTTGCCTGATTTCTCTGATGTAAAATCATGCCGTTTTGTATCATGACACAGAGCTCTGGTGAGCGTTGATTTATTACTCTCATTCTAGTGCTACAGTTTGTGAGCCAGTCCGACAACATACAGTCCTGCAAGTTTGCTCAGACCATGGAACAGAGGCTACAGAGGGCCTTCCAGGATGCTGAGAGGAAAGCTCTGAACACTAAAAGCAACCTGACGATTCAGGTAAGTGGGAGCGTGCTGCAGCCTGTAGCTGACAGAGGCCACCCAGAGCCCAAATGTTGGCAAGAAGTGCTTTGGTTCCCCCACTTCAAAGCTGCCTTTGTACTTCGGGTATGTGAGGATATCTGGGGTTGATTATACAAGAAAGATGGTGTACCTCTGTGTACCTGCTGTGATTTGGGATTTTATGTTTATTTTCCCTCGTGCAGCTTCCTCAAGTCTTTCTAATATACTTTTTTTTTTTAATATACTAAAATATACTCTATATGTCAGATGTCTCATATAAAGTGAATCATTTCTAAATAACTAATTCACCTAAGATTTCCTTTTTTGTGATTTTAATTCAGTTTATTTTCCAGGTATCCACAGGAACAATCACCTTAGTTTAAGCACACACATCTTATATTTAGGGCTTACTATATGCCAGGATCTGGAGAAGGCAATGGCACCCCACTCCAGTACTCTTGCCTGGAAAATCCCGTGGATGGAGGAGCCTGGTGGGCTGCAGTCCATGGGGTCACTAAGAGTCGGACACGACTGAGCGACTTCACTTTGACTTTTCACTTTCATGCATTGGAGAAGGAAATGGCAACCCACTCCAGTATTCTTGCCTAGAGAATCCCAGGGACGGGGGAGCCTGGTGGGCTGCCATCTATGGGGTCGCACAGAGTTGGACACGACTGAAGTAACTTAGCAGCAGCAGCATGTGCCAGGATTGTGCTAAGTGTTTTATAAATGCTTTGCTACATAATACTCAAGACATCCTTCTGAGGTGTTATTATCAGCATTTCACAGAAAAAGGAATGGTAAGAAACTTCCAGAATTAGGACTAATCTACCATGCTCTGCTAGCATCAATGCAATGTAGAAATGGGATCCTTGATGAAATTTTCAGCAGGCTTTTGACTTCTCTTCCAGGGCAATCTCAGTACTGGTATACTGTATTTCAGCTTCCTGAATTTACAGTAGACATGCTAACAAATGTCTTTCTCAGACCCATTTTTTACATTTCTATGGACAACATCTCCCTAAAGACAGATGCTTAATAATTTTCATCCAGCCCCCAAATTTCTCTGATTGTACTAACCATTCTCTCTGTTTTTACTGAACTAAAAGCCTTTGCAATTAAACCCAGTGGTTTTAAAATTGACATTTAGCTTAAATAAATTATCAGCAAAGCCAATATGATGTGGAAAGCATACAATTTAATTTGAAAGAGCAGTTGTCCCTTTCTAGATTCACCCAAAGTATATATGGAAGTATCTCATTATGATCTGGTTCATATTTGACTAAGATCTAAAAACATGTCACAGACTTAAGATTTATGTAAGGAGTGTGACTCAGCTCCTTTGTGGGGGATCTTTTTCTGATTGCGTTTGTGATCCTCACAGGTACATGAGTCTTATTGGAGCTTGGCAGAGGAACATATTCTAATTATAATCAGGAAGTACAGACTTACAGAGCAGCTTCTTTTTATCAGCCAGTGGAAGGGACACCAAGATAAATAAGCTGCCCTTGGCCTTAAGAAGCCTCTCTTGTGTTGTTGTATGATAGTCGTGGCCATGAGATGAAACTTTATAAAGTAAGCAACAAACATTCCTTGGAAAAGACGACAGCAGGCAATTAGAAAATTGCATCTAAATGGATTTTAGATGCTCTTGAATGTATCAACAGCTCTTGATGTGAATGGATAATTGGGTGAATTGTTTTATTAACCCTCTTTCACTTTTTGCCTTGGCTAACAGGAAGCCCAGAGCCAAAGCTGTTGTGTAGATTTAATAACCCTCTAGGCCACTATGTTATGCATAGATTGTTACATGCTAATCATCCCCCAGGGTGGTCATTAATCTTTTTTTTTAAGGACCTGGTTTTGCAATTAATAAATTTCCCTTTTCTTGTATTAAATATAATTTGTGGGGCACCTTGAATCTTTTGTGGAATAAAACCATGTAAATATTTACTTTTTTCAAAGGGTCATTGAAAAAGTGACTTACTTTTTACTTGCATAGCATTGATATTAAGGGCTAGATTATAGTAGGCTCAATTAAGACTTTTTGATGATAAGCAATGGAATGCAAGCTCACAAGGCTTATGCAAAAAGAGGAAGTGCTTGGGTCATGTAACTGAAAATTTTGTAGCTTCTTACTTCAGAAACAGTTGGATCCAGGTGCTTACATGATTTCTTCATGAAATTCTCTCCTCATCTCTTGGCTTGCCTTGCTATAGGCTGGCATTATCCTCAGGCTCCTGGCACCTCCAAGTTTGTCTCATCTTTATTGCTCACAGTCTCATGGAACCAGAGTGCCTTTTCTTGTGTCATTCCAGTCAAAATCCTGGGATTAGTTTTCATTGAACCCTCTTGGATCATGTGCTCATTTCTGGACCAGTAACTGTGATTGAAGATATGAAATCTCCCAGTCAACTAAGCCTGACTGAGATACCCACTCCTGGAACCTGACTGGGGCAACTCTACCCAAAGCACATGAACTTATAGGAGAGAAGTGGTGTTTCCTCAAGAGAAATTGTGGTGCTGACATGGAAGAAGGAGGAATGGATACTAAGGATGAAAACAATGGCTTTCCATTCCATCAGCTTTATGGGTCTAATTAACTAAATGAATCATGGCAAGAGTGAATGGGAAATAAGAGATGATGTCAGAACCCAAAGGAATCTAAGAATAGAGGGGTGAAGGGAAAGTGTTCTCTGCAAGGGACAGGGCATGACTATGAGGGAACCATGATATGACCTTGGTTTCAGGCCTGTGGATTTCTTCTTATTTATGAAGCTGTTGTTAAGTAGCCCCCAAGAGTGACTACACTTTTCTTAGCTATAAAAAAGATGAGTAAAGAAAACATAAATGGAAAGACATTCTGTGCTTATGAATTGGAAGACTTAATGTTGTTATGATGTCAAGTACTACCAAGAATGATTGATAGATTCAATGCAATCCCTATCAAAATTCCAGTGACGTCTTTTGCAGAAATAGAAAAATTTATCCTACAATTCACATGAAATCTCAAGGGACCCCAAATTGCCAAAACAATCCTAAAGAGGAAAACAAAGTCGGAGATCTCACATTTCCTGATTTCAAAACTTAGTGCAGAACTATGGTATTCAAAAAAGGGTGGAACTGGCATAAGGACAGAAATATGGAACAGTGGAACCAAACAGAAACCTCAGAAATAAATACATACATGGTCAAATGATTTCTGACAAGACCATTAGGTGGGGGAAGGGACAGTCATTTCAGCCAATCGGTTCAGTTCGGTCGCTCAGTTGTGTCCAATTCTTGTGACCCCATGGACTGTAGCATGCCAGGCCTCCCTGTCCATCACCAACTCCCAGAACTTGCTCAAACTGATGTCCATCGAGTCGGTGATGCCATCTAACCATCTCATCCTCTGTCGTCCCTTCTCCTCCTGCCTTCAATCTTTCCCAGCATCAGGGTCTTTTCCAGTGTGTCAGTTCTTAACATCAGGTGGCCAAAGTATTGGAGTTTCAGCTTCAGCATCAATCCTTCCAATGAATATTCAGTACTAATTTCCTTTAGGATGGACTGGTTGGATCTCCTTGCAGTCCAAGGGACTCTCAAGAGTCTTCTCTATCACCACAGTTCAAAAGCATAAATTCTTAGGCACTCAGCTTTCTTTATAGTCCAACTCTCACATCCATACATGACTACTGGAAAAACCATAGCTTTGGCTAAATGGGCCTTTGTCAACAAAGTAATGTCTGCTTTCTGTATGCTATCTAGGTTGGACATAACTTTTCTGCCAAAGAGCAAGCATCTTTTAATTTCATGGCTTTAGTCACCACCTGCAGTGATTTTGGAGCCCCCCAAAATAAAGTCTGTCACTGTTTCCGTTGTTTCCATATCAATTTGCCATGAAATGATGGAACCAAATGCCATGATCTTTGTTTTTCGAATGTTGAGCTTTAAGTCAGCTTTTTCACTCTCCTCTTTCACTTTCATCAAGAGGCTCTTTAGTTTCTTCTTCTCTTTCGGCCATAAGGGTGATGTCACCTGCGTTATCTGAGATTATTGATATTTCTCCCGGCAATCTTGATTCCAGTTTGTGCTTCATTCAGCCCAGCATTTCTCATGATGTACTCTGCGTATAAGTTAAATAAGTAGGGTGACAATATACAGCCTTGATGTACTCCTTTCCCGATTTAGGACCAGTCTGTTGTTTCATATCTGGTTCTAACTGTTGCTTCTTGACCTGCATACAGATTTCTCAAGCGGCAGGTCAGGTGGTCTAGTATTCCCATCTCTTTAAGAATTTTCCAGTTTGTTGTGATCCACACAAAGGGTTTGACATAATCAATAAAGCAGAAGTAAATGTTTTTCTGTAATTCCTTTGCTTTTTCGATGATCCAACAGCTGTTGGCAATTTGATCTCTGGTTCCTCTACCTTTTCTAAATCCAGCTTGAACATCTGGAATTTCATGGTTCACATACTGTTGAAGCCTGGCTTGGAGAATTTTGAGCATTACTTTGCTAGCATGTGAGATGAGTGCAATTGTGTGGTAGTTTGAACATTCTTTGGCATTGCCCTTCTTTGAGATTTGAATGAAAACTGACCTTTTCCAGTCCCATGGCCACTGCTGAGTTTTCCAAACTTGCTGGCATAATAAGGCCCTCTTGATTTCCAGCATTCCAGCATGTCTGGCTTTAGGTAAGTAATCACACCATCTGGTTATCTGGGTCGTGAAGATCTTTTTTGTCTAGTTCTTCTGTGTATTCTTGCCACCTTTTCTTAATATCTTCAACTTCTGTTAGGTCCATACCATTTCCGGCCTTTATTGTGCCCGTCTTTGCATGAAATGTTTCCTTGGTATCTCTAATTTTCTTGAAGAGATCTCTAGTCTTTCCCATTCTGTTGTTTTCTTCTATTTCTTTGCATTGATCCCTGAGGAAGGCTTTTTTATCTCTCCTTGAGATTCTTTGAAACTCTGCATTCAAATGGGTATATCTTTCCTTTTCTCCTTTGCCTTTAGCTTCAGTCAATAATACTAGGAAAACTGATATCCACAAGCAGAAGAATGAAGTTGTATCCTCACCTAATACCATATACAAAAGTTAACTCAAAATGGATCAAAGACCTAAATGTAGGAGCTAATAAAACTGTAAGACTCTTAGAAGAAAAATGGGGAAAAAAACTTTATGACGTTGAATTTGGCAGTGATTTGCTGATATGACACCAAAAAGCACAGATAACAAAAGAAAAAATAAGTAAGTTAGATATCATCAAAATTAAAAACTTCTGTGGCTCAAAAGTCATAATCAAAACTCAGCCCACATAATGAAAGAAAATATTTGCAAATACTATATCTATAAGGGATTAATATCTAGAGTACATAAAGAACTCCTACATGTCAACAGCAAAAAACCAAGCAACCCAAGTAGGAAATGGGCAAAAGACTTGAATAGACGTTTCTCCAAAGATGATATCCAGGTAACCAATAAGCACATGACATGCAAAAAAAAGCCCACAAAATACCGCTTCACACCTATGAGGATGCTGCTGCTGCTGCTGCTAAGTCGCTTCAGTCGTGTCCGATTCTGTGCGACCCCACAGATGGCAGCCCACTGGGCTCCGCCATCCCTGGGATTCTCCAGGCAAGAACACTGGAGTGGGTTGCCATTTCCTTCTCCAGTGCATGAAAGTGAAAAGTCAAAGTGAAGTCGCTCAGTCGTGTCTGACTCAGCGACCCCATGGACTGCAGCCTACCAGGCTCCTCCGTCCATGGGATTTTCCAGGCAAGAGTACTGGAGTGGGGTGCCATTGCCTTCTCCGCCTATGAGGATAACTGTTACTTTAAAAAATAGAGAATAACAAATGTTGGTAGGGAGAAATTGGAACTCTTGTGCACTGCTGGTGGGCATGTCAAATGGTGCAGCTGCTATGGAAAAGAGTATTGTTGTTGTTAGCATCCCCTCAAAAAAGCATAGAATTACCATATGATCCAACAATTCTGTTTCTGGGTATATGCTCCATAGAATGTAAACCAGGGACTTGAACAGATGTTTGAACACCAGTGTTCATAACATTTTTCACAGCACCCAAAAGGTGGAAGCAACAGTAAGTGTCCATCTGCAGGTGAATGGATAAATAAATGTGGTATAGCTATGCCAGGGAGTATTATTCATTTTTAAAACAGAGGGAAATTCTGACACGTGCTTCAACATGGGTGTACCTTGAGGACATCATGCTAAATGAAAGAAGCCAATCACAAAAGGACAAATACTATATGATTCCACTTATGAAAAGTGTTTGAAGTGAAGTGAAATCACTCAGTCGTGTCTGACCCTTTGTGACCCCATGGACTGTAGCCTACCAGGCTCCTCCATCCATGGGATTTACCAGGCAAGAATACTGGAGTGGGTTGTCATTTCCTTCTCCAGGGGATCTTCCTGACCCAGGGATTGAACCCAGGTCTCCTGCATTGCAGGCAGACGCTTTTACCGTCTGAGCCACCAGTTTAGTTTTGTCAAATTAATAGAGACAGAAAAATTGAATGGTGGTTCCCAGGGACTAGGAAGAGGAAGAAATGGGAAGTTATTTAGTAGGTATAGAGTTTCAGTTTGGGATGATGGAAAAGTTTTGNCGCTTTTACCGTCTGAGCCACCAGTTTAGTTTTGTCAAATTAATAGAGACAGAAAAATTGAATGGTGGTTCCCAGGGACTAGGAAGAGGAAGAAATGGGAAGTTATTTAGTAGGTATAGAGTTTCAGTTTGGGATGATGGAAAAGTTTTGGAAATGGACAGTGGTGATGATTGCCCAAGAACGTGAATGTACTTAATGCCACTGTACACTTTAAATGGTTAAAATGGTATAACATAATGTGTATTTTACCACAGAAAGTACAAAACTAATATAGTGTTGTATGTTAGTGAAGTCTCCTTAATGAAAATGTTCTCAGTTTAAAAAAGTATAACTTACTTTGTCGAGTGTAGTATGTACTAAGATACCATACTGCAGGCTCTTTGGGATCCAGTGAGATTTAGTTTTGTTGAAAAGAAACAAGCGTATATATATAATGTTCCAGATAGAGATAAAGATTGCAAAGTTACTTTAGTTATTATTTTTTAGGTGACAGTACAGTGAGGTCTTTTGAATTATTCAGAAAGAAGTACCTTTCTTCTTGGTACCTTGGGAAAGAGGTGTGAACACTTGTGGCTAAACCACATTCCAAAAATGCTTCTGGAGAGGAAGTAACAGTTGACCAGAAATGTTGACTCCATATATCAATAATCATGGGACTCTAGGCGCTGTGTTAGAGAACTTAAAAGGAACTTGCTCTTATGGGAAAAACTTCAAAATAGCTTGAAGAAGCTTACTCTTGACAGTCGTCTTCAAAGTAAGTTTTAAAAGAAATGTTGCAGAGATATTTGTGTCTGAGCACACAAAGGTTTTAGACAGACTGGATATCAGTTCCTGGGAAAAGAGAGGACATATTCAAATGAAGGCAATTCGAGGAAAGTCCGAGTCCAAAGTCCTTCTGAAAAGGACTTTGCAGAAGTGTGCCCAGGCTCTAGGGAGACCACGGGGGTGGCGCAGCTTTCAAGGCTGTGACATTGGGCTGATGAGGTGAGGGGATGGAGCAGTTGTGGGAAACTTGGGCCAGAAGTGCCCAACCAGAGCTGTGACCCCCCAGGAGGGAGCCCCCAACACCAGTTCTCTGACCTCACTCTCCTCCTCACCCACATCCTCCTGAGCTCCCTGTGGCTAACACCAGGGCGCCAAGTAGCCCATTGGTGTGGTCCACAGAATTCTGCCTCTGGGGCCACTGAGCAGGATGAGGGCAGGGTAGCAAATGGATCTGCTGGGGGAAGGGGAGCCCACAAAGACTGTCTCACCAGGCAGAATGCCTTCCTACTGCATCTGTTTTTCACATTTCATCTGGGGGGTGTTTGTGTGTATAGACACTGACCCATGAAAGTTTCATTTCTTCATAACTAAAAACCTGACTTAAAGATTCAGGAAGAAAACTATACCATCTCATAGTAATATTAACATATTCTGTATTTAAGTGATAGACCACAATGAAATGGAATCTCTCTCTAAAGAAGCTGTTTTCTATTTCTGCATCCTTATCTTCATCAGTTTTCATCATGCTGTCCATGACTAGGTTGGTGACCAGCGGCGTGCATTCTCCATCCTTTCAACTTTAAAATTCCCCAAAAGTTTGAATCAGGCTTTCTCTGTCTGAGCAGTTGCTGCTGCTGCTAAGTCACTTCAGTCGTGTCCGACTCTGTGCAACCCCATAGACGGCAGCCCACCAGGCTCCCCCGTCCCTGGGATTCTCCAGGCAAGAACACTGGAGTGGGTTGCCGTTTCCTTCTCCAATGCATGAAAGTAAAAAGTGAAAGTGAAGTTGCTCAGTCATATCCAACTGATAGTGACCACATGGACTGCAGCCTACCAGGTTCCTCCGTCCATAGGATTTTCTAGGCACGAGTACTGGAGTGGGGTGCCATTGCCTTCTCCATCTGAGAAGTTGAGCCCTCCTTAAATTTACCATTCCTATGCTCTATAGCCGGAGAAGGCAATGGCACCCCACTCCAGTACTCTTGCCTAGAAAATCCTATGGATGGAGGAGCCTGGAAGGCTGCAGTCCATGGGGTTGCTGAGGGTCGGGCACGACTGAGTGACTTCACTTTCATTTTTCACTTTCATGCATTGGAGAAGGAAATGGCAACCCACTCCAGTGTTCTTGCCTGGAGAATCCCAGGGACGGGGGAGCCTGGTGGGCTACCGTCTATGGGGTCGCACAGAGTCAGACATGACTGAAGCAACTTAGCAGCAGCATGCTCTATAGCATATCTTCAGAAGCATAAAAATATTCTGCGACCATTTAGCCCCTGGAAAAGATACACACACCAGTGGTTAAAATCTGAAGTCAGGCTGCCCAGGTTTGGATCCTGGCTCCGTCACTTATTAGCTGTGTGACCTTGGGCAAGTCCTTTGATCATTCTGGGCTTCAGTTTCCTCCTCTGTCAAAGGATATGCCTCATGACAGGATCCACCTCCTAGGGTTCTGGTGAGGATTAAATGAGATCATGTGCCCTTGGAACGATGCCTGGTATGAGATGCCTGGCATGTTGTGAGCCATCATATGACAACTGTTGTTATTCTTATCTCTTCCTTGCTCTCTTCCCACCTCCCTTTCATTCCTAACCTCTCCTTAAACTTCTCCTCCCACGGCCTCCATGAAACAGACCCTCATCTTATTTGGCATGTCTCCCTCCCCTTTCCTCCTGTGTCCATTCAGATGGTGAGCACGTCCAATGCCTCCCAGACAGTCACCTTGGTGTATGTGGTGGCCAATCGAAGCTCCTTCCTCAACGGCACCGTGGCCAGCAGCCTCCTCCGCCAGCTCTCCGCTGAGCTGGTGGGGTTCTACCTCACCTACCCGCCGCTCACCATCGCTGAACGTGAGTATGTTTGAGTTATGTTTGAATCCCTGTAAGACTCTACCATCTTCTCCGGGAACTTGTCTGTTTAGCAGGCCTCCATGGTGCCACATGCTAACTCTTTTGTCATAAAATCACAACTGTAATATGTGACTGAAGGGGGTTGAATTGATGAAAACTTCACTGCATGTTGTAAAAAGCAATGGCTAGGTGCTTTTACCCTTCACTTGTCTTGTATCTCATTTAATCCTCACAACTACCCTCTATGGTAGGTGCAAAATTAGCGTCATTTTACAGATGGGAAAATTGAAACTCCAAGAGGTTTAACTCTGACATAGCTGGTGAGACATGGAACCTGGGGCTTGAACCAAGCAGTCTGTACTGCATGTTGTAAAAAGCAATGGCTAGGTGCTTTTACCCTTCACTTGTCTTGTATCTCATTTAATCCTCACAACTACCCTCTATGGTAGGTGCAAAATTAGCGTCATTTTACAGATGGGAAAATTGAAACTCCAAGAGGTTTAACTCTGACATAGCTGGTGAGACATGGAACCTGGGGCTTGAACCAAGCAGTTTGTCTTGGCTTATAACACTGCCTGACATAGCATCTGTCCTCATGGCAATCTTGGTTGCTACGGTTTCCCCCACTTCTGCCTTCAACAAAAATTCCCAGGCCTTCAGCCCTTGCCTGGGCTATAGATATTATAATGCAGCTCACGTGCAGTCGGCATCGTGACTTCACTTGATGAAGTCCCCACAGGCTTGTAGCCTCCTCTTTCTCGAATGCTTCAGTTGCATAATCCTCATTAACCATGCAGCAGGCATAGACTTCGAAGATGCAGCCTACATTTTGTACCCAAATACTTACTCAGTAGCCAAAGGAAGTAAAGATCAGCGCTCTTAAATTTAATTGTTGATACATACTCAAGGTCGCTGGGTAAGTGTTTTTTTTAAACACATATTAGCAAAGTTGTTTTCATTTCCCTCTATGGTTCCTTTTTATATTGTAAATAAGTGAGATAATGTGTGTGAATGTACTTATTAGCACAAAGTAGCCACTCAGACTTTATAAAAAAATGTTAATTTAGTGGCAAGCTTTTGTGAATTTCCATGTACTCAGAAAAGATGACTCTGGATTTTATGGAAAAGATAATGTCATAAAAGATGGCGTTATGTCACCTGGCAGCATGTAAAGGATTATTTTCTTTTATCGTCTTGATAGTCTAAGAATAATAATAATGACACAACTGTGATTTACTGAGTACTTATTATGTGCCAAATAATGTGCTAAACCCTTAACATATATTACCTCTGATGGTCACCACACTATAAAGAAATGGGACCATTGCTTGCAAGCATTTAGCTACTAAACTTTGACTTTGGAAAGATCCATTCAATAAATAATTATTCCTAAAAATATGTTATGATAGATAATTTTCTAAAAAAGAAGGCTATAGTTGACAGGTTCTCATTTTAGGTCTTGACAGTGAAATTGTTTTGCCTTAAGAAGGTTTTGATGGAAAAGCTGGAAGCAGACACCCAAAAGCCTTGGAAAATTCTTCTTCTGAAAGTTAGCCCTTTACTGAGTATTTTAGTTTTCTGAAAAGCAAGTTTCAGGCTGTATGTTCTAGAGTTCCCAAGAATGATAGAGCAGGATTTAGCTGCTTGGTATTTTGTCAGTTATGTCTATTTCCCTGAACAATATATAAAACAATATCTATAAATAAAAGTAATTTGGTGTGTTTCTTGTCTGTTTTAGCGCTGGAATACCCCAACCTTGATATATCAGAAACAACGAGAGACTATTGGGTAATTACAGGTAATCTCTTCTTTCATTGCTCCTTTCACCCTATCAGGTTGGTTTATTTTTAAAAGCTTGCCTGCCTTTCAGTGATAGAATTGGCATCTTTTCTTGGATTCTGCCTTATAAGCCAAGGAGTTCCTTCCATAGGACCAGAAATGGAGTAAACTGAAATAAGAACCTGGGCTCTGTGACAACCTAAAGGGGGTAAGATGGGGTGGGAGGTGGGAGGGAGGCTGAAGAGGGAGGGGACATGTATGTACCTATGGCTGAGGCATGTTGAGGCAGAAACCAACACAATGTTGTAGTTATCCTTCAATTTTAAAAAAAGACATCACACTGAAGATGGGTGTTAAATAATCAGTTCAAAACAGCTACCTTGAAAGTCCCAGTCTGGAGCCTTCTTCTTGCAAAACATGCATCCATCCGAAGGAACAGTGTTAAGCTGCGGAGGGCTGGGGCATGTCCATGCGAATGGTTGTCTATTCATTTAAAGATCGTAGGCCTTTCTGCACTGCCCTACAGAACCCAGTGAAGTCAGAGGAATGCCAGGCATGCACTTTTCTCTCTCCCTGGGCACACCCACACTGATCCTGGTGAAGACCAGCGTGTCCTGACAGTGAAGGCGGACGGAAGTAGAAGGGTGTTTGGGTGGCATTTTCCTTGACATTTTCCAGCTGAGATTTATGAAACAGCAAAAAAAAAGTTCTTGTTTGTGTTTTTCAAAAGCCAGACAGTAGCTCTGAAAATTAGAGAAGCAAGGATTAGAAGCAGAGAGAGAACAGAAGCTTGTAGGAGGCAGAGTGACTAGCTGGGTCATTAAGGGTGGTGCCGAAGGCTCACCTCTGTTCAGTGGTGCCAAATTGACTCTCAGAGGCAGTTTGGGGTGAAGTAGAAATGGATAGCTTCATTGCTTTGCTAGCGGGGGATACCGCAAGCTCCTGCCTCAAAAAACCACATGCCCCAACCTGGGAGGATTTGATGAGGAGGTTTATAGCAATAGCTCAAGGAAGGGTTGCTAAAAAGATTAAGGTGTGTGGAGGGTCTCCAAGTGGTCCTGGTGGTAAAGAACTTGCCTGCCAATGCAGGTAGATGTAAGAGACGTGGGTTCGACCTCTGGGTTAGGAAGACCCCCTGGCGGAGGGCATGGCAACCCCCTCCAGTATTCTTGTCTAGGGAATCCATGGACAGAGGAACCTGGAGGGCTACCGTCCATAGGGTTGCAAGGAGTTGGACGTGACTGAAGCGACTTAGCACGCACAGGGTCTCAGGTGGTCAGTCTCCTCACCTTGATGCACTTCTCTGGTCCCTTTAATCTTGCCTCAGGTGGTTTTGTGGCAGCTCTCTCCTTCATTAGCAACTGTTCTGGATCTGCCCTTTGGAACTTGGGGAAGGTTACAGCAGCTGGAGTCTTGCCTACAAGAAATGGGGACAGAAAGGTTTCCAAGCCCAGGAGCCCCAAAGGGTCCTCCTCGGTTTCAAGGGCAGGGACAGGAAGGTGTTGGCCTGCTAGAGCTGCTACCCTAGGCTGGGGGGTGAGGGTGGGGGCTTCAACCACAGGAATTTATTTTCTCATAACTCAAGAGGCTGGAGGTCTAATATCAAGGTGTCAGCAGGGCTGTTTGCTTCTGAGGTTCTCTCTCTGTGGCTTGTAAAACAACCACCTTCCCCCGTGCAGGTCTGTGTCTTAATTTCCTCTTATTACGAGGACACCAGTTGTTTAGGACTAGGCCCCACCCTCATGACCTCATTGTATCTTAATTGCCTCTTTAAAGGCCCCATCTCCAAATAGTCACATTCTGAGGTCCTGAGGGATAAAACATCAGCAGATGAGGTGTGGGGAAACAATTCAGCCCATAACAAAGACGAGCAAGATTTTGCAAGTCCTGGAAGATGAGCCTGGACAAGCAGGCCCTCCCCAACCTCCCTCTTCCCTTCCCTGGCTCCTCCCTCCCTTGCTGTCCCAAACAAGCAGTAGGTGGGTGCTGGCTGGAATACTAACTAGGAGCTTGGTGAAGCCTGCTCAAGACCTCTCCTAAACTGCAGAAAATTACGTTTCTTTCTGCCCTGCAAAGCCTTGGATTTGCAGAGATTATTTTACCTGCGAAGAAAGCCAACAAAAGAAATGTGTTTACAAAGGAAAACAGCAACCCACCAGAGCTTATGCCCAAGAGAGACAGTGCTAACCCAGCAACACATTTTTGAAGCCAGCAGGTTATGTAACACTTATAAAATCATGTTTCCTGCCCAAGGAATGCCTTAAAAAAAAAAAACATGGAAGGAAAGTTATGACCAACCTAGACAGCATATTCAAAAGCAGAGACATTACTTTGCTGACTAAGGTCCATCTAGTCAAGGCTATGGTTTTTCCAGTGCTCATGTATGTATGTGAGAGTTGGACTGTGAAGAAAGTTGAGCGCTAAAGAATTGATGCTTTTGAACTGTGGTGTTGGAGAAGACTCTTGAGAGTCCCTTGGACTGCAAGGAGATCTAACCAGTCCATTCTAAAGGAGATCAGTCCTGGGTGTTCTTTGGAAGGACTGATGCTAAAGCTGAAACTCCAATACTTTGGCCACCTAATGGGAAGAGTTGACTCATTGGAGAAGATTCTGATGCTGGGAGGGATTGGGGGTAGGAGGAGAAGGGGATGACAGAGGATGAGATGGCTGGATGGCATCACCGACTCGATGGACATGAGTTTGAGTGAACTCTGGGAGTTGGTGATGGACAGGGAGGTCTGGCGTGCTGTCTTTCATGGGTTTGCAAAGAGTCGGATACGACAGAGCGACTGAACTGAACTGAACTGAAGCCACAGAATCTAGCCTCATCTGTAATTTAGCATCAGTGTTTCAGTTTCAAAATACAACTAAAAGAGATTTGCTCAGATTTCCTTTGCCACATTTCCTTATGCTTATAAAGGCTGCATGAGTCTGTCTGAGTATCTTTTCAATGGTAAGATTTTGGCACCGTCTAATTGTTCGGCTAGCCTACCATGTCACTCCTTAGGCATGGTTGTTTAAAATCCAGATAAGAAGTTGCTGTTTTAGCAGGTCCAGTGGGTGTATTAAGTAGCTACATGGAGGAAAGATAGCTTCCTGCATAGGAAATGTCCCTGGTGTTTAGAACTAGAACTCTAAGAACCTCTGAGACCTGGAGAACAACCTCCTATGTGTAGCTGACAGGATCCAGTATTAACAGGTAATATGTTTATACTGAGAGTAAGGACTGTCTTTTCAAGGTCTTTCAAATTCCATGAATGACAAATTTCTATAAGAGAAAGTCATTCTCACAATAAAATGATCAGAAGTTTCGCATATGAAACTTTTTGGCATTTAGGTTTTTGTTGCTAAATTTACTACCCTATGTAGAGTTCTTTCTTTTCAGGTCCAGAAAGAAGTTCATTAGGCTTGTCCCTAGCCTCTCTATGTCAGTCATATCCTGAGCTGCAAAGTTTGTTCTTGCTTGTTCATTAGCTGAGCCTATGCAAGGGGTCAAACCACAGGATCAGTATTTCTTCAGTGTACTACAAAAGAGGAATTGAGAAGTATGATGCCTTTAGATGCCATAGGAGTGATGCCTATGTGACTGTTGGGAATGGTGATATTGAGTAAAATCACTTAGCTAACGCAGGGGTCAGAAAATTTTCTATAAAAGACCAGCTAATACATGTTTTAAGGTTTGCAAGCCAGATGCGACTATGTAGTTCTGTAGCTGGCAGGAAAGCAACAATGGACAATGTGGAAATGAATGGGTCTAGCTAAATTTGGCCTAGGGTCTTAGTTTGCAATATCCCCCAGGCCTGATTAGAATTACCAGTTAAAAAGGTAAGATGAAAGTTCGATTTCCTCAAAGAAAGGGCCCATTCATTCAAATATTCAATCCTTCTGAGAGCCAGCTGTCTTCAGTATCAACTTTATTTTAGGTCTTGGGCATGTTCAGTTCAGTTCAGTTCAGTTCAGTCGCTCAGTCATGTCCGACTCTTTGCGACTCCATGAACCCCAGCATGCCAGGCCTCCCTGTCCATCACCAGCTCCCGGAGTTTAAACTCATCTCCATTAAGTCGGTGATGCCATCTAACCATCTCATTCTCTGTTGTCTCCTTCTCCTCCTGCACTCAATCTTTCCCAGCATGAGGGTCTTTTCAAATGAGTTAGCTCTTCTCATCAGGTGGCCAAAATATTGGAGTTTCAGCTTCAACACCAGTCCTTCCAATGAACACCCAGGACTGATTTTCTTTAAGATGGACTGGTTGGATCTCCTTGCAGTCCAAGGGACTCTCAAGAGTCTTTTCCAACACCACAGTTCAAAAGCATCAATTCTTTGGTGCTCAGCTTTCTTTATAGTCCAACTCTCACATCCATACATGACCACAGGAAAAACCGCAGCTTTGACTCGATGCACCTTTGTTGACAAAGTAATGTCTCTGCTTTTTAATATGCTGTCTAGGTTGGTCATAACTTTCCTTCCATGGAGTAAGGGTCTTTTAATTTCATGGCTGCAATCACCATCAGCAGTGATTTTGGAGCCCCAAAAAATAAAGTCAGCCACTGTTTCTCTTGTGCCTGAAGTCCGAGTCCCCAAAACTGAGAGAATAAGACATCCACAGCAATGCAAAAGCAAAAAGGGGTTTTATTGCTAGCTCGAGCTAGGGCTCCCATCTCATCCAGCGCAGTGGAGTCTTGACGAGAGCCCCGAGCCCTAAATTACACCAGTATTTATAGAGTTAAGACAAAGACAGGGAGTTGCTAAGGGTGGATTGGTTGCAAGGGTTTTATGGTATCTACTAATTGGCTAAATTTTCGCGCGCGCGGGCTTTCTTAGAGGATTTCCACCCTCTTCCTGATAGGCTGAAACTAGCCCTTTTCTTCCTGGCAATGACTTAGCTCCTCTGCAAGGGAGATTTTGGCCTGCCTTGGCCCCCTGAAGCCTGTTATTGCACCTGTTTGGGTCCTAACAATTGGAAAGGGGAGTTAGTGTTTAATGGGCACAGAGTTTCAGTTGGAGAAGACAAAATAGTTCTGGAGATGAATGGTGGTGATGGTTGCAAAACAATATGAGCAAGGTGAAAAGACAGCCTTTGGAAAGGGAGAAAATAATAGCAAATGAAGCAGCTGACAAACAACCAATCTCAAAAATATACAAGCAACTCAGGCAGCTCAATTCCAGAAAAATAAACGACCAAAGCAAAAAATGGGCCAAAGAACTAAATAGACATTTCTCCAAAGAAGACATATGGATGGCTAACAAACACATGAAAAGATGCTCAACATCACTCATTGTCAGAGAAATGCAAATCAAGACCACAATGAGCTACCATTTCACACCAGTCAGAATGGCTGTGATTCAAAAGTCTACAAGCAATAAATGCTGGAGAGGGTGCGGAGAAAAGGGAACCTTCTTACACTGTTGGTGGGAATGCAAACTAGTAAGCCACTATGGAGAACAGTGTGGAAATTCCTTAAAAAACTGGAAATAGATCTGCCTTATAATACGCCTTGGTATTTATGCCCAGCAATCCCACAGCTGGGCATACACACTGAGGAAACCAGAATTGAAGGAGACACATGTACCCCAATGTTCATTGCAGCACTGTTTATAATAGCCAGGACATGGAAGCAACCTAGATGCCCATCAGCAGATGAATGGATAAGACAGCTGTGGTACATATACACAGTGAAGTATTACTCAGCCATTAAAAAGAATANTGGTGGGAATGCAAACTAGTACAGCCACTATGGAGAACAGTGTGGAGATTCCTTAAAAAACTGCAAATAGAACTGCCTTATGACCCAGCAATCCCACTGCTGGGCATACACACCAAGGAAACCAGAATTGAAAGAGACACGTGTACCCCAATGTTCATCGCAGCACTGTTTATAATAGCCAGGATACAGAAGCAACCTAGATGTCCATTAGCAGATGAATGGATAAGAAAGCTGTGGTACATATACACAGTGAAGTATTACTCAGCCATTAAAAAGAATACATTTGAATCAGTTCTAATGAGGTGGATGAAACTGGAGCCTATTATACAGAGTGAAGTAAGCCAGAAAGAAAAACACCAATACAGTATACTAACACATATATATGGAATTTAGAAAGATGGTAGTGATAAGCCTGTATGTGAGACAGCAAAAGAGATACAGATGTATAGAACAGTCTTTTGGACTCTGTGGGAGAGGGCGAGGGTGGGATGATTTGGGAGAATGGCATTGAAACATTTATAACATCATGTAAGAAATGAATCGCCAGTCTAGGTTTGATGCAGGATACAGGATGTTTGGGGCTGGTGCACCTGGGATGACCCAGAGAGATGGTATGGGAAGGGAGGTGGGAGGGGGGTTCAGGATTGGGAACATGTGTACACCCGTGGCGGATTCATGTTGATGTATGGCAAAACCAATACAGTATTGTAAAGTAAAATAAATTAAAAAAAATTACAAATTAAACAAATGCTAGTTTTAATTTGGTTGGCAAAAATTATCAATAATGATAATATTCACTGTATATACCATTACTACTCAAGATGATTTGAACCCACTTTCAATAGAGAACTAGTACTATGTATCAAAAGTTCTAAAGTGTGCAAACTCTTTGACCCAACAATTGCACAGACAGGAGTTTGGGGTTGATTTTAAGAAAAAAATAGGTGTATTTTCAGATGCATTTATACAGCATTTTCCACACAGCATAATTTATAAGACTGAAAAATAGAGCAACCTATATTTTTACCTTTAAGTAAATAGTGAAATGGGACTTCCCAGGTGGCTCAATGGTAAAGAATCTTCCTGCCAATACAGAAACCACAAGAGATAAGGGTTTGAACCCTGGGTTAGGGTTCAACCTGGAAGAGGAAATGGCAACCCCACTCCAGTATTCTTCACTGGAAAATTCCATGAACAGAGAAGGCTGGTGGGCCATGGATTGCATGGTGGGCCATGGATTGCAAAGAATCAGACATGACTGAGCAACTGAGCATGCATGCATGCAAATAGTGAAATAATGGAGAATCCATAAACTGAGATGCTATAATCTATTTTAAATGATTATCTAAAAAATTACTTATATGAATACTAAGAATATTCAAGATAGTTTGTCAGATGAGAAGGTTGGTTACAAAACATGTATAGTGTGATCCATATGCTCTCAAATCTGTTTATATATACAGAAAAAAAAAAAAAAAAAAACCATGGAGAACATTTACCATAGTGTCAATAGAATTTATTTCCCAATGATATTTAAAAAATTTTCTATTTGCTTATATGGAAATTTCACAGTTCTTATCATGAATGTGTATTGCATTGATAACAAGAAAAAATTAATTAAGTTGTTTTTGTTAAAAAAAAAAAAACATTTAGGAGATTCACAGGGACCTACCAGGAACTTTCTGTCAATAGACAGTAAGGAGATTGCACTGGGGGCTGTGGGAAGTCTCTTTTAAAGATCCTCTTATTTCTTGTCAAACTGCCCTCAGTTTTCCCTTCCTTTCTTCCTTCTTTGAAACTGCCTGGGGTGTTCTACAGAATCTAATTTTGTTCTGAGATCAGGATATTTGCACCTCTAGGGGAGAGATGATATTGGTGTCAAAAGATACCCAAAAAAGCACAAGGCAAAAGAACATTCAGCGATGAATGACAGAGCTTCTTTGGAAGCCTGGTGGCGCAGTGGTGAAGAATTCACCTGCCATTGTAGAAGCCACAGGAAGCACAGATTTGATCCCTGGGTCAGGAAAATCCACTGGGTAGGCAACCCACTTGCTTGGAAAATTCTACAAACGGAGGAATCTGAAAGGCTACAGTTCATGGGGTTGTGCATTTACAAAGATATGAGAACTCAAAATATGTAATGGTAACTTAACTGAGAGATATGTTGATGAAATAAATCAGACACAGATGACTCATGTATAATTAGAGTTATCTGTTTGTAAGGCTGAATGATTTTAGAAAGCAGTTCACCCCATGGCAGGGCCCCTTTTTGTGCTCTCTCTGTGTGTGAAGGAGAAAAAGGGACAACTCACACACTGATTCTGCTGGTGGTACATTCTCAATCATTGTGATCATCCTTAGAAGTGGTGATAACTCCTGACACTACAGATCCTTCCTGAGGGACAGATCTTCCCCATGCATGTGAACAACCTAACTTGAGGATTAGGGAGGAACATTGGGAATGATATTTTCCAAACTTCAGTCTCTAAAAGAACCAGAGAAGGGACTTGTAGACACAGTAGGGGAATGGTGGGGGATGGGGGGCGAATTGAGAGAGTAGCATTGATATATGTACACTCAGTTCAGTTCAGTCGCTCAGTTGTGTCCGACTCTTTGCGACCCCATGAATTGCAGCACGCCAGGCCTCCCTGTTCATCACCATCTTCCTGGAGTTCACTCAGACTCACGTCCATTGAGTCCATGATGCCATCCAGCCATCTCATCCTCGGTCGTCCCCTTCTCCTCCTGCCCCCAATCCCTCCCAGCATCAGAGTCTTTTCCAATGAGTCAACTCTTCGCATGAGGTGGCCAAAGTACTGGAGTTTCAGCTTTAGCATCA
>SJYT01078961.1:100196-146735 GCA_006410635.1 Cephalophus harveyi
TCCATGGGATTTTCCAGGCAAGAGTACTGGAGTGGGGTGCCATTGCCAGGGTCTAATTTACACACTGTATTTATATGTTGAATTATAAGCCTACTCTACCTAAATTCCTGTCTCATTTCCCTATTTGCTACAACAGGAAAGTCAAATTCTTGCTTGAGTTCCAAGGCCCTTCTGATGTGGCCCACACTCCCTACCTCCACCCCTGTCACTCTCCTGCCCAGTCCCTTTCCTTCTCAGCTGCCCCGGCCTTCTTTCTGTTCTGAGAGCCCCAGTCTGATTTCCTCAGGGCCGTCACAGTTTCTGCTTTCTCTGCCTGGAATGCACATCTTACTCCACAAGGTTGGCTCCTGCTTCTTGACATGTATTTAGCTCCCTGACCAAATGTCTCAACCTCCCCATCAATGGCTCCTCCCTCTCCATCACTTCACCACATGAGGGTTTTGTTTTTCTTATCACTCTGAGAATTGATCTGTTTATCCACTTGCTATCTGCCTGTCTCCCAAGCAAGAGGGCAAGCTCCATGGCAGCAGGGACATGGCCAGTGTGGTTTGAGGCCCCCGGCCAGTCCCAAGAAGAGGGTTTGGCCCGGAGGAGAGGCTGCTCCACAAGTGTGCACTCCACTGGGGGCAGAGTGCGTGCTAAGTCACTTCAGTTGTGTCTGACTCTTTGCGATCCCATGGACTGTAACCCACCAGGCTCCTCTGTCCAGGGAATTCTCCAGGCAAGAATGCTGGAGTGGGTAGCCATTCCTTTCTCCAGGGGGTCTTCCCGACCCAGGTATCTAACCCATGACTCTTATATCTCCTAAACTGGCAGGGAGGTTCTTTACCACTGAGCTGCTGGGAAGCCCTGCAGAGTGAGCGTCAATGTTCTGAGAGTCAGAACAACAGCAAGCTTAACTAAGAAAATAAAAGTTCTTCACAGCAATTGTCTTGACTATGTCATAAATCTGCATTTCCTGTTGGATTGACATCACTTGCTTTTTTGGACAAATGAAAAAGTACAGTTCTATTATCCCAGAGACTTGCATCCAGCCCTGGCTCCATGGAACGAACTCGCGCTGCTGGCCATGCTCCCCCGTCTCCCTGAAGGATGCATTTGCAGCTCCTACCCTAAGGACAGCCTTCTCTCCCTCCGCCTCCCTGTCCCTCCGCAGCACACCTCAGGTGCACACCTGTCACGCTCACAGGTGTTCTGTGTAAGTTTACGTTCACTGGTACTCTTTTCTAGAAATATTACTTTATCCTTTGATGTAGAGGTAACGGAGAGAACAGGCAAGGTACTCTGTAACTATAATTTCAGTTACTTGAAAGTAAAAATTTGTGATTTCCCCCACCCCTCCTTTTCAAAATTTTTTCCTATGCTATCAACTCATACTAGAAGCAACCTGGGTCTTCTATTAAATGGACCTGCTGTCCTCTTCAGAAAGGGAGCTCGTTGCCTGAGAGAAACGACAAAGGCGTGCTTGTCTACTGACTGAAATGTACAACACCCAGCATGAGTGTATCCAGTCAGAACGCTCTCCTCCTTTCCGGTGATGACAATGTGTCCATGGTCCTTGACAGCAGGACGGGATGAAGAGCACTCGGGCCCGTGAATCACGGATGGCAGGATTTTGGAGTGTCTGCTCCCAGCCCAGGACAGACCCCGAGAAGCCATCCAGAGCTGTAGGAGAGCCAAGGAGTAATGAGGTTGCTCATCTCGTCCTCTCTCCTGCCTCTGGGCAGAAACAAAGTGAACCCACCCTGGTCAAGCAGAGGGCTTTTACAGGATTCGCGCACACACATTTTCTCTTCGGTGTTTCCAAAGACAAAGCCTCAGTGTGGTGTGTGAAGTGACAACACAGGAAGTCGGTGGTGGGACCAGACCAACAGATGGCTCAGTTCTCTCTCCCAGACTCAGACCCGCCCGCCTTCCCGCAGTTTCCATGGAACCGAAACGTTCGTGTGGGTTTTGTCATCTCCAGGAGGAGCTGCTCATGAGGTGATGGCCTTGACCTTCATGGGTGCCAGGGGGTAAATCCAGTGACTTCACAGCACAGGGCTGTCCCCGCTCTGCCAGTTTTGACCTGATTTTGTGAACCTTCAAGTTTCATAACTTGACCTGACTCAGAGTGAGGTGTTACTTAATGATGTGATAAAACAAAGATATATATTTTACCATGTAGTTATATTTTGAACAACAACAAAAAAAAGGCAGGAAAAGAGAAAGGGCCACAGAAATCCTATACATCATTTTCATTTCTCGCCACCCCTTTTTCTAAGATTAATGAATTAGTTCATTTTTGGCTGTGCTGGGTCTTTGCTCCTGCACGGATCTTTCTCTAGTTGCTGTGTGAGGGCTTCTCAGTGTGCTGGCTTCTCCTGTTGTGGAGCATGGGCTCTAGGGCATGTGGGCTCAGTACGTGCAGTTCCTGGGTTCTAGCGCACAGGCTCAATAGTTGTGGAGCACGGGCTCAGTTACTCCGCGGCATATGGGATCCTCCCAGATCAGGGATCGAACTCATGTCTCCTGCACTGGCAGGCAGATTCTTCACCACTGAGCCGCCAGAGAAGCCCTCCAGCCCTGTTTCTGATACCCAAGCCTTTGTTTCTTGTACCATTTTCTTCTCACCGTCCTCACAGCTCAAGCAGAAAATGAACACGGGAAAGAACCCACAGGCAAGATTAAGGAAAAGCATTTCCTGGGAGGTAGGGAGCAAGAGCAGCTCAGACCTCCTGTGCTGGTCCCACTGGGGCCTCATGGTTTCAGTCTGGTGGGAATAAACCGAGTGCGGTCTGTAGCTCACAGCCGGGCTGAGCGAGTCCTCCCCCGGGACTGCTGGGTCTGTGCACACGTTGAGTATGTGTGCACGTGTGCTTGTTCAAGGAGCAGCCTGGTGGGATGGGGAAGGTGTGAAAAAGCCTCGAAACTTCAGCCTCCAAAGAGAGTTTTTTAAGAGAGCTCCCGTAAAGAATTCTAGTACAAAGCTAGAGACAAAGGCATCCTTTATCAGAACATATTACCAAGAAACATGTCAAATGCTTATACTTTTCATTCAAACTTAAAGTCAAGTCACACTTAAGAGGCCCTTCTAGACCATGAATGAAAGATCTCAGCTAGGACAATGGGAGGGGATTTGGGGGGAGAATAGCTACATGTATATGTATGGCTGAGTTGCTTTGCTATTCACCTGAAACTGTCAACACTGTTAATCGCCTATACCCAAATACAAAATAAGAAGTGGTTTTTTTTTTTTTTTTTTTTTAGAAAACGATCCCAGCCAGGACAGTATTATCTTGAGCTCCACAAAATTCTTCCATGTGCTGCCTGTCACTGGCTTTAACAAGCCTGGTTCTACTGATGTTACCATGTCCTGCCTGTTTTTCTGAACTTGTTACAGCCCACGTTTATATTGTCTCTCCATCCCCATCCCCAAGCAGTCATTGTATCTGAACAATCCCTCCTGTCTCTTTCTTACAAACAATAAAGAAAGAGGTATCACCAGTATCCCCTGATGGAGTGTCACAGAATCATGGCTGTGACATCTTATTAGCCACACTCCGTGGCAAAGTTGTCCCTGCTTTGCTAAATGACAGGTCAGGATGGGGCACAAGAATGGCTTGCTCTCAACCTCCAGCTGGTCTGTACTTTAATGCATTCTCATTCAGATTACTCAGAATTATTAACATTTTATAGCAGACTGGAAAAGTGATGCCAGGTCATTTACTGAAGTCTGAGTCTTCCTGCATTTTTCTCAACTCAGCTTTTGAGCTGGTAGCATAAAACCATCTCCGTTTTCCTATTTGAGGAGAGGGGTGAATGAACTGTACCTTCAATGTGCTTTCAAGAAGATATGATTTTTTAAAATGTTTTAAAACATTTATTCTTATTTGGAGGATAATCGCTTTACAATATTTTGCTGGCTTCTGCCATACAGCAGTGTAAATCAGCAACACGTATACATATATTGCCTCCCTCTTGAACCTCCCTGCCCCCTCACCTCATCCCGCCCTTCTCTATTGTCACAGAGTACCATGCTGAGCTCCTTGTGTTATACAGCAACTTCCCACTAGTTATCTGCTTTACATTTGGCAACATATGTTTCAATACTACTCTGTCAGTTTGTCCACCCTCTCTTCCCCTGATGGATCCAAAGTCTGTTTTCTATGCCTGAGTCTCCATTGCTGCCCTGCAAATAGGTTCATCAGCATTTCTTTCTAGACTCCGTATATATGTGTTAATATATGATATTTGTTTTTCTCTTTCTGACTTCACTTTGTATAACAGGCTCTGTATAACAGGTTCATCCACCTCACTACAACTGATTTCAAATACATTCCTTTTTATGGTCAATATTCTATTATATGTACGTACCACACCTTCTTTATCTATTCATTTGTTGATATATAGGTTGCCTCCATGTCTTAGCTATTGTAAATAGTGCTGCTATGAACATTGGTGTGCATGTGTCTTTTTCAATTATGGTTTTCTCAGGGTATATGGCCAGGAGTGGGATTGCTGGGTCATAAGGTAGCTTCATTCCAAGTTTTTTTTTTTTTTTTTAAAGGACTCTCCATACTGTTTTCCATGGTGGCTGTATCAATTTACATTCCCACCAACAGTGCAAGAGGGTTCCCTTTTCCCCACACCCTCTCCAGCATTTGTTTGTAGATTTTTTTTTTTTTTTTTTTATGAAAGCAGTTCTGATCGGTGTGAGGTGATACCTCATTGTAGTTTTTATTTGCATTTCTCTAATACTGAGCTATGCTAAGCATCTTTTCATGTGTTTGTTGGCCATCTGTACAGAAGACATGATTTTTAAAGTCACTTTGTACAATTCGGAAATGCCCATGATCGTTTCTTCTGTCTCTTTGTTGGTTAGTAGAGAAAAGGATTTCTCCAGCTGAGAACTTCTTGAAGAGTCATGAGTTCTATGACTCTGGAGGATGTCTCACAGTTGCTATTTTTAAATAAATCTTTAAAAATATTTATTTTCATTTATTTGACTGTGTCAGATCTCAGGTGCAGCACATGGGATCTTTATCATCACATGTGGGATCTGGTTCACTGAACAGGGCTAGAACCTGGGCCCCTTGTATTGGAAGCATGGAGTCTTAGCTACCAGACCACCAGGGAAGTCCCTCAAGGCTGGCTTTAACAGGCAACTCAGATCTGGGTTGGGATGGATGGCTAAGCCCCACCTTAATTTGCACGTGGAACATCATCAAGTCAACGGTCATGAATTTGAGCAAACTCTGGAAGATAGTGGAGAACAGAGGAGCCTGGTGTGCTGCAGTCCGTGGGGCCGCAGAGTCAGACATAACTTAGTGACTGAACAACGACAACAATTCGAACATGGACTTCAAATTACAGCTCCATCACATATATGTGACCTTGGTCAATATTTTAACATCATTACAGAGCACAATGATAAATAACATCATTACATTATCAGTGGAGCTAACAAAAGTAGCTACTTCATAGGATTATTGTAAGGGTTAAATGAGCCCAGTTATTATTCTGGTGAATAGCAATTGTAGGGTAGAGAGAACAGATTTATTAATCACTGAGAAATTGGGAGCATGAACAGTTTAATGAAATTCAAAAGCTAGTGGAAGAAGGCAATTACTTGGTGGAATTAACATCACATTTTGATTTTACAAAATCCCTTTGCGGTTCTTGTAAATGGAGGCAAGTCTTACTATCCTTCCACCTCTGTCACCCCTGGACTAGACCAAAGGAACGTCTCCAAGGACTATAATTTTGTTATTTTAAAATTAGTTAGATGGGGGTCACTTTCACCACATTTAAAACCAACTTAACCCATCTTTGAACTATTGGATTAAAGTATTGTGCATGCTAAGTACTTCAGTTGTGTTCAATTCTTTGCAATATCATGGACTATAGCCCACCAGGCTTCTCAGTCCATGGGGTTCTCCAGCCAAAAATACTGGAGTGAATTGCTATGCCCTCCACCAGAAGATCTTCCCGACCCCAGGATTGAACTTGCATTTCTTACATCTCCTGAATTGGTAGGCAGGTTCTTTACCACTATCACCATCTGGAAAGCCCTGGATGACACTTAACTATTTTCAAAAGCTTAGGGGAAGTTCTTACCCAAAAGGCCTGATGAAACTGAAATTTCTAGAATTACAGAAATTTCTTCCCAAAGTACATCCAAAGAACCCATCATACAGACTGTCAGTTACAAGATGAATAAGATCTGAATGTCTAATGTGTAACATGATGACTATAATTGATAACACTGTTATATAATAAAAATTTGCCAAAGGATTAGAACAAAGATGTTCTCATACACACAAAAAAGATAAATATGTGAGGTGATGAATGTGGTAATTAACTCCACAGGGGCAATCTTCTCCAAGAATGTATGTGTGTGTTAGTCTCTCAGTCCTGTCTGATTCTCTGCAACACCATAGACTGTAGCCTGCCAGGCTCCTCTGTCCATAGAATTCTCCAGGCAAGAATACTGGAGTGGGTTGCCATTCCCTTCTCCAGGGGATCTTCCCAACCCAGAGATGGAACCTGGGCCTCTCACATTGTGGACATATTGTTTACTGTCTGAGCCACCAGGGAAGACCCTCACAAAGGATACGTATGTAAAATCATCAAGTTGTACACTTTAGATATTTTATAGTTTTATTTGTCAATTATGCTTTCCTGATAGCTCAGTTGGTAAAGAATCCACCTGCAATGCAGGAGCTGCTGCTGCTAAGTCGCTTCAGTCGTGTCCGACTCTGTGTGACCCCATAGAGAGCAGCCAACCAGGCTCCCCCGTCCCTGGGATTCTCCAGGCAAGAACACTGGAGTGGGTTGCCATTTCCTTCTCCAATGCATGAAAGTGAAAAGTGAAATGCAGGAGACTCCAGTTCAGTTCCTGAGTTGGGAAGATCACCTGGAGAAGGGATAGGCTACCCACTCCAGTATTCTGGCCTGGAGAATTCCATGGGGTCACAAAGAGTTGGACACAACTGAGTGACTTTCACTTTTACTTTCATACCTCAATAAACCTGGGTAATTGCCATTTCCTTCTCCAATGCATGAAAGTGAAAAGTGAAATGCAGGAGACTCCAGTTCAGTTCCTGAGTTGGGAAGATCACCTGGAGAAGGGATAGGCTACCCACTCCAGTATTCTGGCCTGGAGAATTCCATGGGGTCACAAACAGTTGGACACAACTGAGTGACTTTCACTTTTACTTTCATACCTCAATAAACCTGGGTAGGTAGATAGGTAACAAATGGTTCCACCTCTCCTCAATAAGACAAAGATCTTTTCTGGCCAAGAGGAGGGAATTATTTTTCTAGCCTCTCTTCCCAACTCTCAGTTCAGTTCAGTTCAGTTGCTTAGTCATATTTGACTCTTTGTGACCCCATGGACTGCAGCACACCAGGTTTCCCTGTCCATCACCAGCTCCCAGAGTTTACTCAAACTCATATCCATTGAATCAGTGATGCCATTCAACCATCTCATCCTCTGTTGTCCCCTTCTCCCATCCTCAATCTTTCCCTCCATCAGGGTCTTTTCCGATGAGTCAGTTCTTCACATCAGGTGGCCAAATGATTGGAGTTTCAGCTTCAACATCAGTCTTTCCAATGAATATTCAGGACTGATTTCCTTTAGGATGGACTGGTTGGATTTCCTTGCAGTCCAAGGGACTCTCAAGAGTCTTCTCCAACACCACAGTTCAAAAGCATCAATTCTTTGGCACTCAGCTTTCTTTAAAGTCCATATCCATACATGACTAGTGGGAAAACCATAGCCTTGACTAGATGGACCTTTGTTGGCAAAGTAATGTCTCTGGTTTTCAATATGCTGTTTAAGTTAGNTCTTCAGGGCTCAGCTTTCCTCACAGTCCAACTCTCACATCCATACATGACCACAGGAAAAACCATAGCCTTGACTAGACGGACCTTAGTCGGCAAAGTAATATCTCTACTTTTGAATATGCTATCTAGGTTGGTCATAACTTTTCTTCCAAGGAGTAAGAGTCTTTTAATTTCATGGCTGCAGTCACCATCTGCAGTGATTTTGGAGCCCCCCAAAATAAAGTCTGACACTGTTTCCACTGTTTCCCCATCTATTTCCCATGAAGTGATGGGACCGAATGCCATGATCTTCATTTTCTGAATGCTGAGCTTTAAGCCAACTTTTCACTCTCCACTTTCACTTTCATCAAGAAGCTTTTTAGTTCCTGTTCATATACATATGGCTGATTCACCATGCTGTACAGCAGAAACTAAGACAGTATTGCAAACCAATTTTATTCCCCTCAAAAAAGGAATCAGACAATTCCCATCTCCACCCTAGGCTGGGCAGAAACAGCAAATGGACCCTACTCTGTGCCAAGCACCTGTGTTCATAATCAGACCAATCAGAATGGACTTTGAGGGACAGCAGATTTTGGTTTAGTCCCCTGAATGATAAATAGGAAAGAGAATTATCTCTATACTCGAAATAAACGCAGAAATTATTTTTCTTCCAACTCATGTTTCTAGCCATGGCAAAGGTGAAGGAAATGGGGCAAATATATGGTTTGAATAGAATGCAACAATCTAAAAATTTTGGTTGACAGGGACTGTAAACAAGATGTTTCTGTTGAAGGGATTTAGACACTCTATCTCACCTCCAAACATGCAGACACACATCACACATCTGTTTGCATTTATTGATTTTTTTAGAGCTTGAAAGGGGTTCACAAAGGTAACTAAAGAAGTCTATGAACATCAAAGCTCCGGGTATAGAGACATATAAGATGCTGTGAAAGTGCTGCACTCAATATGCCAGCAAATTTGGAAAACTCAGCAGTGACCACAGGACTGGAAAAGGTCAGTTTTCATTCCAATTCCAAAGAAAGGCAATGCCAAAGAACGCTCCAACTACTGCACAATTGCACTCATCTCACACACCAGTAAATTAATGCTCAAAATTCTCCAAGCCAGGCTTCAGCAATACGTGAACCATAAACTTACTGATGTTCAAGCTGGATTTAGAAAAGGCAGAGGAACCAGAGATCAAATTGCCAACATCTGCTGGATCATCGAAAAAGCAAGAGAGTTTCAGAAAAACTTCTACTTCTAAACATCTATTTCTGCTTTATTGACTATGCCAAAGCCTTTGACTGTGTGGGTCACAAGAAACTGTGGAAAATTCTGAAAGAGATGGGAATACTAGACCATCCTACTTGCCTCTTGAGAAATCTGTATGCAGGTCAGGAAGCAACAGTTAAAACTGGACATGGAACAACAGACTAGTTCCAAATAGGAAAAGGAGTTCGTCAAGGCTATATATTGTCACCCTGCTTATTTAACTTACATGCAGAAGGAAATGGCAATCTACTCAGTGTTCTTACCTGGAGAATCCCAGGGATGGGGGAGCCTGGTGGGCTGCCGTTTCTGGGGTCTCACAGAGTCGGACACGACTGAAGTGCCTTAGCAGCAGCAGCAGCAGCAGAGTACATCATGAGAAATGCTGGGCTGGATGAAGCACAAGCTGGAATCAAGATTGCCGGGAGAAATATCAATAACCTCAGATATGCAAGTAACACCCACTCTTATGACAGAAAGGGAAGAACAGCTAAAGAGCCTCTTGATGAAAGTGAAAGAGGAGAGTGAAAAAGTTGGCTTAAAGCTCAACATTCAGAAAACTAAGATCATGGCATCTGGTCCCATCACTTCATGGCAAATAAATGGGGAAACAATGACAGACTTTATTTTGGGGGGCGCCAAAATCACTGCAGAAGGTGATGGCAGGCATGCAATTAAAAGATGCTTACTCCTTGGAAGGAAAGTTATGACCAACCTAGACAGCATATTAAAAAGTAGAGACATTAGTTTGTCGACAAAGGTGTGTCTAGTCAAAGCTATGGTTTTTCCAGTAGTCATGTATGGGTGTAAGAGTTGAACTATAAAAAAAGCTGAGTGCCAAAGAGTTGATCCTTTTGAACTGTGGTATTGGAGAAAACTCTTGAGAGTCCCTTGGACTGCAAGGGGATCCAACCAGTCCATCCTAAAGGAGATCAGTCTTGACTATTCATTGGAAGGGCTGATGTTGAAGCTGAAACTCCAACATTTTGGCCACATGATGCAAAGAACTGACTCATTTGAAAAGATCTTGATGCTGGGAAAGATTGAAGGTGGGAGGAGAAGGGGATGACAGACGATGAGATGGTTGGATGGCATCACTGACTCAATGGACATGAGTTTGAGTAAACTCCAGGAGTTGGTGATGGATAGGGAGGACTGGCGTGCTGCAGTGAACTGAACACTGGACAGTTGGGCAGCTTCACAAGGAGACACATCTTCTGTAAGAATAAAAATAGAGAGGATGTTTTGTCCTTTTCATTTGGAAAGGGAGGGTCATTTCTTCATAGCACCATGAAGATTGAAATAACAACAACAAATTCCTTTAATAATGTGTGCCCAGGAGGTGTATTGAAGTGAACTAGCATCAAAACCAGAGAGAATGACAGAAGCAATAGCTACTCTCATGAGATAGTTCCAACCTCCATGGCAGAGAGAAGTGAGCAACAGACATGGATAAACAAGCCTAAGGATTCTTAAAATAACTGGGATAGAGAATCTATAAACCTTTGCAATAGGTGGTTAGAGGAATTAAGGGCATCATATTTGAGGCTGTGAATACATTACATCATTTATTATTTTTTTTAATTTTACTTTTACTTTATTTTACTTTACAATACCGTATTGGTTTTGCCATACATTGACCTGAATCCACCACGGGTGTATATGAGCTCCCAATCCTGAATCCCCCTCCCACCTCCCACCCCATATCCTCTCTCTGGATCATCCCCATGTACTAGCCCCAAGCATCCTGTATCCTGTATCGAACATAGGGTGGTGCTTCGTTCTTACATGATAGTATACACGTTTCAATGCCATTCTCCCAAATAAACCCAGGCTGGTGAAACAACAGACATACCAGTAATGCTAGAGAGATCAGTTATTTCAACTTATGTCCCCAGTTGGTGGGACATGTTCCTGGAAATAAAAATTACCTCCAGCCAGTGCCCTCATTATTTTCTTCAGGTTATAACTGTAAAAACATTGAATAAGTGGTAACAGTGAAAAGAATGGAGAAAACAGGAGCAGTTTATGGTAAGTGAAAGTGAAGTTGCTCAGTCGTGTCTGACTCTTTGCAACCCCGTGGACTGTAGCCCACCAGGCTCCTCCGTCCATGGGATTCTCCAGGCAAGAACACTGGAGTGGGTTGCCATTTCCTTCTCCAGGGGATCTTCCTGACCCAGGGATCAAACCCAGGTCTCCTGCATTGCAGGCAGACGCTTTAACCTCTGAGCCACCAGGGAAGCCCTTATGGTAAGAATTATATGGAATTAAAGATGGTCATGGGGGCTTCCCTTATACCTCAGTCAGTAAAGAATCCACCTGTAATGCAGGAGATCCGAGTTTGATTCCTGTATCAGGAAGATCCTCTGAAGAAGAAAATGGCAATCCACTCCAGTATCCTTGCCTGGGAAATCCCATGGACAGAGGAGCCTGGCGGGCTATATTCCATGGCGTCACAAGAGTCAGACACAACTTAGTGATAAACCACCACCACCAAAGACGGTCATAAATTTCTTGGTGCTGCTCCCACCAATTGGTGGAGTCTGTTTGGCTTCTCCTTAAAGGGGGTCAACCGGTGACTTCTTAGACCAAAACTGCAGAGCTGAACTGGTGCTGTGACAGTTCTGGGCCTGTCCTTGAACAGAGGCTAGTGACTGTCTTCTAAGGCTTTGGGAATCTTGAATGGCCAGGTAAGAAATCCAGCTACCTTACTGGATATATCCCATAGAGGGCCCTGAAGCTAAATGGAGGGAGAGAGGCAGAGGTGAGATAAACTGTCAAGATATCCCCATCAAGATGCTGATATGTGAGTAAAGTCTCTTGACTCTTCCAGACCAGGTCAGCCTTCAGCTGAATATCACTAAATCATTTCAGTCATTGGTATGTGAACAGGAAAATTGCCCAGCAGAGCCCTACGGGAATTCTTGACCTATGAAATTATGGGCTATGATAAAAAGGAATGTTATTTTAAACTATTAGTTTTACAGTTTGTTAAATAGCAGTGGATTAAACTAGAACAATACTATAGGCTTCAAATTCTACCCTGTTTTGCCCCTAAGCTTACTGTTTTATTTTATTTTATTTTGTTTTTTGTATGCAGGTATGCATGTTCATTGTGCAGAGTCCTCCAAGAGATTATAGGCTTTGTTTCCTGGAGAATGCTATAGATATTTCACAAGGAGGTACTCTATCTATGGTACAGAAGGAAAGGCCCTTAGCAGGGCTGTTCTATTCCCTTTCTCCTCTTGGAAGATTCCCTGAGATCTATTTCAGTCTGCTCTTGCCATTTCCTTAAAAAATTTTTTTTTATTTTCTATTGGAGTATAGTTGATTAGCAGTGTTGTATTAGTTTCAGATATATGGAAAAGAATGTATATATGAATAGATACATATATATGTACAAGTGAATTACTTTGCTGTGCACCTGAAACTAATATAACATTGCTCTCAGCATTTTCATACGGCATGATCCTATATTGGTTTCTCATTGAGCAGCCCTTCAGTGTGTAGTTCAGAGAATTGCCATAGCCAATTAGAGAAGATAATTCTATGTAATGAGAATGAATGGCTGAATTCAATAAGCTCCAAACTTCTATATTATTTTCTATGCTTATTATGGCATTTTTGTTGTGTTGAAAATAGCATCTATGTCGGTCACTCTCTGAGTTATAAAATGGAAATAGCATTTACCTTCTCAGTAACTCAGAATTATTGTGAGATCATGTGGGTGGAAGCTCTTTGTAAACTTTCAAATGTTGTATACTTGCAAAGTTATTACCATTACTATTAAGGAATTAGTAAATTACAGATAGTGTTGGAACATGTAGGCTTAGCATTGTGTGGGCTTAGCATTGTGTGGTCTTAGGCAATTCGCTTAACATCTCAGCAATTTTCTCATTCTTAAAATAAAAGTGTGTTTACTGTGTAATAGTTGAAGTGAGGTTCCTTCCAGTTCTCAAACACTGAAATTTTTGAAAACCTGTGTTGGCATGAACAAATTATTACATAATATTCAGAGGTAAATGTGGCTCCATTCTTGATGACCAGAAATTTATAATGCAGTTGTTAAGCTATCTCATGCTTTAAAAATAATCATAATTCAAGTTAACCTTTTCTTATTGAACTGTAGTTGACTTACAGTATTGATGTTAGTTTTAGGCATATGGCAAAGTGATTCAGTTTCTTTTAAACATACATATATATATATATATATATATTTTCATTTTCAGATTATTTTCCATTATAAGATATTAATATCTTGTACCAAATTAGCCTTTCAAATGCAAGTTCCCTGGGACCTAAATGTCCCTGACAGGTAATTTTGCAGATACTAGTATTATGTGCTGGTTGCTATATTTATCCCTCCAGACTCACTCTCTGACCTTGTAGTTTGACCTGAACCAACTACATCAACGTGCCCTCTTGCTTCAGGGTGTCTAATTGGGTTCTGCCAGTCTAGAGGTTCATCAGGACATGAAAGAGAAGAGAAAAAAGAGATCGGGGTATTTATTCCACCTGCTTTCCACCTATGGGGTCATCAGAAGATGTCTGTTCCCTTAACCGAGGACACATGTCTTTCAAGGCTGCCCTCTCCCCATGACTCTATCCTTCCAGGTTCTGTAAACTACTCTCTCTCCTTGACCGTTTCCTCTAGGGATGAAAACAGCTCAGCTTTATCTAATCCTGGAATACTTCACAACCCCTTGAAGGAGGGTAGGCAGCCTCCAATACGGCACCCTGTGGCCCAGCTTCCGGGGCCTCATGCAGTGTATAATCCCCTCCTCTTGAATGTGGGCTTATTGACTCACTTCTTTGTAGCTGACTGCTTCCCCTCCTGATGGAGAATTTGTTTATTTAGAGAGATTCAGGTTCACAACCCATTATCCACAATTCTGAAATCCTCAAAGCTCTGAAAACCAAAAGTGGTAAATTGAGGGCAAATGTGACCTGAAATAACATGAAGCTATTCATAATCTTTATTTATGCTTCTTAGTGTGAAGTTCATACTTTCACTGAACAAATACTGATGATTTCCATGATGCATTACATTGAGAATATTATATACAGAGGGGCTTCTCAGGTGGTGCAGTGGTAAAGAATCTGCCTGCCAGTGCAGGAGATGCAAGAGATGTGGATTTGATCCCTGGGTTGGAAAGATCCCCTGGAGGATTATATGGCAATTCACTCCAGTGTTCTTGCCTGGAATATTCCATGAGAAAATTCCATGACAGAGGAGTCTGGTGGCTACAGTCCATGGGGTCGAAAAGAGTCAGACAAGACTGAGCAACTGAGCACGCACACATTATATATAGAACATAAGGTAGTTGTATTGTACTACAAAAAAAAACACCCCACTGAATTCCAAAGCAAATCTGGCCCTAAGGGTTTCAGATTATTATAACCCAATCTTTAAAGCTTGAAAACTATTCTCTTTAAGATAACTTTGCACTTCCCTGCCTTGATTCTTTGTATATTGGTTTTAAGGTTTAACACTCAGAGAATCATTTTACTTACCTTCTTTCCCAGTTTGTGGGAACTCTTCACTGTCATCTTCATAAAATTGACAATTGTGGGTGAATAGTAGATCTGACTAAAAGGGGAAGTGGGTGTGATTAAGGAGGAGAAGGAGGGGAGGAAAGTTGTGGGGTAGCTGAGCTTTCAAGAATAAAGAAAATTCTTTCTTTGGTAAGGTGACAGTAGGGTTCCAGACAGAAATAACTGCATGGAGGCGTGAAGCAAGCCAGGGTGCCTAGACTGCTGAAAACAGCTGGTGTTGGGTTGAGATGGGATGAGGGCTGTATAGGAGCTGACCCTGGGAGAGTAGTGGAGTGAGTCAAGGGTTTCTCACAGCAAAGAAAACTATAATATGAAAGTCAAACAGCCAAACATGCAGAGAGAATAGATTGAAAGGAAGTGAGGAGGAGGCTGGGGCCCAGAAAGGCTTTGGCACACGTCTGAACTAGGCAGTGGGATGGAGAATGGAAGAAAAGAGAATCAAGAAAGTTTACAGCAGATACTAAAAAAAGTCTTAGCAGAAGTTGAGCATTAAAGGAAGGGAGAGGAGTTAAATCTAAGTAATTGATTGCTGCTCCTAGAGCAAAGTTTACTAAGAAGAAAGTTACATTTGAACGTTCTTAGCAGATGGTGATTGCAGCCATGAAATTAAAAGATGCTTACTCCTTGGCAGGAAAGTTATGACCAACCTAGATAGCATATTAAGGGAGGCCTGGCATGCTGCGATTCATGGGGTCGCAAAGAGTCGGACACGACTGAGCGACTGAACTGAACTGAACATCTGATTGCTTTTAAATTGAAATAAGAAAATTCTAATTTTACCAAAGTGGAGAGGGCCATGACCAACACACTATAGTAGGCAGTATGTGGAACTCGGGGGTCAATTCAGTTCTTTATTGAAACCTGGATAAAAAAAAGTTTCCATCTCTAAACCTTATTTCTTTACCTGAAGAGCAGAGATAGTATCACTAGCATGGCAGGATTTGTGGAGGATGTTTATATTAAGTAAAAGAATATGTGTATGTGAAAATTTCAGCCACTCTCAAAGTGTGTAAATGAATATCAGTTATATCTAATGCGGTTACTTGGATCAGAGAGGTTAAGGGTCTTCCCAAGGTTGCAGAGCAGTGATGATCCTGGGACCAGAGACTGATGCATGATCTCTGCTCCAATCCCAATACCTCTAGAAAAAAAGAAACCATTTGGGCTTAGCTTGATAGATAGCAGAGGACAGAGACAGTACAGAAAGTCTTGTGCTCACCATTGTTTTCCTGCACATAATTGGCCTTTACTAGAAGATCAATCGGAGAAGGCAATAGCAAGCCACTCCAGTACTCTTGCCTAGAAAATCCCATGGATGGAGGAGCCTGGTAGGCTGCAGTCCATGGGGTCGCTAGAAGTCGGATGCGACTGAGCGACTTCACTTTCACTTTTCGCTTTCACACAATGGAGAAGGAAATGGCAACCCACTCCAGTGTTCTTGCCTGGAGAATCCCAGGGACAGGGGAGCCTGTTGGGCTCCTGTCTATGGGGTCGCACAGAGTCCGACACGACTGAAGCGACTTAGCAGCAGCAGCAGCAGAAGATCAATGCTTTGCCTTGTTTTATTTATTGTCAGCATGAATAATAAGTATAGAATTGACCATCACCCTTTAAATGTCAAGGAGGTTAGGCAAAGGGACATACCACAATTAAAAGCCTACTTAACAGGATAAACAAATACAGTTCTCTTGAGGGTATTTGTCTCACTTGCCTTAGGTAGTTAACTTGATGCAGACATTGAGAGGCAATTACTTGATTCAATAAATGATTCCCACTCTAACTTGTGGTTGTTTATGCATACAATTTATTTTCAAGTTGGCCAGAAAATCTGAATTTGTGTTTCTAATTGATATTAGTTGTTTCATCTGCCCTGTCAAACTCATGGCTCTGAAAAATCAAGAGTACTTTTCTGTCATTGCCAGGGCTTAAAAATGACTAATACCAAGTCACTGCCGATAACCTCACATGGTCATTGACCAGCTGGCTATGATACGTCAACTGCTTACTTGGTAAGGTGGTGTTCACATAGATGAAAAAGCTTTCTGATGATGTGCATTACTGGATAGGCAGGGGTTACAGCTCTTCTTTGGCTTCTTATTATCTTTATAATCTTTTGAGGATTGCTAACTTAACTTCTGAGATATTAGAGATCTTTGGCGGAGAAGGCAATGGCACCCCACTCCAGTACTCTTGCCTGGAAAATCCCATGGACAGGGGAGCCTGGTAGGCTGCAGTCCATGGGGTCGCTGAGTCAGACACGACTGAGCGACTTCACTTTCACTTTTCACTTTCATGCATTGGAGAAGGCAATGGCACCCCACTCCAGTGTTCTTGCCTGGAGAATCCCAGGGATGGCGGAGCCCAGTGGGCTGCCATCTGTGGGGTCGCACAGAGTCGGACACGACTGAAGCGACTTAGCAGCAGCAGCAGCAGCAGCAGAGATCTTTGGAAATGGAAATGATGACATTTCTTACATAGAGAACTGGCACATAGTAGGTGGCAAACTGGTACATAGTAGGTGCTCGATTAATGTGACATTTCTTGCTTTAGGCAGAATGTGTTTCAGTTGGAAGAGCTTTACAACTTTCATTTACAATCTGTTTTCCAGTTCCCTTCTAGGTTTTCTTCTCATTTTCAAGGACTGGGATTGGACTCTTGTTCTTTCTCTATAGGAATACAACAGCCTGGATGTGGCCCCAGATTGCCCTTTATATCTAATAGTGGAACCAAGACACATTTAAGCATTAATTCTAAAACCCCATATAGTCCTCCTTGAATCATATTCTTTGTACCAAATGGCTGAATTTTTACTGAGATCACTCAGACAAAACATTTGTTGATTTATTTTTTGTTTTATATCTAAAACATGTTTGTACATTTGGTTCATATACACTTGGTTTATACTTTTAAAGCTAAGTAGCAGGGTTACTAGGCTATGAGCTTCTTGAGTTACAGACTCTTCTATCTAGCCTTAGCACAGGACTTAGAAAAAAGTACAGAGAATGTTTCTGATTTGTCTTATTTGAGGATTTTCCTACCCTTTAGTCACCTAATTGTAAGTATGACTCCCAAGTCAACTTATCTGGAGTTACTTAGGTGATGTTTTGCTTTTAACATTTCTTGGATTTTTACTTTAAAGGCTTTGTTCCCTTCAATAACTCCCTAGTGTGACTCAGCAATTCTCAAATGACAGGCTAAATGCTCTCCAAAACACGTTAAAAGTTTATCTCTGAGGAAAACTTAGGATAAGCAAAGTGCTTAAAAAGAAAACAAAGACATGCAATTTAAAGTGTTTGTTCAGTTTACAAATAGATTGGAGTTTGCTTATTGGTAGGAAATGACCCGAGAAATGTTAGGCCAGCTAATGTCATCCTCTCTCTTCTCCTATCTCCTTCCATACAGTTTGGATATGCATGTATAAAAATGATAGCTAACATTTATTCAGTATAAATAGCTAAGACACTAGGAACTCTTGCTATGTGCCAGGCCCCAGCCTAAAGGTTTTTCATGTTTAACTATTTGTTCCTATAAAAATCGTATGCGGTAGGTGTTGTCATTGTCTTCATTTTATAATTGAGGAAACTCATGCCCACAAGGTTCAATAACTTGCCCAAGGTCACACAGCTGTTATGCTGGATAGGTAGGATTTAAACAGAAGTACTCAAATTCTAAGTCAAAACAGCAAAAAGGGTCAGTATCAAATATATTATCCAAAGGATATAAGACTAACATCCACTAGAAAGGTATACTAGTCATGAACTTCCAATAAGATGTGTAGCCATGCATTTCAATGTCAAATGATAATTCCTTTCAAATGAGGCCAAAATGAGAGTAACCATACATCTTCAGTTCACTTCAGTTCAGTTCAGTCACTCAGTCATTCTGACTTGTTGTGACCCCATGAATTGCAGCACAAAGGCCTCCCTATCCTTCACCAACTCCCAGATTTCACCAAAATTCATGTCCACTGAGTCGGTGATGCCATCCAACCATCTCATCCTCTGTTGTCCCCTTCTCCTCCTGCCTTCAATCTTTGCTAATATCAGGGTCTTTTCAAATGAGTCAACTCTTTGCATCAAGTGCCCAAAATATTGGTTTCATCTTCAGCATCAGTCCTTCCAATGAACACCCAGGACTGATCTCCTTTAGGATGGACTGGCTGGATCTCCTTGCAGTCCAAGGGACTCTCAAGAGTCTTCTCCAATACCACACTTCAAAAGCATCAATTCTTTGGCACTCAGCTTTCTTCACAGTCCAACTCTCACATCCATGCATGACCACTGGAAAAACCATAGCCTTGACTAGATGGACCTTTGTTGGCAAAGTAATGTCTCTGCTTTTGCATATTTTATCTAGGTTGGTCATAACCTTCCTTTCAAGGAGTAAGCATCTTTTAATTTCATGGCTGCAATCGCCATCTGCAGTGATTTTGGAGCCCAGAAAAATAAAGTCTGACACTGTTTCCACTATTTCCCCACCTATTTGCCATGAAGTGATGGGACCAGATGCCATGATCTTCATTTTCTGAATGTTGAGCTTTAAGCCAACTTCTTCACTCTCCTCTTTCACTTTCATCAGGAGGCTTTTTAGTTCTTGTTCACTTTCTGCCATAAGGGTGGTGTCATCTGCATATTTGAGGTTATTGTTATTTCTCCCAGCAATCTTGATTCCAGCTTGTGCTTCCTCCAGCCCAGCGTTTCTCATGATGTACTCTGCATAGAAGTTAAATAAGCAGGGTGACAATATACAGCCTTGATGTACTCCTTTTCCTATTGGAGCCAGTCTGTTGTTCCATGTCCAGTTCTAACTGTTCTTCCATACATCTTAGGCAACTCTAAGCTTGTGGTAGTCACTCAGCCATGTCTAGCTCTCTGTGATCGCATGGACTTTAGCTTCCTAGGCTCCTCTGTTGATGTGAGTCTCCAGGCAAGAATACTGGGGTGGGTTGCCATTCCCTTCTCCAGAGGATCTTCCTGCCCCAGGGACTGAACCCTGGTCTCCCACGTTGCAGGCAGATTCTTTACCATCTGAGCTATCAGGGAAGTCCTTAAGCTTAGACAAGAAAAATATTGAAAATCTCTATGATGATTATCAAATATTATAGAAGCATTTAACATGTTAGTATATATTTATTTGACTTATATACTTATAAATTGTATGTGTACATGCATATGTGTGTGTGTATCATATGTACCTAATACTTACAGGGCTATATAAGATATATATATAAGGTGCATAGAACATGTCTCAAACATCTATATATTCATTGTATACACTACAGATGGATGGGTAATATAAGTATGTCATTAAAGAGTTCTGTTGCAGACACCTCTTCATCTCTTCAAGTACTCTGGCCATACCTTTCATTGTAATTAGCTCTACAAGGGCAAGATCTACAGTCATCCACAAATTTCTGACAGGTGTAACTTAATATTTTCTTGTTTTAGGCCCTTCACATTTCCTGTCTTTGGGCATCTCTGAAACAGTACTCAGGCATCCTGTACAACAGCGTCGACCTATGAGACTGGCAGTGAAAGGAAACTGCCTCCCCCTTTCTTACCCAGGCTGATGATTCTGAGACACATTTCATTTTTTTTTAATCACCTCCCCTTTGAAACTCCTTTCCATCTCCCTCCCCATCCCACTCCTCTAGGCTGATTGATTGATTGATTTGATAGCCCCTGTTTGAAGGCAATAGCAAGCCACTCCAGTACTCTTGCCTGGAAAATCCCATGGATGGAGGAGCCTGGTGGGCTGCAGCCCATGGGGTCGCTTGAAGTCGGATGCGACTGAGCTACTTCACTTTCACTTTTTGCTTTCACACAATGGAGAAGGAAATGGCAACCCACTCCAGTGTTCTTGCCTGGAGAATCCCAGGGACGGGGGAGCCTGTTGGGCTCCTGTCTGTGGGGTCGCACAGAGTCGGACACGACTGAAGCGACTTAGCAGCAGTTTGATAGCCCCACTCCTCTAGGCTGATTGATTGATTGATTGATAGCCCCTGTTTGATTTTTCATTTATCCCATAAAAAATGAGATATATTTCATAAAGCTTCCCAAAGGCTCATGGTATGAAGTGACCAGTTGCCCATCGGGTAGTCAACTTAGGGTGCAGCTGCCTTAAGGTGTAGTTGGGTTTCCCTCTTTTTCTGCTTCATTCCCCAGCCCCTTGCTTCTCCTTTTTGCAATCGGTTTCTCAAATTAACTACTCATCATAAACCTCCACCACAGATTTTGCTTTGGGTGATACCAAGCTAAGATGGCACTATTATATTTTCTCTCTTCAATTATTAATTTTATTACTAAAATATAGTAAAAATTAGAACTTTAACAAGGAATGCTATAAGTTTCAATGCCTGTCAAGGGTCATCGTTTCAGTTTATAGCTTTCAAAAATAAGAACTTTCTGTGGTAAAAGGTTTGCAGCCTGGAAAACATTTATTGGAGGCCAGCAATGGTCTGGTGATCAGAGTCAGTGAAATAGTGATTTATGTCACATGTGTCTGGAAAACAAATTGAAGTCATTCTCCAAGCCAGATCCCCGTTTCAAGAAAAATTATATGGTATCATATACAAGTCCTAGTGGGAACATTTTGACTTTTAAAGGGCATGCATTTTATTAAAAGTATAGCATAGCTATGTAAAATATTAATGAGGATGATGTTGGCTCATTCGATATGAAAAAAATGAGGACAACGATGGATGAGTGTGGTGTGATATATTGTGATTCCGCTGTCAAGTGGCAGTTTTTTTTTTCTGAATCAAGTTTAAATTCAGAATACCTCTCTGCCTGGCAAGCAAACTTTGCCATTTCTAAGTGGCAATTAATAAATTGGGGAGTGGAGAGGGAAGAAAGCAGGTCAAAATGCCTTCATGAGGCATCTTGGTCATCGATTGTTTAGGATCCTCTAGGGCAGGGTTTTTCAACCTCAGCACTATTGCTATTCTCTGCTGGATAATTTTTGTTGTAAGGAGATGTCTTGTGCATTATTGGATGTTTAGCAGCATCCCTGGCCTTGGCCCACTGGATGCTGGTCATATGTCTCCCAAAGCTATGACAGTCAAAACTGTCTATCAGTTCAGTTCAGTCGCTCAGTCGTGTCCGACTCTTTGTGACACCATGAATTTTAGCACTCCAGGCCTCCCTGTCCATCACTAACTCCCGGAGTTCACTCAGAAAAATGTCTATAGACATTGCCAAATGTCCCCTATGGGACAAAATTGCCCCCAGTTGAGCAGCATTGCCTTAGGGCAATGCAGATGCTTATTGACTGGAGTGTTGGGATGCTTTACAGCACAGAACAGACTGGTTCAAGTTCTTAAAATGAGATTCTTCTGAGAAGATCTGAGACAGTGAATCAGTCCAATTAAAGCAAGGTTTACTAATACCTTGCATATGTGCAGAGGATAAAAATAAGTAGCCTAAAACTTTTCTCTGACTTTGGTGGTGCATGAGTCACCTAGAGAGCTTGCTTATGACCGGTACCTGCTAGGACTTCACTGGTGGTCCAATGGTTAAGAATCCACCTGCCAATCCAGAAGACTCCAGGTCTATCCCTAGTTGGGGAACTGAGATCCCACATGCCATGGAGCAACTAAGCTGGTGTGCTGCAATTACTGAGCCCAGGGACCACAACTAAAGAGTCCCCTGCATCACAATGAAAGATCCACGATGCAATGAAGATCCCACGTGCCACAACAAAGACCCTATGCAGCCAAATTAATTAACTTAAAAAACCTATGCCTGAATCCCACCCTCAGCAAGTATGATTCAGTAATTCTCATGTCCAGATGAGCCTGATTTGTTGTTGCTGCTCTTCAGTCGCTCAGTTGTGTCTAACTCTTTGTGACCCCATGGACTGTAGCATGACAGGCCTCCCTGTCCTTCACTATCTCCTGGAGTTTTCTCAAATTCATATCCATTGAATCAATGATGCCATCCAGCCATCTCATCTTCTGTCATCCCCTTCTCCTCCTGCCTTCGATCTTTCCCAGCATCAGGGTCTTTTCTAATGAGTCAGCTCTTCCAATCAGATGGCCAAAGTATTGGAGCTTCAGCATCAATCCTTCCAGTGAATATTCAGGGTTGATTTCCTTCAGGATTGACTAATCTCCCTTCTGTGCAAGAACTCTCTAGAGTCTTTTCCTGCACCACAGTTCGAAAGCATCAATTATTTGGCTCTCTTTATGATCCAACTCTCACAGCCGTACATGAGTACTGGAAAAACTGTAGCTTTTACTGTATGTACCTATGTCAGAAAAGTGATGTCTCTGCTTTTTAATACACTGTCTAATTTTGTCATAGCAAGCATCTTTTAATTTCATGTCACTGTCAGCAGTGATTTTGGAGCCCAGGGAAATAAAATCTGTCACTGTTTCCTAATTTAATAAACCCAATACTTTGCATCTCCCATGATATCCCAGATAATCCTGATGCTGTGGGTTTGTGAGGCTACACCCTTTAAATAGCCTTGGGCTCAAAGTCAAAAGATCTTGACTTCAAGTAGTTCACTTAAACTCCATTTTTTTGTTTCAAGTAGAATGGGATAGATGGGATAGATGTGTGGATAAATAAGCAATAAAGGGACGAGGGGCCAGGATAGAAATACATAAAAGATCTTAACTGCCTTGTTCACCACCACTGCCACACAGCTGCTGTCAAACAGCTGCACTCACGATGTATCCTTTGAATGAGTTGGTGATGTATAACTCTGAGATAAAGAAGATAGCATGAATCACACACACACTGTTTGGAAGTTGTAGCATCGTTTAATTTTTGTTGACTATGAATGTATGTGTTGTCTGTTGATAATAAATACTTTGCATTATGACTTTGTGTGTGTTGTTTCTTCTACACATTTTGTTAATCCTTGGAGTCTATGAGAAGCAAAGTATTGTCAGAAGGCAAGACAAAAAAGAAAAAGTAAAGCACGTGTTGAGACTGCATGGCGATTACAGACTGTGTAAAGTGAGGGTTCTCTTGTCTCACTTCCTGTCCGTGTGGCGCTGTTCATCCATGTGCACCGCCCCGGCTTCTAGGACATCTCATGTACCTGTGCATAGGCCAATGAGGAGATCTGTGAGGTTACAGGTGTTCATATTTATGTTAATTTGGCTAAAGTAATTTGAAGTGCCCTTGTGTCACTTTCAAGTAAGTTGTTGGGATTGCAAGAAGTCAGCACTGGTTCCAGTTCTGGTTTTTTCTGAGGTAGTCTCTTGAGACCACTTGGCTGAAGGATCACTCATAAAAAGTGATGACTGTCCTTTTTTCCCATGTAGAAAAACTATATGGGCCCAAGCAAACATTGTTTTCAGGCCTAAAACAAATGCTAAAGATAAATGTATGCTTCAGACACCTCTGTTGTAATGCACTTTGCCATCTTCAGACTCTGCTTAAATAGGTCATGTTTGTATTATATGACCCTCATTAAAGTCACAGGCGATTGGAACAAGGCTGCGCATCTTACTCAAAGAGAGTCATGGACAGGCTGGCCAGTGGCCAACTCCTTATGAGATCTGGCTCAGAAAGATGGGCTGTGCTGTTCAGGTTCTATTCTTGGGAATTTGGAATTTGGCAGTTTTGAACCTGAGTTAGTAGTAGGGGTAGACAGTAATCAAATTCCTGATGTTAAGTTGAGGACATGGCAATTCCAAGTGTACCTGAATAACACAAAAGAACGAAGAGCAGGGGAAAAAGATGCCAGCAGGGAGACAGAGAAGCAGTTAGCAGCTGTGTAGTGAGAAGCAAGTGCCATGAGAGACAGGCTGTGCAGCTGAGGGAGCTCCAGTCCTGTGCTTTGGAAGTGCAATGATACTAAGCACCATGCCAAGCAAAGTAGAGCTTCCTTTCCCAGAGTTGTTCTGAGGTTAGCCTCCAATCTTTCCAACCAGACAAGGTCACCTGGAATACGTTATTGAGATTCGGAAGTGATTCTCATGGGTAGAGCCCCAGACTGTAACATTTCAACTAAAAACAAAACAGAAAATGATTTTTAGATAGGAAATCTTCCTAGAAAGGAACATCAACTTGCAGAATGTAAATTCCAAGTCATCTGTTAATGTTTACAGGGAACAAACAACTCTCAGAGACTCTATTTCTTAATTAATTGATTTTTCCCTCTGTGAATGTTATTTTCGATAAATATAACATTTCCGTATGCTATTAGATAGTCCATAAATCTTGTTTTTGTGGCTGGAGAAATCTTTGTGATGAATATGTGTATGGCCTTGGTGATGATGTTTTCACGGGTGTATACTTAACCTCAAATTCATCAAGTTTTATGCAAGAAATAGGTACAGCTCTTTATATGTCAACCGTAATTTGATTAAGTGATTTGACAATCTCATTTTTGCTAATTGTAGGTTTTTTAAAAGAAGAGAAAACCCCATTTTAAGATGAAAGTAACATTTAAGGTCTAGTAGGGATCTATATTCAACTGTAGTCACATTTTTGTAATGAGGGAAAACCAATGTGATAAAAGAGGAGGACATGATTGTAGTCTTAGAAGAAAGTGAGAGGGATCTTGAAACAAACTGAGAAGGTTAAAAACATGTGCAAATCCTATACCATGTTGTCTTGTCATCTTTCCCCTAAAAGGGGAACTCAGATTTACAAAGTCAGTCCAGAGACATAATCTGGGACTAATCAGAGATCAGCATTAACCTGCACAGCTTGGGAATGGCCTTCTCAATAGGCACTTGGTGTCTGAGTGTCCATTTGTGCAAGATGGATGAGTGCAGGTGCCGTAATAAGGCTGTGGCATTTGGTTATGATAATGGTCTCTGATGACCAAAGCGATCCATAAATTATAATTGAAGTGCAGTTGAGTGCATTGGCATGTAACACAATTTATTCTAGTTACCTCATTCTAAATCCAAGCCTGGAAATGTTAATGTAGGAGCCAAAAGGCAAGGCTGAGAGTTTTATAAGGAACTGTGCTCCTTCCTTCAGCTTCCTTTGTGATTTTTAATTGGGCGGTGTTAAGGATCAGAGCTTTACAAAATTGTCTCAAGGTAATGGTCCTCCTTGTGGACAGATTTGCCTAGAATTTTAACAATAAGGGTCAAGTGGTAGAGAACAAAAATTCATTCATTCATTTCATAGACATTTTCTTGTTGCATAACTGTGTGTTGAAAATTGCCACACTGAGGCTCACAATCTCATGAAGGCCTCAACCCATACAGATAACCTAGAACAATGTACAGTAATACATGCAGTGTGTTCATGGACATCTATAGAAATTCCTAACAAGGAGTTTCTAAAGCTACCTGAAAGGGTCAAGGAAGGCTTCCTAAGTTTGGTGATTAATACCTAAGCCGAATCTTAAAGGATATGCAGGAGTTTGCCAGGCAAAGGAGGAGGAAGTGAAACAGTTCATGTTCAGAGACTAAATGAGCTAAACAACAGAGTGAGAGGCAACATGTTATACAAGAAAAATTCATGTAGTCTCGAAAGACAGGAGACTGCTGGTTGACTTTAACCTGCCCAGTTTCCATTACCATTCTACAAAGTAAGGACCTACTATGTACTGAGGTACTTGTAAACTGTTGGGGTTACATATAAAGCATAAGCCCACCCACTTACAAAATATAATTCTGTAGCAAAATTAATTAAAATAATTTTTTTAAAAAATCATGGAAATATGAACAAAAGTCTGTGGAAGTCTTAAGGAAGAGGTGAAAATTAGTGACACTTTTATTAAGGAGACAACTTTCAAGCAGGCCTTTGGCAAAGAAAGAATTTCTCAAGTAATGAAAGCAGGGATTCCATACTGTGAAATGGAGAACTCATTTTCTCAAAGGAGGAAAATGCCTGGAGTAGTGCCTTCTCCAGGAGAAGCTTGGGAAGCCTGGTAGAAAAATCACAAACTGACCTTTCAAAGGAGACCAGGGAGTTTGTTATGTTTGAAGTCAAATTCCCGCCACATTACTATATGTAGATTTTATGTTGATTCTGAGTGGCTTGTGTAGCAGTGGAAAGGGATTGTGGGAAAAGTAAAATCTACCTACTCCCTCTCCAAGACTCCATTCACCATGGAACTAGAGTTATCTGGAGTTCTGGAAACATCTTCCCCCAGGACAGACAAGAAGGGCATGTCCCACTGGTAGAGCTAAAAACCACTGAAATGTTTCATATTATTTATCCATGGATGCTCAACAAATTATCCCAAACTTAGTGGCTTAAAACAACAACAATTATTTATTATCTTATGGTTCCTATATGTCATGATATTCAGAGAAGCTTGGATTTGGAATTCTGGCACAGCATTTCTCTTAAGTTTTTAGTTAGAGGTTCACTGGGACTACAGTCTGTGAAGCCTTGACTTGGACTGGAGGTTGTATATCCTCCAGTGTGTGCCATTCTCATGACTGGCAAGTGTGTTGGTGGGAGGCCTTATTTCCTCCCCTTAGAGTCTTTCCATAATGTACTTAAAATATGGCAGCTGACTTCTAGAGTGGGCAATCCAAAGACCAAGGTGGAAGATAAAATGTCTTTCATGACTGATTGTATTGGTCACATACCATTACTTCTACAGTGCACTAGCTTTGCTTAGGTGTGGAAGGGGACTATACAAGGGCATGTATATCAGAGATGAGGATCATTGTAAGCCAAATTAGAAGCCAGCTACCATAATCTCTAAGTGTCCTATAGCCTCTTACCTCTTTACCTCCATGACTTTGCACATTCCCTTTACATGAATTTTCTTTTGCCTTTCCTTCTCTCTCAAGGGCTTACCTGAAGTTCACTTCCTCTGAAGAAGCATTGTTGACAAAGACAGTACTTCACACAAATATCTATTTTAGAGTTTATGGGTCTGAATACTTGTTATGGGTCTGAATACTTGTCTTAATACTTGTTTATGGCTGATAGCAGGTCAAAGACACATTGGTACTGGCCTAGAGTTAGCACTCAAAAGTGCTGGATGAATGAATGAATGAATACTTCTCATGACACCAAAGTATATTCAGTTCAGTCGCTCACTCATGTCTGACTCTGCGACCCCACGGACTGCAGCATGCCAGGCTGCCCTGTCCATCACCAACTCCCCGAGCTTGTTCAAACTCAAGTCCATCCAGTCAGTGATACCATCCAACCATCTCACTCTCTGCTGTCCTCTTCTCCTTCAGCCGTCAATCTTTTCCAGTATCAGGATCTTTTCAAATGAGCCAATTATTCACATCAGGTGGCCAAAGAATTGGAGTTTCAGCATCAGGATCAGTCCTTCCAATTAATATTCAGGACTGATTTCCTTTAGGATGGACTGGTTGGACCTCCTTGCAGTCCAAGTGACTCTCAAGAGTTTTCTCCAATACCACAGTTCAAAAGCATCAGTTCTTGGGCACTCAGCTTTCTTTATGGTCCAACTCTCACATTCATATATGACTACTGGAAAAACCATAGCTTTGACTAGATGGACCTTTGTTGGCAAAGTAATGTCTCTGTTTTTTAATATGCTGTCTAAGTTGGTCATAGCTTTTCTTCCAAGGAGCAAGTGTCTTTTAATTTCATGGCTGCCATCACCATCTGCAGTGATTTTGAAGCCCCCCAAAATAAAGTTTCTCAAAAGTATATTGATGGTCTGTAATTTCCAGTTGCCCTCTGAGACTTTAGAATAAGTCTCAGGATGATCATTATGAACCACATTCTCTCCTATAAATAGATGACAGGAGTATGACAGGACTTGGCTGTCCTACTTGACAGTACTTGGCTCCATGCAAACTTTGCTTGGCATAATCCTCCTTACAAGTATCTTAATTACAAAATTCCAGTAGAGGCATATGATCATAAAATTCAAAAGTTACCCAAATATTATTGCAGACGTTTATTTTAAAATATGTCCTCATTTCACCAAATCTCATCAAATAAATCAAATAAAGAAGGCAAGGAAATTTCAAAGCAAGAGAACATTAACCCAAAATCAGAGGAGGGCAGGGAATGAAACTGTAGGACAAGAGCTAATAAATAAATAGCTATTGGGTTGGGATGCCGTAATCACCGATTTGAAACATAAATTATTTTCAGGTTGGTTATCATTCTCCAAGCTATGCTTTATTTAACTTATTCATGAAACGATCATGATGTATCTGCAAATTAAGAATGGTTTTTTCGAACTTTTTCACTCAAAATATATGATAATTTGAGTTGAGTCTTGACTGCTGCTTCCCTTTTAAATTCTCTCTGTGAAAAGCCTTGCTGAGCAAACCATTGGCATAAATATGGGATCAAGGGATTGAGAACTGCTTGGAGCAAAGGGGATTTTTAAGAAAAATTGATTATTTGGGCCCAGGACCTAAGGACAAAGTAGTACTTCATTGATCTTGACCAGGGGTCCTAGTTCTTCATCAAGGCACCATCATAATCAGTCAGTCAGTTCAGTTGCTCAGTAGTGTCGGGCTATTTGTGACCCCATGAACCACGATACGCCAGGCCTTCGTGTCCATCACCAACTCCCGGAGTCCACCCAAACCCATGTCCATTGAGTTGGTGATGCCATCCCGCCATTTCATCCTCTGTCATCCCCTTCTCCTCCTGCACTCAATCTTTCCCAGCAACAGGGTCTTTTCAAATGAGTCAGCTCTTTGCATCAGGCGGCCAAAGTATTGGAGTTTCACCTTTAGCATCAGTCCTTCCAGTGAACACCCCGGACTGATCTCCTTTAGGATGGACTGGTTGGACCTGCTTGCAGTCCAAGGGACTCTCAAGAGTCTTCTCCAAAACCACACTTCAAAAGCATCAATTCTTCAGCACTTAGCTTTTTTTATAGCCCAACTCTCACATCCATACATGACTACTGGAAAAACCATAGCCTTGACTAGACAGACCTTTGTTGGCAAAGTAATGTCTCTACTTTTGAATATGCTATCTAGGTTGGTCATAACTTTCCTTCCTAGGAGCAAGGGTCTTTGAATTTCATGGCTGCAATCACCATCTGCAGTGATTTGGGAGCCAAAAAAAAAAAAAGAACTGGAAAAACCATAGCTTTGACTAGATGGACCTTTGTTGGCAAAGTAATGTCTCTGTTTTTTAATATGCTGTCTAAGTTGGTCATAGCTTTTCTTCCAAGGAGCAAGTGTCTTTTAATTTCATGGCTGCCATCACCATCTGCAGTGATTTTGAAGCCCCCCAAAATAAAGTTTCTCAAAAGTATATTGATGGTCTGTAATTTCCAGTTGCCCTCTGAGACTTTAGAATAAGTCTCAGGATGATCATTATGAACCACATTCTCTCCTATAAATAGATGACAGGAGTATGACAGGACTTGGCTGTCCTACTTGACAGGACTTGGCTCCATGCAAACTTTGCTTGGCATAATCCTCCTTACAAGTATCTTAATTACAAAATTCCAGTAGAGGCATATGATCATAAAATTCAAAAGTTACCCAAATATTATTGCAGACGTTTATTTTAAAATATGTCCTCATTTCACCAAATCTCATCAAATAAATCAAATAAAGAAGGCAAGGAAATTTCAAAGCAAGAGAACATTAACCCAAAATCAGAGGAGGGCAGGGAATGAAACTGTAGGACAAGAGCTAATAAATAAATAGCTATTGGGTTGGGATGCCGTAATCACCGATTTGAAACATAAATTATTTTCAGGTTGGTTATCATTCTCCAAGCTATGCTTTATTTAACTTATTCATGAAACGATCATGATGTATCTGCAAATTAAGAATGGTTTTTTCGAACTTTTTCACTCAAAATATATGATAATTTGAGTTGAGTCTTGACTGCTGCTTCCCTTTTAAATTCTCTCTGTGAAAAGCCTTGCTGAGCAAACCATTGGCATAAATATGGGATCAAGGGATTGAGAACTGCTTGGAGCAAAGGGGATTTTTAAGAAAAATTGATTATTTGGGCCCAGGACCTAAGGACAAAGTAGTACTTCATTGATCTTGACCAGGGGTCCTAGTTCTTCATCAAGGCACCATCATAATCAGTCAGTCAGTTCAGTTGCTCAGTAGTGTCGGGCTATTTGTGACCCCATGAACCACGATACGCCAGGCCTTCGTGTCCATCACCAACTCCCGGAGTCCACCCAAACCCATGTCCATTGAGTTGGTGATGCCATCCCGCCATTTCATCCTCTGTCATCCCCTTCTCCTCCTGCACTCAATCTTTCCCAGCAACAGGGTCTTTTCAAATGAGTCAGCTCTTTGCATCAGGCGGCCAAAGTATTGGAGTTTCACCTTTAGCATCAGTCCTTCCAGTGAACACCCCGGACTGATCTCCTTTAGGATGGACTGGTTGGACCTGCTTGCAGTCCAAGGGACTCTCAAGAGTCTTCTCCAAAACCACACTTCAAAAGCATCAATTCTTCAGCACTTAGCTTTTTTTATAGCCCAACTCTCACATCCATACATGACTACTGGAAAAACCATAGCCTTGACTAGACAGACCTTTGTTGGCAAAGTAATGTCTCTACTTTTGAATATGCTATCTAGGTTGGTCATAACTTTCCTTCCTAGGAGCAAGGGTCTTTGAATTTCATGGCTGCAATCACCATCTGCAGTGATTTGGGAGCCAAAAAAAAAAAAAGTCAGCCACTGTTTCCACTGTTTCCCCATCTATTTCCCATGAAGTGATGGACCAGATGCCATGATATTAGTTCTCTGAATGTTGAGTTTAAGTCAACTTTTTCACTCTCCTCTTTCACTTTCATCAAGAGGCTCTTTAGTTCCTCTGCCATAAGGGTGGTGTCATCTGCATATCTGAGGTTATTGATATTTCTCCCAACAATCTTGATTCCAGCTTGTGCTTCCTCCAGCCCAGTGTTTCTCATGATGTACTCTGCATAGAAGTTAAATAAGCAGGGTGACAATATACAGCCTTGACAAACTCCTTTTCCCATTTGGAACGAGTCTGTTGTTCCATGTCCAGTTCTAACTGTTGCTTCCTGATCTGCATACAGATTTCTCAAAAGGCAGGTTAGGTGGTCTGGTATTCTCATCTCTTTCAGAATTTTCCATAGTTTATTGTGATCTACACAGTGAAAGGCTTTGGCATACTCACTAAAGCAGAAAAAGATGTTCAGAAATAGATGTTTTTCTGGAACTTTCTTGCTTTTTCCATGATCCAGCAGATGTTGGCAATTTGATCTCTGGTTCCTCTGCCTTTTGTAAAACCAGATTTAATATCTGGATGTTCATGGTTCATGCATTGCAGAAACCTGGCTTGGAGAATTTTGAGCTTTACTAGCCTGTGAGATGAGTGCATTTGTGCGGTAGTTTGAACTTTCTTTGGCATTGCCTTTCTTTGAGATTGGAATGAAAACTGACCTTTTCCAGTCCTGTGGCCACTGCTGAGTTTTCCAAATTTGCTGACATATTGAGAGCAGCATCCTCCTTCAGGATTTAAAATAGCTCTTCTGGAATTCCATCACCTCTACTAGTTTTTTCTTAGTGATGCTTCCTAAGGCCCACTTGACTTCACATTCCAGGATGTCTGGCTCTAGGAGAGTGTGAGTGTGAGTGATCACACCATCATGATTATCTGGGTCGTGAAGATCTTTTTTGTACAATTCTTCTGTGTAGTCTTGCCACCTCTTCTTAATATCTTCTGCTCTCTTGGGTCCATACCATTTCTGTCCTTTTGAGCCCATTTTTGCATGAAATGTTCCCTTGGTATCTCTAATTTTCTTGAAGAGATCTCTAGTCTTTCCCATTCTATTTTTCCCTCTATTTCTTTGCACTGATCACTGAGGAAGGCTTTCTTATCACTCCTTGCTATTTTTTGGAACTCTATTCAAATGGGTATATCTTTTATTTTTCTCCTTTGCTTTTCGCTTCTCTTTTTTTCACAGCTATTTGTAAGGCCTCCTCATACAGCCATTTTGCTTTTTTGCATTTCTCTTCCATGGGGATGGTCTTGATCCCTGTCTCCTGTACAATGAATATCACGAACCTCCATCTATAGTTCATCAGGCACTCTGTCTATCAAATCTAGTCCCTTAAATCTATTTCTTACTTCCATTGTGTAGTCATAAGGGATTTGATTTAAATCATACCTGAATGGTCTAGTGGTTTTGCCCATTTTCTTCAATTTAAGTCTAAATTTGGCAATAAGGAGTTCATGATCTGAGCCACAGTAAGCTCCCAGTCTTGTTTTTGCTGACTGTATAAAGTTCTCCATCTTTGGCTGCAAAGAATACAATCAATCTGATTCGGTATTGACCATCCCAGTAGTTGGCCTATTTAACCCTGTTTTTAGATTTCTGCTATTTGGGACCATGGCTTTCCTGACCCCACAGCACCCATGAAGCCGTGATATAGGCAATCACTCTAAGGTAAGGGCAGCCACAGTGAACTTCTCAGGCAAATCCATCCATGTGCCTCAGTGTCCCTATCTGTAAAATGTAAATAATAATACTATCTACTCAATGGGGTTGGTTACAGTAAGCACTATAAGTTTATTAAATATATTCTTTTTAGAAAATACCTCTAACACTTCACACCTTCCCTCTCTCCCCAACTCTGCCATTCTCTTTCACCTAAAATTCTTCTCCTACCTTGAACTCCTTACATATGGCTAGTGTTTATTTAATAATTATTTCTTCTAGTAAGCCTTTCTTGGTTCCTATCTTTCCTATGAACAGGTTTCCTGCCCCTTCTAAGAGATTCTTAGCATTAGATGCTATATATGAGCATTCCAATAAAGACCAGTTACTAGTCTGGAAAATATTTGTTATCCATATGTAGCAGGTAGAAATGCCACCTCACAAACTCAGGTGTGCAAAAAAATAGATTGCATTTATTTATTCTTCCGAAACCACTGTGAAACTTGACCTTAGTCATCCTCAGGGTTAAGCCTAGATGGATTGCCTGGTGATGGGTAGGGACATCCAGCCTTGGACCTGGGCATACCTGGTCTCCTTTGGAAACATCACCTGTGGCCCTGTCTGCTGAGACACTGCATACAGCATCCTTTCTGGGGTCTTGGCCCCTCATCAGGATGCTACTAGGAAGCCAAGCTGATCCCCACTGTGCCAGACTTTTTGTACTCCACTTTTCTCTTCCTGCAGCTCAAGTTTTTGTAGGGTAGGACTCTGATAAGTCCAACTCTCCTTTATCTCCATCTCATTGTGCTTCTGCCACTGAACACACTCCATCCCTCTACTTTTTTCACAAACCCCTAGACTCTCTGTGCTTATAAAGAAACAGCCAGGTGTTCTTGTCAGTGACTTCTGCTTTCTTCTCAGCCATATTCCTTATCTGTGCAGTGAAGCACAAATAGCCTGTAGAAATAGGCCAAAGAGAAAAAGGGAAAATCAGAGACAGTAAGCACACAACAAATAAAACAACATCTCAAAATATCATCCAGTCCTACAAAGTTCCTAAGGCACGAGGTTCACAATGGATTTTCACACACTGCGGAGATGGAGTTCAAGGAGGACAGAGCTCTCCTAAAGACCCTGCCCATTCCCATGAGCTTTAGGTGCTTAGCACCAGCCCAGACCTTCCATATGCAGAAACCATGCATAGGAGCCCGCTGCCTCTAGCTCACATTTGTATTCCAGGACTGGACCCAACCAGGGGGCCAAGCAGGGTACAAACAACAGCTAAATTAACTCAGCATCTCATATATCTTTTTCCATCAGGCAGTTGCCATTTAGGGGCATCTTGCTGGGAAAATCCGCCCCTTTCTGCCAGCTGAGTCTCTGTATTTATGAGCAAGTGAACCTTTTACCAGCATTGCTTGGAAGATGCAGTGTTCCCAGCTTTAGAAATATAGTTATTTGTCATCTGTCCTTTCTTCAGAACTGATGAGGGATGTGTTTTCTTGTTACATCAGTGTGCTCATGCTCTACTTCTCTTGGTGTGAAAAGATGACAGCTGCTGAGGCTCTTGCCATCTGAGTGTGTGAACATGCCTGCAAAATCTGGGGGGGGCGGTTTCTGGAAGAGGCAAGTGTGTGTGCATGTGTGACACATACAGTCACACACGCAGTCACACAGAGTCACATGTGCACACAGGCACACACACCAGTACATGCAACATCATTGGTGAAGTCTAGGCACAGATCAGCTTTACAAAGGTTTGTTCAAATATTGAAAAGTATAGCTTTCTGACTTTACTCTTGCTAAAATGGTTCCTATTTTTCAGAACTGTTTTCTCTTTTACCTGCTATTACCAGGCTGGTGGCTCAAGAAGGTAAAGGACCTGCCTGCAATGCAGGAAACCCAGGTTCAATCCCTGGGTTAGTATTCTCGCCTGGAGAATTCCGTGGACAGAGGAGCCTGGTAGACAGCAGTCCATTGGGTCTCAAAGAGTCGGACACGACTGAGCAACCAACACTTCTGAAGAAGACAACCCAAATAAAACATGACCTGTTGCATTTTTATCATAATTTATTATAATCCTCTGTTTAATTGTCTGGATTATCAGTAAACTGAGGCATCTTTTATGTCCAGCATCATCTTAAGAGCCTAGCCGCAGTAGGTGTCAAAAACTTGAATATACTTTTGCCACCATCATTAATTTGCATTTAGAACTTCTGGAGGTGGTAACACCTAGTGTTAGTCTGGTGTTACTGCTAGTCTCATGTTATTAAGTCTGTGTTTGCTTCATGCTGTCTGTAAGTCACAAAATTGAAAATGTTTTCCTTAGAGGGGTTAAGTGACTTGCCTGAGTCACCCAGCTGGTGGCAGAGTTGGGATTCAAATACAGATCTTCCTCACTCCAGAGCAGCACTGGATCACAACCTCTTCCCAAAACTGAATTGTTGTATTCATCAACTTGCAAGCAAGGAGATGTCTAGAGAAGTCTGACCTCATCACAGATGAGGACTAAAAAGGTTAAGTGATCTGCTCAGGAGGGTAGCGGTAAGAAACAATTACTGGGCAATCGTGGCTCCCACTCCTACCCTTGTAACAAAGTTATCTATTCTCTGCAGAGGGTAAGGAGCTCCACCAAATGCTGTGTGTGTGTTCAGTTGCTTGGTTATCTCCAACTCTTTGCAACCCTTTGGACCATAACCCACCAGACTCTGCTGTTCATGGGAGTTTTCAGGCAAGAATAGTAGTGAGTTGCCATTTCCTCCTTCAGGAGATCTTCCCAACCCAGGGATTGAATCGATGTCTCCTACGTTTCCTGTATTGCAGGTGAGTTCTTTACCACAGAGCCATTGGGGAAGCCCACCAAATACTATGGGGCAAATAACATGTAGAAGGCGAGGCCCCTGTTCTTACGCAGCTATTGCCTGCAGAAAAAAAGAGAACCAACAACCATAAAGTGCTGGCCCCAGTCAGAAGGCTTTGGGAATGGGAGGAAGGAGGAAGACACAGAAAGGCTTCTTGCCAGATGGTCATTTCCAGCTAAGTCTAATAAGCAGAAGAAAACCAGTCACTGAGGGTTTTGCTCTATTGTGATTCAGGAAACAGCATCACTCTCTCTCATCGGGGGTGCAGGTTCACCTGGCCTTTCCTTTGCCATCAAATCACTATTGGAAGAGCCTTGTAGTCCTGGATTTCCAATAGGATAAGAGGCTCCTAAAGGACTGTCTAGAACTCAGTGGAACATCAGCTCTCTACATTGATAAAAGGAGAAAGTTGTTAGGAAGACTGCATGCGAGGCAGCTACTTTTGAAATTCTGTCTTCAATGGCTTCCTTTGGTCAAATTTAATTCTGGATGTAGCTCAAGTAAGATGGTTACATAAAAGGAATTTTCCTTTGGATTAAGTTGAACTATTATAAATAGCAATAACCTGATATCATGATTTAAACTACAAACATATTTCTGGCAAACATACATTCTGATCTCCTTTTGGAGATCAGAACACATTCACCATGTGTTGCCTGCTTCTATGGTGACCATATTCTAAAAGAAGGTGTCAGATTATCATCCTGCTTGAACCTTCAGACTTACATTTCCCTCAGAGTAACGCTCAATGCCCTTGGAAAGGCTCAAGTGTCTGTAGGTCAAGAGGATTGAGTCAAAAGTCTCAAGAACTGCCCCCGACCCATGATACCCCTCCCCAGCAGCCCTTCTACCTTCCTTCACAGCTGGGTTGACAGATGTTCTGTACAAAAATATCAAAATGCCAGCCAGGAATGGAGCATTGGTCACAGATTAAAAATATTGCTTTGCTCATTTTAATAAGTTGTTTGCAATGTATGCTTCATGAGATTTTTCAAGTTTTAGGAAAACAATCCACTGCAGTATTCTTGCCTGGACAGAAGAACCTGTCCAGCTACAGTCTATGGGATCGCAGAGTCAGACATGATTGAGTGACTAACGCTTTCACTTTTCTATAATTTTAGAACAATTCTTGGTGTTGCTGAGGAAAACACAAATCTCAACAATTTTAAAATATTAATGCTTATAAACAAAGGAAAAATCTTGAATTGTCCTCTTCAGTACTGGATGCTAGCAAGTGAATGCCACCCAGTAATCTTGCTCTAGACTGGACACCAAACATGGTTGCCTGAAGCAGAGATTGGCTAGACACTACCAACTCCATTTCCTTTTTCTGGACATGTAGAAGAGCATATGCCCAAGTCTCTCTTGCAATTAAGTTGTGCCCATGTGGCTGAATCTCACCAGTGAAATGTAGAAGGAAGCACTATACATGTCTTGCAGTCCAGACCATAAAGCCCTTGCATGAGCATCCTGGCTCCCTCTTTCTCTTTTACTGCAGCTCTGGATGGACCAAAGGAGTCTGAATCCCTAAGTTACCACAGTCACTGCCCAATCCTGAGAAAAGAGTCATGCACAAGAAAGAAAGCTTTGTTATGTCATGAGATATGAGAGTTTCCGTTATTGTAGCATAGCTGAGCATACCCCGACTAGTACTTAGTCTTCTCTTGCCCCACCACATGACACAGCAGTGCTGAGTTGTGGCTGCTGCAGTGGCTGCAGTGGGTTATCACCCAGATCCCCTCCTTCAGGTCAGAGGAATTCCCTCCTCTAGCTCCTGGGAGTGTTGTTTGCCCCAGGCTCACAGCTGAGTGCTTCCCAGGCATTGAAGTGAAAGTGAAGTCACTCAGTCATGTCCGACTCTTTGCAACCCCGTGGACTGTAGCCAGCCTGGCTCCTCTGTCCATGGGATTCTCCAGACAAGAATACTGGAGTGGGTTGCCATTTCCTTCTCCAGGGGATCTTCCCAACCCAGGGATTGAACCTGGGTCTCCTGCATTGCAGGCAGATGCTTTATCCTCTGAGCCACCAGTGAAGCTCCTTTAGCCAAAAGGAATTTCCCTTTCCAATGTTACATGCCCCCTTACCAAGAAAAGCCCTGTCCTGTAAGACTTAGCCCCCTTGCCTCAATTTGAGACACTTCTGCAGAGCCATCCCAGTTCTAGACTCCCCATGAGGTCTGCCAAGCCTTCTGCTGCAATTACCTTTAAGGTTAACTTGCTCAATCCCACTTCCATCTCCCTCTCAAGTCTGTGTTCCCATTTGGATGACTCCCCAGTAAGCTTCCTGCATGCAAATCTCTAATGCAGGGTTTGTTTCCTAGGGAACCTGACCAGTGATATCCTTTATTTCCATAACATGCTGGATTCTCCTTTGTTTGATAGCTTTACCTATGCTATGCCTTCTGCTCTGAACAATTCTGCACCACCCCACACATCAGATGTTTGCTGAGCCAAGTCATATTGGTCATTGACACCATCTGCAGTCCAAATATTATATCCTCCATCTCTGCTGTTCCTCTGATGAATGGTTCCAGTTGTATGCTCCTCTCACTGTACCTTCCTCCATTATAGCATTTATCCCAGGTATTGATTTTGGAGTTGTGGGCATGGCTGCTGCCCTTAGACAATAAACTCACTGACAGCAGATTGAAGTCCTATCTCTCAGCCCAGGGCTTAACACAATGCCTTACACTTCCATGATCATCAGCACTGGAGAGGTCAGCATTCCCCAGTGCTCACTGGGCATGGAGGGTTTTGGGGAAGACCGTTAGGGGAGGGTAACTTTTGTAGATATTAATTTGTTTTTGTTTCCTGTCTTAAGAGATTTGGAAAGGATGAGAGAATTCCTACTTTCCTCCTCCAGGGAACCATGTTTTGTCGGAACTCTTCACTATGATCCATTCATCCTGGGTGGCCCTGCAGGGCATGCCTCATAGCTTCATTGAGTTACACATGCCCCTTTGCCATGACAAAGCTGTGATCTATGAAGGGGTCAGTGAGTTAAGATTTTCTTAAATACTTGGAAGAGAGGCTGCTCTCCAGAAACTTAGACTTTGAGTCCTGATCAGTTCAGTTCAGTCGCTCAGTCGTGTGCGACTCTTTGCGACCCCATGAATAGCAGCACGCGAGGCCTCCCTGTTCATCACCATCTCCCGGAGTTCACTCAGACTCACGTCCATCGAGTCAGTGATGCCATCCAGCCATCTCATCCTCTGTCGTCCCCTTCTCCTCCTGCCCCCTATCCCTCCCAGCATCAGAGTTTTTTCCAATGAATCAACTCTTCTCATGAGGTGGCCAAAGTACTGGAGTTTCAGCCTCAGCATCATTCCCTCCAAAGAAATCCCAGGGTTGATCTCCTTCAGAAAGGACTGGTTGGATCTCCTTGCAGTCCAAGGGACTCTCAAGAGTCTTCTCCAACACCACAGTTCAAAAGCATCAATTCTTCGGCGCTCAGCCTTCTTCACAGTCCAACTCTCACATCCATACATGACCACAGGAAAAACCATAGCCTTGACTAGATGGACCTTTGTTGGCAAAGTAATGTCTCTGCTTTTGAATATGCTATCTAGGTTGGTCATAACTTTTCTTCCAAGGAGTAAGCGTCTTTTAATTTCATGGCTGCAGTCACCATCTGCAGTGACTTTGGAGCCCCCCAAAAATAAAGTCTGACACTGTTTCCACTGTTTCCCCATCTATTTCCCATGAAGTGATGGGACNGACTCTCAAGAGTCTTCTCCAACACCACAGTTCAAAAGCATCAATTCTTCGGCGCTCAGCCTTCTTCACAGTCCAACTCTCACATCCATACATGACCACAGGAAAAACCATAGCCTTGACTAGATAGACCTTTGTTGGCAAAGTAATATCTCTGCTTTTGAATATACTATCTAGGTTGGTGTACATTTCTGCAAAAGGATTAAAGGTGGGCCATAAATATAGTTCTGAGTACTCTATCAGACAAACTGAAGTGAGAATATAGTTAGTTATAATAATTCTGCATAAGATAAAAATATACCTGCTGTTTCAGAGAAACACACATTTTCCTACAGTGAAGTCTGCATAAAATTCTTACACAGCAAAAATTTCCCCACAGTTCCTCAGAGAGGGGATACTGAAGAGCTTTGGGGATGTCATCTTCAGTCATATCCCTATAACACATGGAGAGCTCCATAGAGCTGTTCCTTTCTGTGGCTGCCCCACCATGTTCAAGAGGGAATTCATGCCAAAACACAATTTAGTAAGTGCAGTTTGAAAGGCTAGCCAAAACCACACCATCTATGCACACAGCTTTCTGATTGGCTAACTTTATCCAGGGATAAATTTCCATGCTATTCAGCAGACTAAATGCCCTAGGATGTATATCCTTCAGTCAATATTTTTAAATATTATTTCTCAGAAGCCAAGTTATGATAACAGTTAGGTCATCAAGGTTATCCTTCATAACATCCAGGAGTGTAGGGATTGCATATGGCTAATCTTGATTGACAGCTTGTCCAATCCATTTCCAAACCTGCTTCTATTGGAAACCTATGAGATTCAAGTCTGAATTTTCTCCCACTCCAACTCCACCAAAAAGCATACCAAGGCAACATCTTTAGTTCAGATAGTGACAAGATTATTTTAGAAAACAATTCTTGTTATACTAAAAACACATACATTGTATAATGCGGCCCACATAACCTTAGTGTTTAAGCTCTTCAAAAGTGGGTGTAATAGTTTGCATTCCCACCAACAGTGTAAGAGGGTTCCCTTTTCTCCACACCTTCTCCAGCATTTATTGCTTGTAGACTTTTGGATCACAGCCATTCTGACTGGCGTGAAATGGTACCTTATTGTGGTTTTGATTTGCATTTCTCTGATAATGAGAGATGTTGAGTATCTTTTCATGTGTTTGTTAGCCATCTGTATGTCTTCTTTGGAGAAATGTCTGTTTAGTTCTTTGGCCCATTTTTTTATTGGGTCATTTAATTTTTGGAGAACAGTGTGGAGATTCCTTTAAAAACTGGAAATAGAACTGCCTTATGACCCAGCAATCCCACTTCTGGGCATACACACTGAGGAAACCAGAATTGAAAGAGACACATGTACCCCAATGTTCATCGCAGCACTGTTTATAATAGCCAGGACATGGAAGCAACCTAGATGTCCATCAGCAGATGAATGGATAAGAAAAGCTGTGGTACATATACACAATGGAGTATTACTCAGCCATTAGAAAGAATACATTTGAATCAGTTCTAATGAGGTGGATGAAACTGGAGCCTATTATACAGAGTGAAGTAAGCCTGAAATAAAAACACCAATACAGTATACTAACACATATATATGGAATTTAGAAAGATGGTAATGATAACCCTGTATGCGAGACAGCAAAAGAGACACAGATGTATAGAACAGTCTTTTGGACTCTGTGAGAGAGGATGAGGGTGGGATGATTTGGGAGAATGGCATTGAAACATGTATAATATCATATATGAAATGAATCGCCAGTCCAGGTTCGATGCATGATACTGGATGCTTGGGGCTGGTGCACTGGGACAACCCAGAGGGATGGTACGGGGAGGGAGGAGCGAGAGGGTTTCAGGATGGGGAACATATGTATACCTGTGGCGGATTCATGTTGATGTATGGCAAAACCAATACAATATTGTAAAGTAATTAACCTCCAATTAAAATAAATAAATTTATATTAAAAAAGTGGGGATCTTTGTCCATTTTATTTATTGCTATTTTCCCAATGACTAGAAATAGTGTCTGGCATATAGTTGACATTTAACAAAAAAATATGGTAATAATTGGCTAGAAGAGTGATAAGGAATAAAGCTTTTAAGAATCATTGGTGATTAAAAATTGAACTTATATTTTATTATTAACAGTGCAAATATTTATATTTAATAAATGGTAGTATGCAACATTTTTAATGTCTACAAATAATGTTTTCTGAATATGTGAACTCAAGAATGTCTTATACTAACTTGGATGTCCCCCAGGAACCCATGATCCATTGGTTGGGCAGTACTGAACAAAAGTTTTGTTTTATTATTTTGCCTTGAAATTTGTCTCAAAGGATATCTGAAATTACCTACCAAGTTGCTGAGAAAATGGTGTGATTAAGTACATGGGATATATACTCTGCTGAGTTACATTTCACTCATGGATCGACTGTTCTAGCTGGATGACCTTAGGAAATATACTTTACTTCTCTGAAGTTTTTGAAAAAAGCATAATTGTATCTGTACATCTAAGTGCTGTGAGGACAAGTGAAATAATATATGTAAAGAGTTTCACACATACTGAGAGCTGTATAAAGTGCTTCCTTTTTTACAAGAGATTCTAGGTAGATAACAAAATTTGTCATAAGACCAAGTTTGGTTTCTTACAAGAAATCCGCTTCATTGACATCTTTTTCTGTGTCCTATATCAAGAGGACAGCCAGAGCATTTGAAAACATTACCTGACCTGCCAGATATTCAATAGGGAATAGGGATATTCAAAATGCAATAGGGAATTTTCTACTGACCCAAATTCTTGCCGTGGCATGAACCTTCAGGTTCTGAATAAATGTAATATCTGCATTTCTCAAATGTTCATGAAGTTCATTGTATAAGCAATGCCCTGAAGATGGAAGTGGAAAGCAAAGGAAAAATCATTTTTTAAAAAAGGGCTAATAATCTGCAGTTGTCACATTTCTCCATAATATTAAGTATTTAATACTTGGTGGCCTTCATCCATATCAGGCCACATGAACAAATAGCAGGCTTGATAGTTTCCTGGTGAATCACTGACAATCAACATTATACTAATAAATGAGCATTGTTTTAATATTTTTTTACTTAATATTTTGTTTAGGGTTATCCAAAAGAAAAGCTAAATAATCAATGATCCTTTAGTGTGTCTGTAACAAGGATTATTGGGATCTCTTTCATCTTTTCTCTTTTTTGCAACACGAGACAATAGTCTCTTTATTGCAGTTACTACTGACATTAATGCAAATATTTCTGACAAGTGGAAAATCTCCTTGTAATTAAATTTCTATTGTACTTTAATGTTTGTTCCTTAGAAAGTCCCTGTTAACAGATTTCAAGCTGTGATAATAATATTTTCTTCGTATGTTATCAAAAGTTGTAATCTGTTTTCTTTCCTGGAAGTCATTCAAAACAGCAATAATGGAAAAGCTTTTTTTTTTCCCCAACATTAGGGTAAATTGTTCATGAATATCAACTTAAAGTTTCAATAAAATGAAGAACTGAAAAGAATAAATTTATTTGGAAATTAAAGTCTCAGCAAATGTTACAGTCTAGAAAGTATTGACTTTGCAGAGGTGAATAGGGACACAGGGAGAGAGGTACATTGAAGAAACGGAATTTACAGGCGCTTTTAGAGCTGTAGCCTTTGTTGATTAAGTTATAATGTTTGAATATGATACAAAGAGATTCTGAAAATAATCTCTCATTGAGCTCAACTTCTCTTTTGGCTTTTGACTAATTTACTTAAACAGAAATGGCCTATCTTAGCTTAAATTTGCAGTAACTAACAGATTTTCCATTTTCCCCAGATAATTACTTCTAAGCAAACTATGATACCAAATTTCTTCACAAATAACACTAAGTTCAAACAGACAGAAGTCTGTTTTAAATCCTTATATTTGGTGTTCTCACACATCTATTTCGAGCTTTTTATTACTTTTATTTTTTTTTTTTTTAAAGGGAGGCTCTCAAACAAAACCATCTTTTTTTAACAAATGAAGAAAAAAAAAAAAAAAACTGCCCCAGAGAATTAAATAACTTAATTAAAGTATTAGGCTAGTTTGCCACTGCCCTAGAACAACTTAATTAAGGTTGTTGATTCCCATCTCATAGTCTTTACTCCACACTGTTCCTCAGTAGAGAACTCCTGGTAAAACATTTTTATTCATAGATGTTTTACAGCTATGTGAATGGAGAATCCACATTTCCCAGATGGAAATCTTTTTTTTTTAGTTTTAGCAATTCTTTCTCCTACTACATCTGCAGAACTAAATCATGGCCCCTGCAGAGATAAGCTATCAACTCACTGTGGACATTAGGAAAATGTATCTCTAGAACATTTGATGAAAGGAGGATTTATAGTTTATCACAAGCCACTTACATGCACAAGTGGTAGGACAGTTGAGAGACTTCTGGTTTTCATTAATAGATAAAGTTATAAAATTTGCTCCCATTTCAAAGATGAATTGCTTATTTGTAAATCCTTAAACAAATAAAAATAACTATTTAAAAGACTCAGAGGTTCAACAGACTTCAAATGGACTTGTTTGGGTTATTTGTACTTTAGGCAACAGATGGACCCCTTCAATGAGGACAGAAAATGAATTATCATGGGAGTTCCTAATAAAGGTAAAGGTGAAACAAGAATCAGCGTCTTGTGTCTTTGGGTCTTGTGTCTTGTGTCTTAAAAGAATTTGTGTCTTTACCACAAATATTTGATAAATTTTAATTTTGCTCCCACAATTATTAATAATCAATTTATCAAAGAAATAGTGACATGTACTCACCACTAACATTTCACTCTGCCAACATTTCACTCTCATTCTAGGTAGTTAGCGATTCTCTTTTAAATACAATTTAAATTCCCAATCTGTTATTGCCATCAAAGAAAGACAGTCCTTTCCTAAAACAGACTTCAGTGTGCCCCAACCAGTTAATTCCAATCAGAAATCCCAACTCCTATATTATCACACTGAATGATGATCTAAGCCCAAAGATTGTGTCTGGTACCATATATTTTCCTCCCCAGAGTTCTCAAGGAATCAAAAAAAAAAAAAAAAACTGCCCCAGAGAATTAAATAACTTAATTAAAGTATTAGGCTAGTTTGCCACTGCCCTAGAACAACTTAATTAAGGTTGTTGATTCCCATCTCATAGTCTTTACTCCACACTGTTCCTCAGTAGAGAACTCCTGGTAAAACATTTTTATTCATAGATGTTTTACAGCTATGTGAATGGAGAATCCACATTTCCCAGATGGAAATCTTTTTTTTTAGTTTTAGCAATTCTTTCTCCTACTACATCTGCAGAACTAAATCATGGCCCCTGCAGAGATAAGCTATCAACTCACTGTGGACATTAGGAAAATGTATCTCTAGAACATTTGATGAAAGGAGGATTTATAGTTTATCACAAGCCACTTACATGCACAAGTGGTAGGACAGTTGAGAGACTTCTGGTTTTCATTAATAGATAAAGTTATAAAATTTGCTCCCATTTCAAAGATGAATTGCTTATTTGTAAATCCTTAAACAAATAAAAATAACTATTTAAAAGACTCAGAGGTTCAACAGACTTCAAATGGACTTGTTTGGGTTATTTGTACTTTAGGCAACAGATGGACCCCTTCAATGAGGACAGAAAATGAATTATCATGGGAGTTCCTAATAAAGGTAAAGGTGAAACAAGAATCAGCGTCTTGTGTCTTTGGGTCTTGTGTCTTGTGTCTTAAAAGAATTTGTGTCTTTACCACAAATATTTGATAAATTTTAATTTTGCTCCCACAATTATTAATAATCAATTTATCAAAGAAATAGTGACATGTACTCACCACTAACATTTCACTCTGCCAACATTTCACTCTCATTCTAGGTAGTTAGCGATTCTCTTTTAAATACAATTTAAATTCCCAATCTGTTATTGCCATCAAAGAAAGACAGTCCTTTCCTAAAACAGACTTCAGTGTGCCCCAACCAGTTAATTCCAATCAGAAATCCCAACTCCTATATTATCACACTGAATGATGATCTAAGCCCAAAGATTGTGTCTGGTACCATATATTTTCCTCCCCAGAGTTCTCAAGGAATCATTCCCAGGGCAAGGAAACCATATTCAGCAGTATTCTGCAACCCCTAGTCTTGAAAATTCACTTTCACTAAAATCCTTTCTCTCTTATCCACCCTACACCCACCCCTACACCCACCCCCTCACCAACACACACACATTGGTGGTTAGTCTTTAGCAAATTTGGAAAAGATGAAGAACAACTGATTTTCAGTGACTTCCAATGGCACAAAATTAATGTCTCTGACAGAATTAACCAAGAAAGTTGTAGGCCATCAACACTACAGCTTCATGCCAGATACAAGAAAATTACTTGCTTCCTGACTGGTTTGTCATATAAAAATGTGAAACTAAAGATCTTTTATTACAGTCGTATCAGTTAAAATGTAAATTCAGGATAGTTACTTAAGGTTTTGTAACTCATTTTTCTCATCAGTAAAATGGGGATAAAAATAGTTTCTACCTTTATAGAGTTATTACATGAGCAACTATTCAACTATACATTTATTTACTGTTTAGCACAGTGCTCAGTAAGTAGCATTTCCCTTAGCTCCCTTTCATTTTTTTAAAAAATTCAAACAATTGAAAATGCTGAATTTCAAACACATTCACAAATCAGACTCAAGAAAAGAAAAGATATGTGGCTCTCTAAATTACTCTATTTAGAATACATTTTCTTTATGTGGTAGAAGTTATAAGCAGTCTTATTAGAAATATATGTTTATGACATTAAATACACAGTTACCTTTATAAAATTGTTACATGATGTATTCAAAAATATATAATGTAACTAAAGAGTAAGGAAATAAAAAGGTATAGAGAAAAAACTAACATAAGAAAAGAAAGCCTGACATTTTGTAAACATTTCAGAAGTGGGTTAAATATTTGGCTCTGAGTTTCCTAGCAGCCAATATAAAGAAGGTAATGTTATTATTACATAAACCACAATGT
>SJYT01078961.1:146974-162853 GCA_006410635.1 Cephalophus harveyi
GATTTACACACTAGTGATTACTGTAACCATAATAATGCATTGAATCTTAATGGCAAACCGTAAAATTATCTAAGGATAGCAACAAATAATATAAAAGGAATTTACTCAGGGATGAATGAGACCATATTTAGGGAAAGAAAAGACAGTAAATTATTGAATTTGATAAAGCAACTCAATATTTCTCAGTATTATTAACTAATAAATATTTAAACCTAATACTAAAGTGGTTATATAGTATTGTAGTATTTTGATAAGTATAGTATTTTTAGAATAAAGTATCAGATACTTTTAAAGTTTCTTCATTTCTCATAATTAATGTCTAATATTTAACTCATATGCATTCGATCAGAAAATCAAAAGGATTCTAACATTTTTGCAAATCCTGTTTTTAGTCTGGGCATACCATATTATGTCATATGCTTCAGAAAGCACTTTCTAAAACAGCAACTTCTGAGAAGTAAATTATTTAGGGATATCCTTGGGGAAAACCTACTCTTAAATGTTCTTTGTCTCTATCTGTTTCTCTCTCTGTCTCTCTCATTCTAGTTGTCAAGTTAAAGCTGAGGCCTAAAATCTGAGTTGACTCTGTTGATGCATAAATTTTGAAGATTTATGTTGAAGATTTCTAAAGCCTTTAGGAATGCTATGGCTTTACAGTATCAAACAATATAATGATTACATTATAACAACATGATGATTTAGGATTAAACATATCTTTTAATAAAATATTTTACATAAAAAGAACTAAGCTAAAAAAGTAAGTTATGTATATACTGTCGGTTTCTGTCATAGATAAGCTGATCAATAAAACAACCTGTAAATACTTTTCACTGTGGCTGAGGCAGAGAAATAAGAAGTAAAAATAATTTTCCACATCATTTTAAATCTAAACTCACAGACTAATTGTCAGTATATATGAGTTACTTTAACTAAATTCTCTGTTACTTTAAATAGAACATAACATTGTAGATGTTTACTAAGAATTCATCTTTTCATCATGTAGCTCCTTCTTTAATGCTTGTTTAAGTTTGGACCAATCAGGATAACTTTAGGACATCTCAAAATAGAGATACTGTTCCTTGATCTTTTACTGCCCAAACTCTCCTTTTATTTACTTATTTTGAGTGAAGGGTTTGGAGAAAAGGACTAATCATCCCTAATGAATTTGGTGCTGGTGAAAAATGCCAGATGGGCAGTCACAGAAACTACAGTTCTTTTATTCGCAGGCTAAAACAGAACATTTTTCCCTGTACTTTGCTTTCAGATGCAACCTGGAGTACAAAGCTATCTTGCATTCCCAGACCTGTCCAATCTCTTCTTCCTTAATCAGCATTTTCACATTTCATCAAGTATCATTTCTGATAGAAATATCCCAGCTACATGGAAATCACCATTTCTCATTACTCATTTCTCAGACAGCTTTGCAAAAATAAAGGCTTCACATTAGCAATGCCTTTTGACAGGAGGGTTATATAGTGCTGAAGGAAAATTAACTTTGGCAAAACAAAATAATATATGTGATGATCTTCTTTGTTCTTACAGTCATCTAATTTACAACAGATTTATACAGAACAATAGATGGTTTTATATGTATTCAGCCAAACTATCCACCTTAGAGCATTATTGATTTTAAAAAAATAGAAAATTCATATTGGCTCATGAGAGTATTCCTAATTATTATGCCAAGGAAAATGTTCAATTAGGATGAAATAACAAGGAGATGCCACAATTAATTTTTTATAATTGTTATTTTTCTAGAATAATTAACATTTTAATTGTGTCTACAAAGTGCTGGCCCCAAAATTCTGAAAGATTAAAAAATGCTAAATCCCAAGGACTTACATAAGTTGCTTGAGGTCACCCAGATAATAAACAAAAAGAATCATAATAACCACTGAGTTTGTATGAATATAAAGTCTGCTGCTGCTGCTGCTGCTAAGTCGCTTCAGTCGTGTCCGACTCTGTGCGACCCCATAGACGGCAGCCCACCAGGCTCCCCCATCCCTGGGATTCTCCAGGCAAGAACACTGGAGTGGGTTGCCATGTCCTTCTCCAATGCATGAAAGTGAGAAGTGAAAGTGAAGTCGCTCAGTCGTGTCCGACTCTTAGCGACCCCATGGACTGCAGCCTTCCAGGCTCCTGCGTCCATGGGATTTTCCAGGCAAGAGTACTGGAGTGGGGTGCCATTGCCTTCTCCGAATATAAAGTCTACCCCTTACTATTTCTCCACTGTCAAAGCTACATCTCCAGACCAGAACTGTAGTCTCAGGTGTCCAACTGTCTCTGAAATATTTTCAACTTCTATCAGTATATCCAAAATTGAATTTTAATTTGAATATTTACTCACATTCTGCTATTTGTGCCACTGTTACAAATTCTTTTTGGGGTCACACTCAATTTTTGCATCATTTACATCCCCAGTATTCGAGTATTCAATTTTCCTTTTTTTCTTCAAAATTTATTTTGGTTCTTAGCAATAATGATAACTTTAAATATATATAGATGTATGCTGCTGCTGCTGCTGCTAAGTCGCTTCAGTCGTGTCCGACTCTGTGCGACCCCATAGACGGCAGCCCACCAGGCTCCGCCGTCCCTGGGATTCTCCAGGCAAGAACACTGGAGTGGGTTGCCATTTCCTTCTCCAATGCGTGAAAGTGAAAAGTGAAAGTGAAGTCACTGAGTCGTGTCCAACTCTCAGCGACCCCATGGACAGAAGCACACCAGGCTCCTCTGTCCATGGGATTTTCCAGGCAAGAGTACTGGAGTGGGGTGCCATTGCCTTCTCCATATAGATGTATATATATATATATATATACATATATACACACACATACACACTACTATGTGTGTGTGTGTGTGTGATAATGTTCTTTTTTTAATATATGGAGAAAATAATGGTAATTACAGGTGTATGTTTATGGGTAGTTCTGACCTTCCAGTACGAATTTTTACTTTTAATAACATGAACTCATCTTGTTAATTTTCACTATCAAGAAAAAAGTATTATTAGAAATTATACTAAAGTAGGTACCACAGTGTTTTTCCACAGTCATAAAAGAGGAAGACAACGGTGATTGGAATACCGGGATTTCGAAGTTCGAGGACAGTAAGTTCAAACGGTGTATGACACAAGAGAGGGGTTCAGTAAGACGTTTTGAAATACGTTAACTAGAAGAAGTTTGTTTGGTAAATTCTTATCGAGGACAGATCTTGTGAGGTCATTCAACAAGGTTCAGATTTTGTGATCTCCCTTTAATTTCTGAGAGGTATTGGAACCGAATTAAAGATATAGGTCATAGTGAAGAGATTTTGCTCGTGAAGTGAGGACGATCGGTAGTGTGTAAGCATGAAGGTAAGAAATACAGACTTTTCGTCAACGATGGAAAGAAGTGTATAATGGAAAACGACTCGTAAATCGATTGTACGGTTAAGGAAATATTTAGGAAGAGTTCGGGATAAAAGACGAAGGAAGTACAGAACCCTTAGTTGTATCTAATATCTATTTAAACACTTGTTTATTTAATGCTGTGTTATTTAAATTGTTGTTTTGTTATCTATTTTTGAGGGTTTTTTTTTTTTTTTTCTGTATTTGTGTTCTTGAGACCAAGAGTTGGATCTTATCACTCTTCTCTTGAGTATTCAGAGCATATAGTAACAGTATACAGTAAGCAGGAAAAGATTAGTAAACTCTAGCTGATTTATTGATTGGGATTAATGCTAACTTCTACAGCAGACATTTATTTCAAAACACAAAAAAGGCGACTTTTTTAAGACCTTGTGAATTTAGTTTGAATTCAAATATTAGCATATTAGAAAATTTAAAAGATACTCAGGAATGAATAAAGAGCAAGTTCTTAAGTTTGGTAAATTAGGTTTTGGATTTGTGAACATATACAGTAATTTCTTATCCAGACAACTTCTATGGTTAAAAGGAATTATATTTTAAATTCTTCATTCTTTTTTTTTCGAGGGGGACCAGCTCACAACCTCAGTAATTTAGCTGGTGTTTGGATGGTGCTTTAACTGAACTCAAAACCCTGTCATTAAAATGTATGATTCTGGAATCATACTCTTAGAAACCTTATGTTACCATTTAAAGCAACTGTTAAAGATATTCACTGCGTAACAAACACAGGCCCTGTTCTTAGATATTTAATTCTACTGAAGTTATTACAAACTATTGACATTACAAAATTTAAACACTTATTACCAAATATTAGCACCCTATATGTGTGTGTGTGTGTATTAAAGGGTTGCAAAACTTTAAGAAAAAGAAATGTTAAAACAGAAAAGCATGAAAAATGAACAAGACCAACTCTAACCTTTGACAAATGTTATCAAAAGTAACAAAGCTTTATAACTCATTACCTGACTTTCTATTCCGGACTATAAATATTTTAATGGAATAATATATAAAACAATGATACAAATACCTGGCATTTATCCAAGCAAATAGTTCAAATCTATTTCTACTGTTAATAGGTATGTACCTAGTCTACTGTCAATAGGTACGGACAAGTTCATTAACATCACTGAATTTCCAGTTTCTTCTTCATCTGAAAAATCTGAATAATAATTATCCATAATTAAAATGAGAATTAAATGTGACAATGCACATGAACTGGAATAGTGAATCAATGTACATGAATTGTTAATATTCTTATTGTCTTTACCTGATCAATGAGATTTTGGAATAACCAGTGACTGAAAACTGAGGCTGACTTTTAACCTCTCAGTCTTCCTTTTCAGATATTTTTATACACTTCCCTGACTTTATTGTTCAGCTCTGCTTACTTACCTAGACCCTACATGAAGCATGAACATCATTTCTTGATGGTCAGAACACAGCCTCTTTTTCCAGGTTAGCCTTCATCTAAGTCAACCTCCTTGCTCCTTAACATGGCTTCCTCATCTGCTATGACCTTACCAGCTTCTAGGTTCTTCAGTCCCAAGAGCTTAACTCTCCTGTTTCTCAAACTCTGTTTGTTTGTATTTGTTTTCTCTCCAGTGTGATAAGGCATCTCCCTCTATCTTCCCTTGGATTCCTTAGAACCAGAACCCAACTTGACCTTTATCCATACAACTCTTTAGCCATACAAATACCAAGTTTTGTGATCTGCACTGCAATTTATCACTTTCAAGTGACCAGTTCAATAGAATTTAGAGTTCATTTTCTCCCTTATCTACTGTGGCATAGCTGTAACGATTAACAGGCAAAATCAGAGTGACCAGATTCCGGAGGTATCCAGGAGGTTTAACGCATTATTTATGTCTTGAGAGGTACAAACATTCTGATCTCTGTCTACTTGAGAAAAACAGTCACTTCAGTAGAGGAAATATCACCTTAACAACTAGAAGTAGATAAAAGACACTAAAATACATCATTGTGGACATGAGATTCACCTAGGGAGATTTTATAAAATGCTTCTGCTTGATCTTAGCCCAAACAGTTAAATAAGAATGAGTTGGGACCCAGTGTCCTGAAGAGCACACGAACATGTGCATCTGCTCATGGAGGCATTCGTGCATTCTTACTGGCGTGGCCACCTGACTGGCTTCCATCTAAGCAGACTAAGGTTTCAGGTCCTCGGTTAACAGACTTAAAAGCTCCTGGGCAATACCATTATATATGCCTGTTTTCTGTGATATGAAGAAAACTTCTTGGCAATGACTTTGCCACATGCTAGGCCAATAGATAATGTAACACTCTGCACTTTTGAATGACTTTATTTCAAGACAAAGTGACTCAAGAAAATGCATTCTGGAAGATTAATCCATGTTTTGTTCATTGTGAAAATAAAACCTTATCTGAGAATTGCTGTGAAAATTTTGTGGGTTCCTCTGATCATTTTGAAACTTCAGTAAAGTAGAAAACGACACCACTTATTTACCAGTGATAAAACAGCCAAGCTTCACGTGTAGTCTCTATATAGTTTTTATTTAAACAACCTAATGGTTTCTTTAAGTTGCAATTTAAGGAACTGATATCAATTCATGTTACTTGAGCTGTGTTTACATTAAGATTTAGTTTCCTTTCTTAAGTACTTTAAACATAGTAGGTTCAGTGATGCTCAGTACAACCAGACACTCAATAAATGCTTTTTGATGATAATGATGAAGTTATTTTAACGTGGGTGTTCTTTCTCTTTACTTACATTCAATATCTTAGTAAAATTCAGACCATAGGTTGTCTTACTGAATTTTTTTCCTTAAAATTACATAATGTGGGTGGTATTGAAGTCTTTTTCTTCTTGGCTTCATTTTAAGTTTTTTTTCTTTTTATAAACCAAAAAAAAGACTGCAGTTTCTAAAACCAAGCTGAGGTCTTCTATCAGTAAGACAGGTAACACAGAGAAACTTCACCGTGCTGTTTTATGTTCTATGTCTTGTTTTTCTTTGCCTCACTCCCCTAACCTTCCTAAATAGTTGCAAATAGTTGCTCTTCTGGTTGAGACAGCATTCCCACAGGTAGTGCTATGAAGTGGGGGGTTTGGGATCAGAGGTCAATGAGCTTGCTTTCATGTATATAGCTCTACTGTAACCCAATGCATCCCTTTCCCCTGAGCAGAGCATTTGTCTTCTCAGCATGAACTGTCTACATGCAGAGCAGGGTGGGACTTTGCAGACTGACTGAGGATTGACCTTCAAAGAGTTAAAACTCACAATAGGGGTTTAATTGTAATACAGTTGATGACAAAAGAAATGTTGAACCACAGCTCCCACCACATTATACTTGGAAAAATCTGAAAAGACTAATTGTCTTCATTTCCCAAAAGTAGATCTCAAACGTCTTACTTGACTACAGCCTGCATGCAAGAATGAGTCTTGCAAAGCTATTTGTTGTAGTGGCTTCCCCATAAAACAAAGAATAGCCTAAAACACTACACAGGCCCTTTCCAATCAAAGAGACTGAGCTTTAAAAGTTAACTTTACTGCCTGATTCTGAAGTTTTCATTTTCCTTGCCAGACAGGTTCAAAAAGAATGTCTGTTTTCATTTCATCAAGCTTAATCCATACATAACATCCTTTCCCACTATTTACTAGACTACAGCTATCAAATGAAGATATGATGTCTGTGTTTGGGTTAGTTACTTTAAATTCTAATGACCATGATGTAATCACTGTAATCAAGAAAAGCTTGTCTGTCTTTAGATTTAGGTCCTTCGCCATTGGCCTGGCACACTTTCCAGTCTTTTCATTAAGCTAGCCACAATTTTGCCAAATTTGTAGTTATCAGTGAGTTTGCTTCACACAGCCTTGGGGTGCCAAATTCAAGTTTATTCCACTGGTTTTGTTGTGGTGTTTGTCATTGTTCTAGCAAAACAGTTTACAAATATTTGGATAAGAAAACTTTATCAGCAATACGTTTCTTACTATACTGATATGTTTGTATATTTGAGTCCTTTTTCCCAAATTATGCAGGTTTGGTTTGTTTTTTTTTTTACATTTATATCTAAAGTGGAGATTCTCCTCTGCCCAAGTAAATGTTTAGAGCAACTTGGAAGTTTAGAAAGAATTAAGTTTTTTTTAAAAAGATGAAAACTGTACATGTAGATGTAAACTTTTTTAAAATATTAATTTGTGTTTTGTAAACTAAAAGTTTTCATAAATAAAATGGAAATCATACACAGTTTCCTTGTTTAAGTTAAATTTAGCTCTTGAAAAAAAAAAAAGCCACTATATTCCTATTCTAGGTACCAACTTTTAAGAATTTTCCTTTTAAACTATTCACTAAAAAGTAGCCACAAGATTCTCTTTCACCTCCCCAAGGAAAAATACTTCCTAATGAGTCTGGAAATCAAGAAGCATTAAATAAATAATTTTTACAAAAATTACCATTCCGGTTGACAGAATTTTGCTAGTCAAACTCACTTAAAGCCCACTTCACCACAGTTACCCTGGATAGCATTCCAATTTACCTCCTCTCCTGACATGTCCCTAAACCTATGAAATCCCTGTGAATCTGGTTGTCCTTACACTTACTTTGTATATATAGGATAATTTTTTCAGTCTTTTAGGTTGCAAGGTGAGCAGACCAAATGGGAAAGGAGAGGATGATTTAGTTGCTAAGCAACAGACTGGTAAGGATCAGGCATATCTTAATTAAGCTCTGATAAGCTTTCAGTCATTGGAGAGGAAATGGCAACCCACTCCAGTATTTTTGCCTGGAGAATCCCAGGGACAAGGGAGCCTGGTGGGCTGCCATCTATGGGGTTGCACAGAGTCAGACACGACTTTCAGTAGTGTCTTGGGAATGAGATAGAGAAAGGGGACATTCATGAACTTCATGTGCCTTTTTTCCCATTTCTTTTAAACTGAGAGAGATGATCTATTAAGACAGGAACTTGAATCATTTTTGCTTCCCAGTGTGTCAATATTGGAGGAAGACTCTAAACCTTCCACTTCCTGGTAATGCCTTTATTCCTTTGCCTCAGCAATGGCAGAAGTGTAGATCTATGGTCTTAAGTAACCCCCACAAGATAGCATCCAATAAGATTAATTAATTAACATATTAATTATTCATTTAAATGGTTGAAATAAATGGATTGTCATGTTTTAGTACAATAATCTTTTGGTAGATGCTATTTTACTTGCACCAATTAAAGAAATTCACTGAGACCAATAAAAAAGAGATAGCAGAGTTAATCCCACTTATTTAAATAAATTGTCTTAATATCTTGTTACATAATTAAATTTTACATTTCAATTAAATAGTAATTTAAATGTCTGATGTGATTATCATCAATAAAGAGAACTAATTTCAAAATGATGACAGTGACTTAGTTCCAGGAATTTAGGAACAACAATTTTCTTAGGCAGGAATGGTGGAAAATGAAATAAAATATAACCAAATATGACAGATACAATAGGGCGGTTAGGTTAATAGGTGCAATGCATGTCTATTATAAAAAGTTGTTGTTGAAGCCATGCCTGTTAACCTTTAACCCTAGAGCTTTATTCAGCAGTTAACTTGCTTACCCACAGGATATCTTTGTGATTTCTTTAACTAGCTCTAAGAATACAGAAGTAAGTCCTGACAGAGTGACAGGAAAGAAGGAAACAATTCCTCATGTTTCCTAAAAGAACATATTTCTCATATTTCTTTTAGGAAAATTTTGATACACTAAGAAAAAAATCATGATTTCAACTTTAATAAGTGATAAGAAAACTGTATTTGTTTAACATCATCAAGTTTTAAAATGCAAAATTTTTGAGGAACCATGGACCAAGAAATTCAGAGAATGATGAAATCTACATGCATGCTGTTAATCTTTATTAACTTCTAACAAATGTTCACTATGTATTTTTGTGTCTGTTTACATGCCTGAAACTGAGGTGGAAATTGATGTTAATGGTTTCAGTTCTTTGTTTCCAATTTAAATGAATAATTTTTTAATTGAGATTTTAATGACACCCTTGAAATAAATGGAGTTACCTTTCCATGACACAAAACTAGGATCCTAATTCTGTATCTTAAAGAGATACAGATGATGTGGGCAACTCATACAGATTTCCATGGCAACATTGGTTGGACTGCTAATCATATCTTTTATATCCTTCCAGTGATCTGTTATTTAATGCTCCATATATTTAACTTAACATTTATGTGTGATACTCTCAAAGACCTTTGTAATGTCCATATGGGACTGTATCCCAGCAGTATCCAACACAAGGCCCCATATATAGTAGCATCTTAAGGTAATACCTGTGGACTTGGTTTGACTTAACTCTTACTGAGAAGAGGCAATTAGGCTAAAAAGAAAACAAAGTGTGTGTGTGTGTGTGTGTTTGTGTGCGTGTGTGCGTGTGTGCGTGCTGGCAACAGGGAGAGGTAGGGTTCAAACACCATGAGGAAGCGAATGGAGTAAGGCAAACACAAGTGAAGAATTAGCAGCTGTGCTTGAAGAAGAGGCAACTGATAAGGAGATAATGGAAGGTGAGGCAGAATACAGGCGCAGGGACCACTGAAGTGAGGCTCAGGTACAGAATGAAAGCGCACGTTTCTCCTTTGTATGCAGCCTCACAGGACCAATGTGAAAGAGTGCCAGGGAGCGAAAGGTCATGAGTGAAGCTCGCCTAGTGGAGACACTGGTAGAGCGGAGGCAGAATGGAGCACATGGTCCATGATACGGGCACCGCACACTCAGCTCTAGCAATGAGTGAAATTCAGGAATCCAGGCCCTGTGCTGGCAGACTGCCAAATCTTTTCAATAACAGCCAAAAACCTATCATTTTCTGAAATACTCTAATTTTAATTACAACATTAAAAAAATCATACAGGTGTAATAAAATATATATACACGTTTCACTGATAACCTAGAAATCAACAGTCTGTGACTTCTAATATTTGCAAAGAAGAGTTATGGAAAATTTTATTATTTTGTTTTTTAAAAGCACGAAAAGTGACATTTTTACTGCTGCTTTCCTATATAGTAAAAGACGTGAGATGACATCATGTGCCACACTTGGGAATTCAGAAGTGGTGATGCTGCTCAATGGACAACGAGCAATTTTAGCAATTTGTACAGAGCACTACTCATACTATCGGTGGGTCAGTAATCCTTAAATATGCTGAGCAAATGTAGTTGCTTTATTCAGCCGATTCTCTTCTTAAACTTCTACCTAGTAGGTGGCTGGGAAGGAGGGAGGAGATTAGACTCTGGCTTTTTATCCAGTTTAACACTCAGTTTGATGCACACATGTAAACAGTCTCTAGGAAGTAAAGTAGTTCCTATCTCATATGACTCGGGCACCACACCTCCCAGCCCCCATGCCAACCCTCTCCATAAAGTGACTTCCTTACACACAATGGCTGTATCTACTTGCTTCTGGCCCTTGCCACACTATCCTCAGCCTAGTTTTGTATTTGGAAAAACTTTAGCCAAAGAGTAAGTTTAGTTAAAGAAATGAGAAAATGCAGAAACAAAGGAAAACAATCCAACAAGACTAACTAATAATAGTCATTCAGCAGAGTCAAGGACCTTTAGTTCCTTTTCAGGGACTAGAGATAATATTCTGAGCCATATTCTGTGAGCTGCCCTGTAAATACTGAAACCTCCACGTGCTGGAGGAAGTTAACTACATGATGACCAGACTACAGCCATGACATAAGCTGCCACAATTCCAAGAATTTGCATCAAAGAATGGAAACAAAAGACCCTGGAACGGAAGACTTACTGTACCTAAAACAATCAAGATGACATTGATCAGATCATCACCTGACCAATGTCAAGATGGCTGTCAGAGCTGACTGTGCTGATTCTACATGAAGTCCCCTCCCTCTATCTATAAAAGCTCTTGCCCAATGTATGTCATTGGGAGGGAGGATGGCAGAGAGTCAGCCTTTGGATGTGAGAGTTGGACTGTGAAGAAAGCTGAGCACCGAAGAATTGATGCTTTTGAATTGTGGTGTTGGAGAAGACTCTTGAGAGTCCCTTGGACTGCAAGGAGATCCAACCAGTCCATTCTGAAGGAGATCAGTCCAAGTCAAGGCTATGGTTTTTTCAGTAGTCATGTATGGATGTGAGAGTTGGACTGTAAAGAAAGCTGAGCACCGAAGAATTGATGCTTTTGAACTGTGGTGTTGGAGAAGACTCTTGAGAGTCCCTTGGACTGCAAGGAGATCCAACCAGTCCATTCTGAAGGAGATCAGTCCTGGGTGTTCATTGGAAGGGCTGATGCTAAAGCTGAAACTCCAATACTTTGGCCACCTCATGGGAAGAGTTGACTCATTGGAAAAGACCCTGATGCTGGGAGGGATTGGGGGCAGGAGGAGAAGGGGACGACAGAGGATGAGATGGCTGGATGGCATCACTGACTCAATGGACATGAGTCTGAGTGAACTCCGGGAGTTGCTGATGGACAGGGAGGCCTGGCATGCTGCAATTCATGGGTTCGCAAAGAGTCAGACAAGACTGAGTGACTGAACTGAACTGAACTGCCCTCTCCACCCCAACTGCCAGCATCCAAAATAAAGCAAACTTTCCTTTCCAACGACCTTGTCTCTTTAGTGGCTTTTGAGTGGCAAACAGTCAGACCCCCACTTTGGGTTACAATGTGAGCTAAAGAAAATCTGGACAATCCTTTATCTTCCCTCAAACTCAGCTCTCAAGCCTGTTATCTTCTTGCAAAAATGTAGCTAAATAATGACTAAGCCTCCTTCTTCAGAAATGTGTTGAAACTGCATACCACCCTCCATCTCAAGCCCAATTTCCACAGACAGAGAAATGCTCAAATGTAATATGCATAAAAGTCATGCATCCATAAATACAAAAGGGAAAACCATATCAGAAAATTTAAAATATGATCTGTGCTAGCTAACTTTTGTGGAGAAGAATAGAAATCAAAATTAAAGGAAGCCACATTATCTTCATCCTAAACTTACTAAAACCCTTTTGCAAATCCCATATCTCCAGTTTAATTTCAAAGCAATATTTAAACACTCAAGGCTTATACACTGCAAGTCTGATATAAATATACCATGAACTTTTTCTGATACCAGCAACATGGATTCTGAAGTTTTTAGACATATTGAACAATTTATCTTTTCACTCTAATTTCTACTCTCTGAATCTAGAAGGCCCTCAAAACACAAAATGATTTAATACAAATGATGTAATGCTGTGTATATATTTTAGGCTTTTCCGTGCCAAAGTTCCATTCAAAGAAAAAAAAAAGGGAAGAAGAAAGAAAAAGAAATTACTCTCAGAAGACACTGCACGCGATGTAAGCTATTTATATCCCACCATCCCTCCATTGTTCAAAATGAAACCTCCTCTTAAAAGCTTGTCAACAAATGTTTCAGTATGGCATAATAAAGAATCCTTGTTTTTAATGTGTCACAGTTAATAACAATGCTTGAATTTATTGCCTTCATAAAAAAACAAATATTCTTCGATTATGTAAACCAAATAAAAATTTGAACCCCAGTGTTTTCTGTTGTCTCAGGAATATACCAGCAAACCAAGATTATATGTTGAAGGATTTGAAGTTAATGTACTTCATTCAAGTCTATTCAAGTATAGATTTTGATTAGGTGGAAAATTAGTGTATAATCTGTACTAATTTAAGGATGTGGATTCATCTGCACAGTGGTATGTAAAATCAGCTTTACTTTTAAAGGAGGAAAGGAAACACAATTTCAATACTCATTCCCCCAAACTTAACAAACTGCTGTTGAAATGAAAACTGTGATGTTATGAAGAACTGTAACTATTGAATGAACATAAAAATAGAAAATAGCAATGTTTAAGACATTTTCTGTTCTTATTTTGGAAGATGACTGCACAAAGCCAACCTAAAGAGGGGGATAAGATTTCACATTTTATTGGTGTTCGGGGAAACGTTATACTCTGTCTCTGGAAAATCAGAAAGGGAAGTGGTTATAAGGAATCCACATAATAATGTATGGGAAAGCCAACTAGAATTTACAAGGGAGGGGACTCCACTGGTGAATCGAAGAGCTGCCAAGTCACATGTTGCACAATTTATTAATCGTGAGCTGTTTCAGCAGCCAGCAGTTTCTCCATTTTCTCCTCATTTATGACTCTATTCCCACTAAGCCACTAAATTATTTTTGGTGCAAAATATGTGTTATGAGTAAAAACACAACACAGGACCAAATGAGAAGAAAGTAAACATTTGGCAGCTTACAAAAGCAGGTGGAATGGGTCCAGACTGTACATTGTCTACATTTTGAGACTCGGATTTGGCCAGGGAGTATTACTTTGTTAAATGCTACAAAAGCCCCAGTTTGGTCTTCAAGGAACATGGACTCAGCACCATTTGAAGTCCAATTACTGGGGATCCACTGGCACTAAGAAATGGTAGGTGCCCTTGATCCTGCTCCAAGTAAAGGAAGTTTATAGTAGTCACTGACAGGATGCTTTTAAAAGAGCTCTTAAAAGACTTCACTCACTTTGAAAAAGGCTAAATGTTGCATGTTATACCTGTGCATGAAATTTCTAATTTAAAAATATATATAAAGTTACCTATGTAATCTCCATGTTTGAGGAAAAAATATCTTTCTTTGTGGCCAATATTTTAAGATATTTCATCTCTTAAATGCAGGAGAGTCTATCAGTTCAGTCGCTCAGTCGTGTTCAACTCTTTGCCACACCATGGACTACAGCACGCCAGGCCTCCCTGTCCATCACCAACTCCGAGAGCCTGCTCAAACTCAAGTCCATCGAGTTGGTGATGAGAGTCTATAAACCTGGATAATGGAAGAGGCTTGCCTTGGGGCATCTCACCTGCATGTTAAGATGCTGCTGACTATGGTAATTTGGGCTAGGATGATGGTGGTGAGGAAAATCCTAATAACTGATCTATATGTGCTGCTCTAAATGAAATGCAATAGATCACAGAAATGTTATTTTCCTTCCAAGAGATATCAAATACCTTCTGCCCCATGACAAGCTTGCAGGACACTGTGCTCTTTAGCCTTAATGAAGAGAGCTATGGAAAGAGATGTCCACCTATCCCTACACTCAGCAGAAATAGTATTTTTAAACAGTTTGAGCTTTCACTATCTGCCTAAGTGAAAACATAACATAGACAGCTCACGCAGGCAAAAACAAATGCAGACACAAAGTAATCTACGCCTTCACGGCTGTGTAGCAAATTTCACTACATCTCCTCTCTCTGTTGCATTTCTTAGCAGTACTTGCAGATATTATTCAGATCCTTCTAGTTTCCTCTCCACATCCCTTTATTTCCAGAAGAGGAACCTCACTTGTTTACTGCAGTGTCTGAGCCCAGCCAAATACACTACCTCAAATACCTTCTATCACCCTCCTTACCTTTATCCAACTTCTTCCCTCATTGCTACCTACCATGCCAACTTACCATAGCAAATGTTCTTATCTCTGCTGTACCTTACATCTTTTCCTCCATCTGAAGGAGTCCCAAACCATCATCACTTCTGTTTTACCTCATCACTATCTCTACTCCTGCTGACCAATGGCCTATATTCACAAATGCCAACAAGTCATCATCATATACAACATCTCTATAAAGTCACTCACTGATCTCTTGAGTTTTTAAGATTCACAGAATTTTAGACTTCAAGAACATTAAAGTAAGAAACTTAAATATATTTGTTCTAACTAAATCATGTTACAAGTAAAGGGAAAATCTCATGTCCTTTTTCAGTTTAGTTCTGTCGCTCAGCCATGTCTGACTCTTTGTGACCCCATGAATTGCAGCACGCCAGGCCTCCCTGTCCATCAGCAACTCCCAGAGTTCACTCAAACTCACATCCATCAAGTCGGTAATGCCATCCAGCCATCTCATCCTCTGTCATCCCCCTCTCCTCCTGCCCCCAATCCCTCCCAGCATCAGGGTCTTTTCCAGTGAGTCAACTCTTCCCATGAGGTGGCCAAAGTATTGGAGTTTCAGCTTTAGCATCAGTCCTTCAAAAGAACACCCAGGACTGATCTCCTTTAGGATGGACTGGTTGGATCTCCTTGCAGTCCAAGGGACTCTCAAGAGTCTTCTCCAACACCACAGTTCAAAAGCATCAATTCTTCGGCACTCAGCCTTCTTCACAGTCCAACACTCACATTCATACACGACTACTGGAAAAACCATAGCCTTGACTAGACGGACCTTTGTTGGCAAAGTAATGTCTCTGCTTTTGAATATGCTATCTAGGTTGGTCATAACTTTCCTTCCAAGGAGTAAGCATCTTTTAATTTCATGGCTGCAATCACCATTGGTAGTGATTTTAGAGCCCTCAAAAATAAAGTCTGACACTGTTTCCACTGTTTCCCCATCTATTTCCCATGAAGTAATGGGACCAGATGCCATGATCTTCGTTTTCTGAATGTTGAGCTTTAAGCCAACTTTTTCACTCTCTTCTTTCACTTTCATCAAGAG
>SJYT01078961.1:163526-224092 GCA_006410635.1 Cephalophus harveyi
CTCACTTCCACTGTATAATCATAAGGGATTTGATTTAGGTCATACCTGAATGGTCTAGCGGTTTTCCCTACTTTCTTCAATTTGAGTCTGAATTTGGTAATAAGGAGTTCATGATCTGAGCCACAGTCAGCTCCTGGTCTTGTTTTTGTTGACTGTATAGAGCTTCTCCATCTTTGGCTGCAAAGAATATAATCAATCTGATTTCGGTGTTGACCATCTGGTGATGTCCATGTGTAGAGTCTTCTCTTGTGTTGTTGGAAGAGGGTGTTTGCTATGACCAGTGCATTCTCTTGGCAAAACTCTATTAGCCTTTGCCCTGCTTCATTCTATACTCCAAGGCCAAATTTGCCTGTTACCCCAGGTGTTTCTTGACTTCCTACTTTTGCATTCCAGTCCCCTATAATGAAAAGGACATCTTTTTTGGGTGTTAGTTCTAAAAGGTCTTGCAGGTCTTCAAAGAACCATTCAACTTCAGCTTCTTCAGCATTACTGGTTGGGGCATAGACTTGGATTACTGTGATATTGAATGGTTTGCCTTGGAAATGAACAGAGACCATTCTGTCGTTTTTGAGATTACATCCAAGTACTGCATTTCGGACTCTTTTGTTGACCATGATGGCTACTCCATTTCTTCTAAGGGATTCCTGCCCACAGTAGTAGATATAATGTTAATCTGAGCTAAATTCACCCATTTCAGTCCATTTTAGTCTGCTGATTCTTAGAATGTCGACGTTCACTCTTTTTAGTTTTTTCGTTCTTCCTTTTTAGTTCTTCCTCTATGCTCAGTACCCATTCATTCAAAGGTAACAAATGACTCATAATTAGTTTTTTCTTAGTCTTTATCTTTTCTGGCTTTGCTATTTGGGGTAACTGCTCCCTCTCAGAAAAATCATTTCCTGCCAATTACCTACAGCCATAAACTGATTCCAACACACATTCATTTAGGAACATTGCAGATACACACAGCTTTCTCATCAAGAACCTAACCCAAACTTTTAGAAATATCCTTGACTCCCTTTTCCTTTGATTTTTACCTTAAAAACCATATGAAATAACACTTGTCCTCTTCCTTTTTCCTGTTTCCCTTTGTGGCTTTCACTTTTTCTTCATGAACTATTACACCAGGCTCCAAAAGAGGATCCTCACAGTCATTTTCTATACTCCCCAGTGAAATTCTGATATGGTCAGTTCACCCTTAAAACCATTCTTACAGTTAGGGTTCCAATCTCTAAAGTGGTTCCCAACTAAACAAACTACAATGCCTAGCTTTCAAGACTGTTTGGAATCTGGTCTCAATCTTTATTTCAAGTTTCATCATTCACTAGTCTTTTTGGAACCCTAAACTGCAGTCAAAATGAGGGTCTGGATGCTCTCTAAACACATTCCATACTTCCTGCCTGTATATTATGCCACTATTTGTTATGTTATGTTTCTTATACTTCCCTTCTTCACCAACATCTAAGTCAGCTGAAAGACTCATGATCAAAGTTAACCTCAAGGAACATCTCACTCATGCAGCCTGTTCTAATCAATCAAACAGAATAGAGACTTCTCTATTCACTGTGTATTCTTCTTCAATGTCACCTGGGATATTGTCTCATTTTAGAGTCTTCGATCCTTGTATCATTCCTTCCCTGAGAGTAAAATTTTTGAGGCTTAGAAATCTTTGATTTTGTTTCTTCCATAGTGCTTTTTTTTTTTTTTTTAAATAGGAGTTCAGCTATAGGTTTAGGCATTATCTTATAGGTTCTAGAAAACTCAACAGGTTTTAGACTAAACTCTCTTTCCACACCCCAACCCAGTCCCCCACTAAACTTCCTCTATACAAAAATTCTCTAGACTGGGCTAAGGGTCCCACTAGTGATTTTGTAATCCAGCCCCAAAAGCTGCAAGTCTTAAATTTCTCACCTTTTGGCATAATTTCCACCAGTCATTTACACTGGTAAACAGTCTCATTAATGTTCTCTTCAAAATTCCACATTAATCTCTCCCTTTTTGCCATCAGCTTGCCTCTTAGATCAACTCCTCCACATTTCTTACCTGGACCACAGCCATAGCCTGGAAACTAAGTCTGACTTCTTTGTAATCCATCCTCCACATTGCCACTAGGATAATTTCTCTAATGGCAAAAATGATCACTTACCTCCTTTTAAAATCTTCCCAGACTCTCTAACCTAAAGAGGAGTGTCCAAACTCTCTGTATAGTTTGCAAAGTCTTTCACAGTCTGGCCTCTGCCTTCCTTTCCATACTCATTTTATGCTACCAGTTTACCTGCATCATGCAAACATAGAAAAAGCTTGGTATGCCATTCCCATTTGCTTAAGTAAATCCTGTTCATTCTTCAAGGCTCAACTCCATCCTCCTGCTAGTACATGTCATAAAGCATTGGGTGTCCTTCCTCTGTCAAACTGATACTAATTATGAGTTTGCCTATATTTACAAAAGAATGAGAAATCCCCCAAACTGAAATATTGCTAGATTTTGGTTCATATTCATAGAGTCTAATGAACTATAATAACACACTCCGACATAAATCACAGCAGGATCCTCTATGACCCACCTCCCAGAATAATGGAAATAAAAGCAAAAATAAACAAATGGGATCTAATTAAAATTAAAAGCTTTTGCACAACAAAGGAAACTATAAGCAAGGTGAAAAGATGGCCTTCAGAATGGGAGAAAATACTAACAAACGAAGCAACTGACAAAGAATTAATCTCAAAAATATACAAGTAACTCCTGTAGCTCAATTCTAGAAAAATAAACGACCCAATCAAAAAGTGGGCCAAAGAGCTAAACAGACATTTCTCCAAAGAAGACATACGGATGGCTAACAAACACATGAAAAGATGCTCAACATCACTCATTATCAGAGAAATGCAAATCAAGACCACAATGAGGTACCATTTCACACAGTCAGAATGGCTGCAATCCAAAAGTCTACAAGCAATAAATGCTGGAGAGGGTATGGAGAAAAGGGAACCCTCTTACACTGTTGGTGGGAATGCAAACTAATACACCCATTATGGAGAACAGTGTGGAGATTCCTTAAAAAACTGGAAATAGAACTGCCTTATGACCCAGCAATCCCACTGCTGGGCATACACACTGAGGAAACCAGAATTGAAAGAGACACATGTACTCCAGTGTTCATCGCAGCACTGTTTAGAATAGCCAGGACATGGAAGCAACCTAGATGTCCATCAGCAGATGAATGGATAAGAAAGCTGTGATACATATACACAATGGAATATTACTCAGCCATTAAAAAGAATACATTTGAATTAGTTCTAATGAGGGGAATGAAACTAGAGCCTATTATACAGAGTGAAGTAAGCCAGAAAGAAAAACACCAACACAGTTTACTAATGCATATATATGGAATTTAGAAAGATGGTAACAATAACCCTGTATGCGAGACAGCAAAAGAGACACAGATGTATAGAATAGTCTTTTGGATTCTGTGGGAGAGGGAGAGGGTGGGATGGTTTAGGAGAATGGCACTGAAACATGTATAATATCATATGTGAAATGAATCGCCAGTTCAGGTTTGATGCAGGATACAGGATGCTCAGGGCTGGTGCACTGGGATGACCCAGAGGGATGGGATGGGGAGGTGGGAGGGGGGTTCAGGATTGAGAACACATGTACACCCATGGCTGATTCATGTCAGTGTATGGCAAACCAACACAATATTGTAAAGTAATTAGCCTCCAAAAAATAAATAATTAAAAAAATAATTGTAGAATTAAAGATACATGAATTCATTACAAGCATACAATAATTTAACTGTGATTTACATCAAGCCACATGGTACTTACAATATCCCTTTTACAAATTCAAAGACAAATAAAGCAAAATAATATATTATCTAGGCTTTCATATTTAAAAGTAAAAAATAAATAGGGTACATTAAACACTGTTTAAAGATAGCTGTCAATTCTGGTGGAAGGACCAGAAGAGATGGAATAGAGGAGAAACACAGAAATAGATATAGCATACTGTTATGCTACTTCTTTGGTTAGGTAGTAAGTTTACTGGTATTCCTTTCATGTTGATTAATTATATTTTTTAAAATGTGGCCATTCGTGGATCAAAAGTAACAGAGTGTCATGAACCAAGCATTGTAATTAATCTAATTTAATGGAGTGTTTAGGTCACACTGGACCTGAGGTTTATTTCGTTAATAATTAACAACAACAAAATATCTACAATTGTTATTATTTAGATCTTAGTAGTCAAACTTTATGAAAAGAGAGAGGCAGCTGTACCTTTCCACTATATTCTTTTTCATTTATAATGCCATGGGAAAATATAAAAATATGACATAACATAGAGACCACCACAAATATGAACAGGGAGGCAAATATATCTACCCTAACATTCAAATTTGCATGTGGAGGTTTAATTACAAATGGATCTCTTCCCTGAGGGAAAAAACACACTAGAGAGAATAATCACAGAATTCTCATTCTCTGGATACACTGATAAGGTTCACTCATTCAGTCATCCAGAATTTATTGAGAAACAGTTTTATTCCACGGTACACTAGATACCCATCAGGCTCCCCCCATGGCTTAGGGAGTAAAGAATATGCCTGTAATGCAGGAGACACAGGTATGACCTGGGTCAGGAAGATTCTCAGTAGAAGGAAATGACAACCCACTCCAGTATTCTAGCCTGAAAACTTCCATGGACAGAGGAGTCTGGCAGTCTACAGCCCATAGCGTCGCAAAGAGTTAGACACGACTGAAGTGACTAACCACACACACACACACACACACATACCAAGGATACAAAGATAAAACAAGGCTCCTGACAACACAAAGCATATAGAGGCCAAGACTTCCTCCTTGTGTGCAATTTACACTCTGAAAAACTGACTTATCAGCAACATGATAGAGTACAATCCATGGAAATAATTTACTCCTCAATCCGGTTCAAAGGGAATTATGGAAATTTTGAGAAGTATTTCTTTTAACAATTTTAAACACATACTATGACACCTCAATTCCCAAGAGATGAAATTCTTTCTTTATTCTCTAACATCAGTCAGTTCAGTTGCTCAGTCGTGCCCAACTCTTTGTGACCCCATGAATCACAGCACGCCAGGCCTCCCTGTCCATCACCAACTCCCGGAGTTCACTCAAACTCATGTCCATCGAGTTGGTGATGCCATCCAGCCATCTCATCCCCTGTAGTCCCCTTCTCATCCTGCCCCCAATCCCTCCCAGCATCAGGGTCTTTTCCAATGAGTCAGCTCTTCGCATGAGGTGGCCAAAGTATTGGAGTTTCAGGTTTAGCATCATTCCTTCCAATGAACAACCAGGACTGATCTCCATTAGGATGGACTGGTTGGATCTCCTTGCAGTCCAATGGACTCTCACGTGTCTTCTCCAACACCACAGTTCAAAAGCATCAATTCTTACTCTCACTCAATACGTGACCACTGGAAAAACCATAATTTTTAAACTATAATTATAGATGGATTTTTTGGAAAATAAATACTAATTGCAGCAATAGTAATTAGATTTTAAGTAGATCTTTAAAGCCTTATTATTCAGTAATTCATAAAGGTGGCAGTATATAATTTTATTTAGAAAGCAATAATAACTTTAGTCCATTTTATAGTGATTTTGCAAATACTGCTTAATATCATGCCAATCAAACTTTAAGTACTTACTCCTTATTTGTATTTAGAATTTTATAGTAAAGAGTTATAGACCTTCTGAGATATGCACTTTTCACATCAGTTAACTATATGGATCATACAGAAGAAACAAAAACAATTCAAATGACAGTAGCATAACATATACATACTTTTGAATATCAGAAATGTGGAAAAAAGTATAAATAAAACTCATTATAGATTTTATACAGAGCAATATTACCATTGAGTAATATGCATGTGGAAAATGTTTTAAGCTGTGTCTAGTACAGTAAAGATTCAGCTCAGCATTGTTTCATGGTAAGGAAAGAAACTGAAGGATACAGTGACAAAGTAGAAAGGTAAGACTAAGGTAGGGTTAAAGTGCTAATTCTTTTTACTTTCATTTCACTAGTACTCAACACACATCTCACAATTACCATACAATTTTCATAGGTGACATGTTGGAGGGGAAATCCATACTTACTAGATGAAAAACTTCTGTATACAATATTACAAAAACTACTTATATATAACATTACTCTTCAAAGTGGCAGGTATAGTCCAAGTCATCTAATTAATCAAAACTTCACAGAAGGAAAAGAAAAATAAAAAGAGGAAAGAAAGGAATGGTAGTTGTGATATAAGGATAAGCCTATGAGATTTCAGTGATTTATCATAATATAAAGGCAGTAAGTGAAGAGAAAAATGAGAGCTTTAGCAGAAAGTACACAGCATAAACTTCAAAGAAACTTGCCATAATGTATGCTATCCTAGTTATAAAGAAAAAAGAAAAGAAAATATCCATCCATTTAAATCTAAAACAAATGGTTACTTAGATGGCATAAGTAACCTTTGTCCAAGCAGGAGGGTCAAAACTTAGAAAAGAAAGAAGATAACAATTCCTTCATTAGGACACAAGGAAAAGTAGATTTCATGGTTATATTTTCTAATGTTAAAAATCTGGGCTTCACAATTCTAAATTCTCTGAATTCTCAGTTTTGAAGAGTGAACAAGCCAAATCTTTACACATTCTTATGACTTATATTCATACATTTGTTTCTATTCCCAGCCACAATGTATCACTATTTCTAAAAACACAAGGAGATAAGAAAAGATAGTTGTGTTTCCCCTAATATCTTGATGGGTTTATGATTATGATGTGATTTATAAAGAATTAAATACTACTTTTTAAGAGACATTCACTTCAAAATTTTTATTTGTTATTTATTGTTTTTCTATATCTTGAGGTGGTGATTACAAGATAGTGAATATTTTTTTAAAGGTCATTAAATTTGCATTTTCATTTCCAGATATGGTGAAATAACATGTTTGTCCATTTGCCTTTAACGCTCACTAATTCAGGCAAAAGATAAGAGTATCGTTTTCAGACTTGGACCAAATGTAGCATAATTTAATGATTATTGAGAAGACAAAATAAATAAGCACAGGAACCCAAACAGAGCCTGTCAACCTCTCTAAACTGATAACAAAGAATTTAAAATTTGAGGTAGCCAAAGCATCTCTAATTCATAGGGCAGAGTACCAGACGGACATGATCTACATAAAGAGAGAGATCAGGAAATCCACAAAGCATTTCCTCTGAGTCTTCACCTGTACAGTGAGTAATGGTGGACATAGGGAAACTATCTAAGGCTAGGAACAGAAGCACATGAAAGGCAGAAGCAGCAAAATCATAGGAACACCATAGGGCCAACTATAATTGATGTTCTCATTAGCCAGAGTTCAGATACCTCCACAACAGGCGGAATAACAAGTAGAGTACTGGAAAGGGAAGAACCTCAAAAATGAGGCCAAACTCACTACGGATTAAAGGCTGCTCTGGTCCTGCCTACCAAAGCTTAAGCTCAATCTTGAGGACTATAAAATTTTTTCAGGTAACGTAAATGAATGCCATAACCCAGCCCAAACATATTTAAAGAAATATAAAATCAAACAAAACCAGGCTCCAACATAAAAATATCATAAACTTAATGACTAGCATTCAATAAGAAAATTCTAAGCATGGTGATAAGCTGAAAAACATGATCGATAATTAGGAGAAAAGCTTTAGTAATTTACTAAAATTACCTGAAAAATTACAGAAATGACGGAATTACCTGATAAGCATGCTAAAACAGCTATTACAAATAGTGGTACCTTGAAAAATTACAGAAATGACGGAATTACCTGATAAGCATGCTAAAACAGCTATTACAAATATTTTTCTTATATTTAAGAAATTATGGTAGAGGAAAGCATGAGCCTGATAAGGAAAGATATGGATAATATAAAAATACAATGTCTCAGAAAAAAAAAAAATACACTGGATGACATTAAGATTAAATACTATGGGAGAAAATGATAGTAAACTTGGAATCATAGCAAATTATAGCAAAAATATTAGAATCTATCAAAATGCATTTTATCTTATTTACTTCTTTTTGTGGGGAGGGATAAATTCGGAATCTGGGATTTATAGATACTCACTATTATACATTGGCTTCCCAGGTCGGTCAGCAGTAAAGAATCCACCTGCCAGGCAAGAGATGTGGGTTTTGTCCTTGAGGTAGGGAAGATCCCCCACAGAAGGAAATGGCAACCCACTCCAGTACTCTTTCCTGGAAAATCATGTGGAAAGAGGAGCTTTGTGGGCTAAGTTCATGGGGTAACAAAAGAGTCAAACATGATTTAGCAACTAAACAACAACACTACTATACATAAAACAGCTAAACAACAAGGACTGACTATCACACAGTAGACTATACTCAGTTTCTTGTAATAACCTCTAATGGAAAAGATTTTCCACACAGTTGAAAATCCAAATATCACTCTGTTGAAAACCCAAATATAACACTGTAAACAGCCCCAACCTTAGATAATGAAGTCCTATTAATATAATACTGTGCTATATATCTAATGAAAAAATACATATATTAAATGGACCTGGCAGTTCAGACCCATGTTGTTCAAGAATCAACTGTATTTTGACAATTTCAGCATTAGCGATGTGATATAATGGGCATGTATAACTCGAGTTAAGTCAATTTCCAAATGTATCCATCAAGAAAGCATTTTTGAAAAGTGGTCAATCAACATGCTAAATCAAGAATACCCAGTCTAAACACCTCAAACATGCACTATACTATCAGAACGGGCTGAACTTGAGAGGTGGCTACACAGCCTTCCTAAAATTTCTGTCTTTGATCAATAATCAATGTTTTGCTAATTAGGTTAATAGATACATAAAATAGGTTTTTATTGGTGAAACTAGCAACATACCTTGTTAATCTGAGTGATTAAATGAATACTCACTGCTAAAATTAAAGGTAATTAAGATGAAAGTTAAAAAAATAAAAAAGATGTATGGAGACCCTAAAATAATTTAGAACTTTGAGTAGCAAAATATCAACATTGCCCAGATTATCAGAAATGTAAAATCTCAGGCTCCACTCCAGGCATGCCATATCAGTATCTGCATTTTAACAAAATCCTCAGATGATTCACATGCACTCCTTTAAAATCTTCCCCCACCTTTTATGAGCAAGTTAAAAAGAATTTGAGCAAGGCCTGTAATTTATACCTTAAAGGAATAATGTCTTAGGTTTAATTCTATGGGGCCTGTCCAATCATAACTTTTGACTCTGTTGGCCAAAAGAATAACACAATGCTGCTCCAAAATTCTGCATCTGTCTTAAGTAAATCTTCCATTCAAAATGCCAAACAGAGCATATAACAGGGCAAAAAGTTTTCGTTATACATCCAGGGCAGACTTTATGTCTACTGTCCCAGTATAATTACTAATAAGGCTCCATTTCACTTTCAAAGGTGATAAATTATAAGGTCAGTCTAAGAATAAGTCATGTGACTTTTTTACTTTTGTGCTTGCTTGCTAATAATAACAGCTTCCCAGGTGGTGCTAGTGTTAAAGAATCCATCTGCCAATGCAAGAGACACGAGATAAGGGTTTGATACCTGGGTCAGGAAGATGCCCTGGAGGAGGGCATGGCAACCCATTCCAGTATTCTTGCTTGAAAATCCTATGGAGAGAGGATCCTGGTGGGCTATAGTCCATAGAATTACAAAGAGTTGGACACGACTGAAGCAACTTAGCACAAACACACGCTAAACTCCCACATTGATAGTCTTCACGAGGATAAAAGATGGGGAAGTTTTCCTTTTGGAAACCTCTAACATCTTTGATATCTCAAAGTCACCATATTATTCTGTCATCTTGATATGCCATCCTATCTAAAAGACTTATCAAACATGGTGAAAACACTATTCGTGAACTGAAAGATACAGGAGAAATCAAATGACTTGCCAATGTACAGTTTGCTACCCATTACTCTTTAAGTCAATTTCTCTATAAAAGGTTTTGTAATTTTAAAAATAAGATAGGATAGAAGATTACTCCAGTTCTAAACTGAAAATGTTGATGTGGAAGTAAATCAACATTAAATTTTAAAATGCTTTGATCCAAAACCTTAGTACAAAAAAACTCAATCCAAAAAAAAAAAAAAAAAAAACCCACTTAGTCTTTATCCACTCATATCTATGCAAGTATTAAATCAACCACCAGAATCACATATATTTTAGCCAATATTAAATCTCAGTGTTTTAAATCCCATCGCAAAACACAATGAAAGTTAAAATGAGAGAAATTTAGTGCTTTCTCAGTGCCAAAAATTGCACCATATCATCTAAATCAAAATGCATTTGTAACAATGCAACTCAAGGCCATCATTCAGTTCTAAGTTACTGTTTTCTGAAAGTAAATAAAACGGTTTGGAGCTCTCATTTAAATAGATTCTAGATTTGTGGTACAGTTTTGGCAATGATGAGTTTTCTTGGTACATCAATGTTACCATAATGGTTACAGAAGTCATGAACATAGCATTTGTGGTAACCAGTTTACAATTGAGAATCGAAAGATGCATTTTCAGGATCATAAATAAAGCTAAATACCCTCTTATTCAAAGGAAGGAATATCCAAAACCTGACCAATTGTACAAGGATCCCAATTAACTAAGACATTTCTTACTAGCATGCACGCCAATGTGTGATTACCCTACAATTGTGGAAGCAGGTCACTGTGGAATTACTATCTGTCTTAGGAAATGCCCTTTAAGTCACAGTGAGTTTCAATGATTCTTACTTTAAACGTGGCAAATCCACTTGAACATTAAGAAATACCCATAAATTTACTTATCAGGCAGGTTTACCAAGAACACAATGCTAAATTGATTAAACTATTGAATTGATTGACCACAGAAGTTTCTAAAAAATATTCTCATTTCTGAGACATTAAGTAATAATAGTTTTCTTTTCTTTTCTTTTCTTTTTTTGCAAAGGGTGAGGTTGAGGCTGGCCTGAACAATGTAGCCTGGGGAGGCTGGACCCCTCCATTCTTCTTTTTTTTTTTAAGCTTTACAATATTGTATTGGTTTTGCCATACATTGACATGAATCCGCCACGGGTGTACATGAATAATAGTTTTCAATTCTTTTGTTGTCCATATTCCTTTCTGCCTACATTTTGGTATGACTTCTGAGTTGCTTAGATGGGTTATTTTTGTGGTGTTTCATGGCCAAAAGTTTATTCACCTTCCCAGGAATTAAAGCACAATTTAAGAGTTTAAAAATGAATTTAATTCAATTCTCACCATTCCCATATAATGGCCATATCAACCAAGTTGAAGAGTAAGTTGCTAGCAGTTCCTTCCAAATCCCAAATCTGTTAGTGCAAATTTTGTTCTTTTCAGTTTAGCAAAATGAAACTAATGGATATCAATAATCTATATGTGGTATCCACAGTAAATTAATACACTGTAAAGTGCACTAAATCAGGAAGTAGGAGACATCATAGGAGTCTCATCTCTATTTAACTATTCTTGTTTTATTCTTAACCTGTGAGAGCCCAGGATCTGAGGATGTTCGTATGCTAATTTAGCCACTTGGTCATGGTGACCTTGGGCAAGGTACTCACCATTCCCTCTGCCACAAATTGCACATCAGTTATATGGACATAACTTGCAATAGCTGTGTTTGAAAGCTAAGCATGTTCATTCATTCAAAGAGTTTTAAAAGTGTCTGTAACAGAAATCACTGCAAATACTTTAAGTGTTTGTTTTACAAAGATTTTAAGACAAGTGCTTTTATAAAAAATTCCAGACTAAGTTTCCCCTTCTCCTTATAATCTCACTTGAAGAGATTTATAATCTCAATGGTCTTTAGACTTCTAAGAATGTGTCAGTTCAGTTCAGTCACTTAGTCATGTACAACTCTTTGTGACCCCATGGACTGCAGCATGCCAGGCTTCCCTGTCCATCACCAACTCTTGGAGCCTGTTCAAAGTCACATCCATCGAGTTGATGATTCCATCCAACCATCTCATACTCTGTCGTCCCCTTCTCCTCCTGCCTTCAATCAAAGAATGCGTACATTCTCCTAAACTTCTAAAAATATACGAATAACTAGGCAGTTATCTTCAAACCTTATATCTTAATATTGCCCTCTCAAGCAACCAAAAGGTACTCTTACCTAGACTTGTATTTTTCACACTGGACATGTATGTAGAAGGAAATACCAAGGGAATATATGAAGCCACAAAATGGCTATCACACATCTATTAAAAGTATACTCATAGAGGGGGCAGAGAAAACCAAATAACTAAACGATCTGAACAAAAGGAGCTATGGAGTAGAAAGTAGAAGTCACTACATGTTAAAATATTATAGAGATACTTCTGTAGAATAACTGGAGAATCTCTGTTCACAAGGATAAGAAGTGGGTCTTCTAAAACACTTACATCTCTATGATTTGTGTGAATAAACTTAGATCACATATTCTACCCCACAACAGATTTTCCAACCTGGGGATCCGACAAAGGGACGGAGAACCCACAGGAAATTTGACTTTGAAGACTAGTGGGATTTGAATACAGAAGTTCCAAAGAACCAGGGAAACAAGAACTCTTTGAGGGCACAAACAAAATCTTGTGTGCACCAGGACCCAGGAGAAAGGAGCAGTGATCCCACAGAGACTAAACTAGACTTGCTTATGACTGTTCAGGAGTCTCCAGCCAAGGCGTGGGTGAACAATGCCTTGCCACGGGGTCAGGGACACTGACTGCAGCAGCACTGGGAGGCACCACATGCTGGCATATGTCCCCTTGGAGGAGATTGCCATTACCTCATAGTTACAGGGAGGGAACACAGCCCCACCCATCAGCAGAAAATCAAACTAAAGATTTACTGAGCATGGCCTTGCCCACCAGAGCAAGTCCCAGTTTTCCCCACAGCCAGTTCCTCCCACAGAAAGCTTCCATAAGCCTCTTCTCCTCATATCCTCTTATCCTCTGTCAGACAGCAGACAGGATGAAAACCACAACCACAGAAAACTAACCAAACTGAACACATGGATCACAGCCTTGTCTAACTCAATGAAACTATGAGCCATGCCATGTTGGGCCATCCAAGACAGACGAGACAAAGTTGAGAGTTCTGACAAAATGTGGTCCTCTGGAGAAGGGAACGGCAAACCACGTAGGCATTCTTGTCTTCAGAATCGCATGAACAGTTTGAAAAGGCAAAAAGATAAGATACTGAAAGATGAACTCCTCAAGTTGGTAGGGGCCAAATATGCTTCTGGATAAAAGCAGAGAAAATGCTTCAGAAGGAATGAAGAGGCTGAGTCAAAGTGGAAACAATGCCCAGTTGTGGATGTGTCTGCTGCTGAAAGAAAAGTCTGATGTAAAGAACAATATTGCACAGAAATCTGGAATGTTAAGTCCATGTAACAAGGTAAATTGCAAGCAGTCAAACAGGAGATGGCAAGAGTGAACATCAATATTTTAGGAATAGGTGGAGGTTCATGACATTTTACAGGAAGAAGTGACAAGACCATCACCAAGAAAAACAAATGCAAAATGGCAAAATGGTTGTCTGAAGAGGCCTTACAAATAACTAAGAAAAGAAGCTTAAAGCAAAGGAGAAAGAGGAAAGATATACCCATTTGAGAGCAGAGTCCCAATGAATACCAAGAGGAGATAAGAAACCCTGCTTCAGTGATCAATGCAAAGAAACAGAGGAAAACAATAGAATGAGAAAGATTAGAGATGTCTTCAAAAAAATTAGAGATATCAAAGGAACATTTCATGCAAAGAAGGGCTCAATAAAGGACAGAAATGATATGGACCTAACAGAAGCAGAAGATATGAGGAAGAGGTGGCAAGAATATACAGAAGAACTATACAAAAAAGATCTTCATGATGCAGACAACCACATGGGTGTGATCACTCACCTAGAGCCAGACATCCTTGAATGTGAAGTCAAGTGGGCCTTAGGAAGCATCACTATGAACAAAGCTAGTGGAGGTGATAGAATTTCAGTTGAACTATTCAAATCCTAAAAGATGATGCTGTGAAACTGCTGCACTCAATATGCCAGCAAATTTGGAAAACTCAGCAGTGGCCACAGGACTGGAAAAGGTCAGTTTTCATTCCAGTCCCAAAGAAAGGCAATGCCAAATTAATGCACAATTGCACTCATCTCACACACTAGCAAAGTAATGCTTAAAATTCTCCAAGTCAGGCTTCAACAGTACATGAACCATGAACTTCCAGATGTTCAAGGTGGATTTAGAAAAGGCAGAGGAACCAGATATCAATTTGCCAACAACCTTTGGATCACGGAAAAAGCAAGAGAGTTCCAGAAAAACATCTATTTCTGCTTTATTGACTATGCCAAAGCCTTTGACTGTATGGATCACAATGAACTGTGGAAAATTCTGAAAGAGATGGGAATACCAGACCACCTGACCTGTCTCCTGAGAAATCTACCTGCAGGTCAAGAAGCAACAGTAAGAACTGGACATGGAACAACAGGCTGGCTCCAAATAGGGAAATGAGTATGTCAAGGCTGCATACTGTCACCCTGCTTATTTAACTTATATGCAGAGTACATCATGAGAAATGCCAGGCTGGTTGAAACAAAAGGTGGAATCTCAAGATTTCCAGGAGAAATATCAATAACCTCAGAAATGCAGATGACACCACCCTTATGGCAGAAAGTGAAGAGGAACTAAAGAGCCTCTTGATGAAAGTGAAATAGGAGAGTGAAAAAGTTGGCTTAAAATTCAACATTCATAAAATTAAGATCATGGCATCTGTTCCCATCACGTCATAACAAATAGATGGGAAAACAATGGAAACAGTGACAGACTTTATTTGGAGGGGGGGCTCCAAAATCACTGCAGATGGTGATTGCAGCCATGAAATTAAAAGATGCTTGCCCTTTGGAAGAAAAACTATGACCAACCTAGACAGCATATTCAAAAGTAGACATTACTTTGCCAACAAAGGTCTATCTAGTCAAAGCTACGGTTTTTCCAGTAGTCATGTATGGATGTGAGAGTTGAACTACAAAGAAAGCTGAGTGCTGAAGAACTGATGCTTTTGAAGTGTGGTGTTGGAGAAGACTGTTGAGAGTCCCTTGGACTGCAAGGAGATCCAACCAGTCCATCCTCAAGGAAATCAGTCCTGGATATTCACTGTATAGACTGATGCTGAAGCTGAAACTCCAATACTTTGTCCACCCAATGTGAAGAACTGACTCATCTGAAAAGACCCTGATGCTGGGAAAGATTGAAGGCAGGAGGAGAAGGGGATGACAGAAGGTAAGATGGTTGGATGGCATCACCAACTCTATAGACATGAGTTTGAGTAAGCTCCAGAAGTTGGAGATAGATAGGGATGTGCAGCATGCTGCAGTCCATGTAGTTGTAAATTATCAGACTTGACTGAGCAACTGAACTAAAATCGACCAGAATGGGTAAATTTAATTCTGGTGATCATTATGTCTAATACTGTGTGCAAGAATCCCTTAGAAGAATTGGAGTTGGCCTCATAGTCAACAAGAGTCCAAAATGCAGTAATTGGATGCGATCTCAAAAATGACAGAATGATCTCTGTTCATTTCCAAGGCAAACCATTCAACATGACAGTAATCCAAGTCTATGCCCCAACCACTAATGCTGAAAAAGCTGAAGTTGAATGATTATAGGAATACCTACAAGACCTTTTAGAACTAAAACAAAAAAAAAAAAAAAAAAGATGTTCTTTTCATCATATGTGACCTGAATGCAAAAGTAGAAAGCCAAGAGATACCTGGAAAACAGGCAAGGAGTACAAAATGAAACAGGGCAAAGGCTTTGGAGTACAAAATGAAGCGGGACAAAGGCTAACAGGGTTTGTCAAGAAAACACACTTGTCATAGCAAACACCCTCTTACAGCAACACAAGAGACAGCTCTATACATGGACATCAACCGATGGTCAATACTGAAATCATATTGATTATATTCTTTGCAGCCAAAGATAGAGAAGTTCCATGCTGTTGCTGCTGCTGCTGCTAAGTCACTTCAGTTGTGTACAGCTTTGTGTAACCCCATAGACGGCAGCCCACCAGGCTCCCTCGTCCCTGGGATTCTCTAGGCAAGAACACTGGAGTGGGTTGCCATTTCCTTCTCCAATGCATGAAAGTGAAAAGTGAAGAAGCTCCATAGTGTCAGTAAAAACAAGACCAAAAGCTTACTGCAACTCAGATCATGAACTCATTGACAATTCAGAACTAAACTGAAGAAAGTATAGAAAACCACTAGAGCATTCAGGGATGACCTAAATCATATCCCTTGTGTTTATAGAGGACAACTGACAATAGATTCAAGGGATCAGACGGGATAGACAGAGTGCCTCAAGAACTATGAATGGAGGTTTGTAACACTGTACAGGAAGCAGAGATCAAAACCACCCCCAAGAAAGAGAAATGCATAAGGCAAAATGGTTGTCAAAGGAGGCCTTACAAATAGCTGAGAAAGGAAGGGAAATGAAAGGCAAATGAGAAAAGTGAAGATATACCCATCTGAATGCAGAGTTCCAAAGAATAGCAAGGAAAGATAACAAAGCCTTTCTACCTGAGTGATACAAAGTAATAGAGGAAAACAATAGAATGGGAAAGACTAGAAATCTCTTCAAGAAAATTAGAGATACCAAGGGAACATTTCATGCAAGATGGGCACAATAAAGGACAGAAATGATATGGATCTAGCAAAAGCATAGGAGATTAAGAAGAGGTGGCAGGAATACACAGAAGAACTATGCAAAAACAGTCTTAATGACCCAGATAACCACAATGATGTGATCATTCACCTACAGCCAGACATCCTGGAGTGTGAAGTCAAGTGGGCCTTAGGAAGTGTCAGTACAAACAAAGCTAGAGGAAGTGATGGAATTCTAGCTGAGCCACTTCAAATCCTAAAAAATGATGCTGCTGAGTCATGCATTCTATCAATACGCCAACAAATTTGGAAAACTCAGCAGTGGCCACAAGACAGGAAAAGGTCAGTTTTCCTGACCTTGCCCAAAGAAAGGTAATGCCAAAGGATGTTCAAACTACTGCACAATTGCACTCATTTTACATGCTAGCAAGGTAATGCTCAAAATCCTTCAAAATAGGCTTCAATAGTAGGTGAACTGAGAACTTCCAGATGTACAAGCTAGATTTCAAAAAGGCAGAGGAACCAGAGATCAAATTGCCAACATCTCATGGATCATAGAAAAAGCAAGAAAATTCCAGAAAAACATCTACTTCTGTTTCTCTGACTATGCAAAAGCCTTTGACTCTGTGGATCACAACAAACTATAGAAAATTCTTAAAGAGATGGGAATAGAAGACCACCTTACCTTTCTCCTGAGAAACCTGTATGCAGTTCAAGAAGCAACAGTTAGAACTGGACATGGAACAACAGACTGGTTCCAAATCGGGAAAGGAGTACGTCTAGGCTGTATATTGTCACCCTGCCTATTAAACTTACATGCAGAGTACATCATGCAAAATGCTGGGCTGGATGAAGCATAACCTGGAACCAAGACTGCTGGGAGAAATCTCAATAACCTCAGATATGCAGATATCACTACCCTATGGCAGTTCCTACTCACTAGTAGGAACTAAAGAGCCTCTTGTTGAAGGTGAAAGAGGAGAGTGAAAAAGCTGGCTTAAAGCTCAACATTCAGAAAACTAAGATCATGGCATCCAGTCCCATCATTTCATGGCAAATAGATGGGAAAACAATGGAAACAGTGACAGACTTTATTTTCTTGGGCTCTAAAATCACCATGGATGATGACTACAACCATCAAATTAAAAGATGCTTACCTCTTGGATGAAAAGCTATGAGAAACCTAGAGAGCATATTTAAAAGCAGAGACATTACTTTGCTGTAAAAGGTCCGTATAGTCAGTTACTGTTTTCCCTGAATCATGTACCGATGTGAGATTTGGACCATAAAGAAGACTAAGTGCTGAAGAATTGATGCTTTTTGAATTGTGGTTCAGTTCAGTTCAGTTCAGTCACTCAGTCGTGTCTGATTCTTTGCAACCCCATGAATTGCAGCATGCCAGGCCTCCCTGTCCATCACCAACTCCCTGAGTTCACTCAGATTCACGTCCATCGAGTCAGTGATGCCATCCAGCCATCTCATCCTCTGTTGTCCCCTTCTCCTCCTGCCCCCAATCCCTCCCAGCATCAAAGTCTTTTTCAATGAGTCAACTCTTCGCATGAGGTGGCCAAAGTACTGGAGTTTCAGCTTTAGCATCATGCCTTCCAAAGAAATCCGAGGGCTGATCTCCTTCAGAATTGTGGTACAGGAGAAGAATTTTGAGAGCTTTGGGCTGCAAGGAGAGCAAACCAGTCAATCCTAAAGGGAATCAACCCTGACTATTCACTGGAAGTACTGATGTTAAAACTGAAGCTCCTCCAATGGTTTGGCCTCCAGCTGCAAAGAGCTGACTCATTAGAAAAAACCCTGATGCTGGGGAAGACTGAAGGCAGGAGAAGAAGGGGATGACAGAAGATGAGATGGTTGGATGGCATCACCAATTCAATGGGCATGAGTTTGAGCAAGCTCCAAGAGATGGTGAAAGACAGGGAAGTCTGGTGTGCTACAGTCCATGGGGTTACAAAGAGTTGGACACAACTGAGAGACTAAACAATAATAATGGATTCTACCACTGACCTGGCTGTTGGTTTGTTTTGAGTCAACTCTGTCACTGAAGGCTGAGAAATTCCAGCTATCATTCTTGACAATCTGCTTCTTCATTTGACAGGTTCTTCTTTAAGGTTGCCTTTGGACAGCTAGGGCTTCCCTGGTAGCTCAGCTGGTAAAGAATTCACCTGAAATGCAGGAGACCTGGATTTGATCCCTGGGTTGGGAAAAATCCCCTGGAGAAGGGAATGGCTATCCACTCCAGTATTCTTGCCTGGAGAATTCAATGGACAGAGGAGCCTGGCAGGCTACAGTCCATGGGGTTGCAAAAAGTCAGACATGACTGAGCAACTTTCACTTAGATAGCTAAGACATACCAATTTATTATGACTAAAGACTTAAGCACATAAGTTTTTATAAAGCTATCTGAAAGTTGTATATGTGAGTTTTATTTTTGTGAAAAAATTACTAATAAAACCATGTACATCTGTATTTGCAGGATGATTCAATGGAAAACACTGTTTTTGTCACCACACTGAAAGCAAAAGTACCTTTAAAAAACATGAAACAAAAAATCATCCACAGACTTCATCTCATTTACATACTTGTCTGGCAGTGTAAACATCTGAACACAGATGAGCTTTTCTCACACTACAACACATACGAATATTGCATACAATATAATTATATTAAAACAAATACATAGTAGGCCGTTTAAAAAGAAATCCTAGTTTCCTGAACTATGGAATTATAAATTATTGAATTATAAATCAAACCTAGAGTGGTAAGCAGAAGAGAGAGCTCAAGGGAGTTTCAACACATGTGGAGTTTCTAAGGTTTGAGGCTTGGAATCCTGCTGCTTACATGGATACAGGAGATGAGAAACACGGCAGGCAGAGCATCTTTAATGGAGCCTGAAAATGTACTTTCTCCTTGAAAAGAAAACACAATCACTGAGCCATATCTAGGGAGCGATTTTAAAAACTAAAATAAAATAAAAAGCAGAGAAATAAAAATTCCAGGAAGGAATCAAGTAATTGCAAAAGGATAGCAAATAACAGGGACAAATACTAAACCACTTCAAGAGCCAAGGTTCTGCAACTTGCAGGAGAACAGTACCACGTAACTCAAAAAGAACACTAAAATCAAGTTAATTTGTTATTTTCTACAAGGTTATCAAGACGCAGAGCAGACAAATGATAAATAACACAGAGCATAAGAATCAGTCGCATGATTTTAACAATAAAAGTCAAAACAAAGACACACACACATACCCACACACATATATATACATACACTTACTTACACTTGTGTACATGCATTTGAGCCAGAGTTACTTTGCTCGGATCAGCCTTGCAAACTGAGAACAGATATGTCTGATTTGCCTATAGTGCTGTGTGTGCTGTCACTCAGTCGTGTCTAACTCTTTTCAACCCCGTGGACTGTGCCCACCAGGCTCCTCTGGCCATGGCATTTTCCAGGCAAGAATACTGGAGTGGGTTGCCATTTCCTCCTCCAGGAGATCTTCCTGACTCAGGCATCAAACCTGGGTTTCCTGTATTGCAGGTGGATTCTTTACCACTGAGTCACCAGAAAAGCCTATGATTTGCCTATGCTACGTGCTAAGTCACTTCCGTCGTGTCCAACTCTGCAACCCTATGGACTACAGCCTGGCAGGCTCCTCTGTCTATAGCATTTTTCAGGCAAGAATACTGGAATGGATTGCCATATGTATTCATAAATGTTTGCTGAATGAGAAAATAAATATTCGCTATAGTTAAAAACATAAGTAAATATAAGGGGAAATTAATATACTTGATAAAATGTAAAAGGAAAAATAAGATTGAGGAAAGAAGAGTTAGGGCATTCTTGGGTTATTTTATTGTTCCAGAGAAGAGTCAAAAAGGAAATTAAACTTAGGCTTCTTAATTCAAATACAAATGTTTAACTCTTATATCACTAGAGAAAAATTAAAGGCAAGAAGACATGACAAGAGGGGCAGGCAAATAGAAACTCCAAAATAAAATGGTTGAATCTATTCCAAGTATATTAAGAAGAATTTAAAAATCAATCATATATATTTAAATATACATAATTTCAGCCTAGATTTTAAAAAATCCACACATATTATTTGACAAGAGTATTCCAAAAATGAATAGGAAACATCATAATTAAACTAGGGTGAGGAATTAAAGAGAAACTATAAGAAATAGAAAAGAGAAAACTAAAGTTTTACTTTGCATACAAAATTATTTTCTGAATAAATAATGCAAAGCTATCTATAGAAAAGGGCAAAGGTAACCAAGAAAGGCAAAAATAACCACAAAAAGTTGAAAGAAGAAGCAAAATAAGAGTGACTTGCCCTACCAAGTATCAAATTTCATTGTGAGGCGAAAGTAAAATCTAAAGTATGGTAATAATTGATGTTTTATACAAATAAGTCTGAGTAGGGAATGCAGAAAAATACACATATATCCCTTAGAACTTGGTATATAAGAGGTAGCATCATAAGTCAGCAGGGAAAGGACAGGATAGAAAATAAGTGGCTGAAGAAATTAACTAGGACTCTCAAGAGTCTTCTCCAACACCACACTTCAAAAGCATCAATTCTCCGGCGATATGCAAATTAGAACTATAATGATACACCCATTTGCATCCACTGGATTGGCAAAAGTTTTAAAGTAACAAAACTAAGCATGTGTGAAGAAATAAAGAAAAGACACTATTAGAAACCAATTTTCAATGTGTGAGTGGTCTCCTCTGAAATAACCTATATGTCTAAATTATTCTATACTTCAATAAGTTTTTTGTTTTTGTTTTTATTTTATTTTGGAGTATGGTTAACAATATTGTGTTAGTTTTGGGAATATGGAAAAGTGAATTCAGTTATAAATATACATGAATCTATTCTTTTCCTATTTAGGTTGTTATATAATATTGAGCAAAATTCTCTGTGTTATATAGGAGGTCCTTGTTGGTTATTCATTTTAAATATAATAGTGTGTACATATCAATCCTTAATTCCCAATTTAGTTTTAAAAAGAAAGACCAGAAAGAAAAAGAGAAAACAGTAAGCTCCAACGCATGCATGCATGCTCAGTCACAACTGACTCTGCAACCTAATGGACTGCAGCCCACCAGGTTCCTCTGTGCACGGAATTCTCCAGACAAAAATGTTGGAATGGCTTTCCATTTCCTTCTCCAGGGGATCTTCCCAACCCAGGGATAGAACCTGCATCTCCTGAGTCTCCTGCATTGGCAGGCAGATTCTTAATCACCTACCACCTGGGAAGCGCCAATGCTGCTGCTGCTGCTAAGTCGCTTCAGTCGTGTCCAACTCTGTGCTATCCCATAGACGGCAGCCCACCAGGCTCCTCTGTCCCAGGGATTCTCCAGGCAAGAATACTGGAGTGGGTTGCCATTTCCTTCTCCAATGCATGCATGCATGCGAAGTCGCTTCAGCCGTGTCCAACTCTGTGCGACTCCATGGACAGCAGCCCACCAGGCTCCTTTGTCCACAGAATTCTCCAGGCAAGAGTACTGGAGTGGGCTGCCATTTCTTTCTCCGGTGGGAAGCTCCAATAAGAGGTAATAAAATTGAAGCGACCCTTTTGAAGTAATGCGGCATGTAGTAACAGTAAAGATGTAGCTTTTTATAGCCTTAAGAAATTTAGGATATTTCTTACACAAGGAGACATATACAAGGATTTTTGTCAGATCACTAATAATAATAAATTTTGGAAGTAAAGTCTATCAACACAGGAAAGATTAAAAATTTGGTTTACCACACAATGGAATGCTATATACATGACAGTTGAAAAGAATGCATAATTTGTCAACATAATTTCATCCAGAGCACATACTGTGGAGTAAAAAGACTGTAGGAAAGCAAGTATGATATATCTGCATTAGTTTGTTATAAAAATTAAAATACACAAAATATACTCTATATTTGTAAAGACTCATAGCTTTATGATAAAAAAATATAAAAACTAAAAATATGGTCGGGAGAAAGACAAGCAGCTTCAGGATGGTCACGACATGTGGGAAGACATGGCAAGAAATGGGTCCAGGTGAAATAAAAGAGGGCCTCTACCTTATCTCTGATGCTTTGTCCTTTAAGCACAAATGGTCTGAAGCAAACATGACCCACAGTGTTAGCATTTAAGATATGTCTTATAGTGGAATGATGATTTTTTTCATTCTCTGAAATATCTGAAACTTAGTTTTCAAAAAAAGAGGTGCAAAAGAGAAGAGAAAATAGTAAGCTCCACTAAGAGGGCTGTTTGAGAAGATTTTTAAAGTTACAAGAAGGACATTTAAACCACCTGTGACGTTAGAAAAGGAGAATGAATAAATGGCATGTCCTTCAGGTAACTCTCTACAAATATAATTTTTATTTTTATTGAAACAGAGCTTTTGATTAATATTAGACATCAGGTATCCTATAGTTTTATTTTCTGACAAAGAAGTATAGAACCTGCCAGTTAAAGGGAGATTCCTATGCTTTAAGAGAGACCATGTTGAGATTTTCTCATAAAATAAAGACTAAAAGGTATATAGCCTTCCATCCTCATCAAAGAAAACACTCTCAGAAATAATCTAAAGTTAATTTCAAGCCATGCAACAATGGAAAATAAAGCATTCAATGTTTTAACTGACAGAATATAGGTAATTAACTTCAGCCTACATTAATTCCATAAAAATCAATGTTACCAAACTATCATTGTAGCCATTCTTTCAAATGAACAATCTGAAGAAAATCTGATGAAAGAAATTTGAAAGTAATAATTATTTTAAAATATTTTTTAAATATGGGAACAGAATTAGTATTTTATTCTAGAATATCTACCTTTAAACAAGTTTAAGTCCTCAGATACTCCTTCACACAAATTAACTGTAAAAATGCATTCTCAGATTTTAAAATATCTAGTGAGCCTATTGGATAGCTGCTGCTGCTGCTGCTGCTAAGTCGCTTCAGTCGTGTCCGACTCTGTGCGACCCCATAGACGGCAGCCCACCAGGCTCCCCCGTCCCTGGGATTCTCCAGGCAAGAACACTGGAGTGGGTTGCCATTTCCTTCTCCAATGCAAGAAAGTGAAAAGTGAAAGTGAAGTCGCTCAGTCGTGTCCGACCCTCAGCGACCCCATGGACTGCAGCCTTCCAGACTCCTCCATCCATGGGATTTTCCAGGCAAGAGTACTGGAGTGGGGTGCCATTGCCTTCTCCCTATTGGATAGCAGCCAATTAATTTTTTAAGGATATATACTAAGTATGATGGGGCTTCCCAGGTGGCCCAAGTGGTAAAGAACCCCCCTGCCGATTCAGGAGATGTAAGAGATGCAGGTTCAATCCCTGGATTGAGAAGAGAATTCCATGCACAGAAGAGCCTGGCAGGCTAGTCCATGGGGTCGACTGAGCAGCTGAGCAGCAGCATCATCATCACTAAGTATAATGGTCTGTGTTTACATTTTGGAAAAGGTGATCTTAAGATATACTTAAGGTAATTTATTTTTTAAGTTACTCCAGGTTCGTTAATAAATCCTTGCTGTCAATGTATATTAGGAAAATTACCTCTTGACTTCTAAAATGTGGTCAATGAAGAGAGGAGGAAAGCTTGTATTCAGTTCAACTACAAGCTGGAGCAAGTCATTTGGGTAAAAGAGAAGTGGAACTACAACACAGACATATTTAACCCACTGGAAAATATTGCTTTGTTCATCAAAGGTCTCTTCCAACCTACACTATCCATCATTGCAGCTCTATGGTGCAGGCTATTTTAGGAATCACTAACCATTGTTCTGTAAAACTCAGAAAGTCTAGCCTAGTGTTTATCAAAGTATTCCAGGACCACAAGCACCAGAAATATCTAGGGAACTTTTCAAAAACGCTGATTCTTCAGCATAACCCCAAGTCTACTGAATAAGGGTCTTTATAGAACTTGGGCTGCAGTCCATGGAGTTGCATGAGTGGAAACAACTTAGCAACTAAACCACCATTATTCTTTGTGCTATTATTGTCATATATTTCACTTCCACGTGTTATAATTTTTAAATATATTATTATTAGTGTTCCTTTAGGAGAAGGCAATGGCACCCCACTCCAGTACTCTTGCCTGGAAAATCCCATGGACGGAGGAGCCTGGTGGGCTGCAGTCCATGGGGTCGCTGAGTCGGACACGACTGAGCGACTTCACTTTCACTTCTCACTTTCATGCATTGGAGAAGGAAATGGCAACCCACTCCAGTGTTCTTGCCTGGAGAATCCCAGGGACGGGGGAGCCTGGTGGGCTACCGTCTATGGGGTCACACAGAGTCGGACACGACTGAAGTGACTTAGCAGCAGCAGCAGCATAATTAAATATTAAAATTTTTTATATTTAGACACATTTATCATTCCAGTGATTTTTCAGTCCAACATGATACAAATTTCAATTTGTTAGCACATTTCGTCTTTAGAACTGCCTTAAACATCTCTTATAGTGCAAGTCTGATGGCAATGAGTTCCCTTTGTTTTTATTTATCTGAAAGAATTTGTGTTTTTTTCTTAATTTTTGGAAGATATTTTGCAGCATATATAATTCTAAGATGATAGATTTTTCTTCACTCAACGCCTTACCATGTTGTTCTACTGTCCTCTCACTTGCATCTTTCATAACAATATTTGTTTCATGTATATGATGCCTTTTTTCCTCTGTCTATTCAAAAACTTGTCTCTATCACTGCTTTTTAGATATTTGTTTATGATTTGGTGTGATTTTCTTCATATATTTTCTTCTTGGAGTTCACTGAACTTTTTGAATCTCTGGTTTTATAGTATTCAAGAAATTTGGGGAAAATTTGGCCATTATTTATTCCATTACCATTCATGTTCTCCTATCAATTCCTCTGGGTCTTTAATAACAAATGGGTTAGAACAATTTAATATTGTCCCACAAGTCAATTCTGCACTATTTTTTTCCAGTTTTGTCTTGTATTTTATTTTGTATATTTTCCATTCCTATATATTCCATTTGAAAGAACTCTTTTTGCAATGTTGAACCAGATATTCATTAAAACATTTGAGAGTATTTGCTATTTCAAATATATTCTTCACCTCCAGAGAATTCATTTTGTTTTTTTTTTAATACCTCTGTTTTTCACTTCTCAATGTTCATTTTTCCTTTACCTTCTTAACTATATGGAATATGTAATAGCTGTTTTTACATCCTTTTTAGTAATTTCTGCCATCAGCATCATTTCTGGGTCAGTTTCTATTGATCAACTCTTCTAATTCTTATGAATCATATTTCCCAGCTTATTTATAAATGAGCAATATTTTACTGGGTTTTATTTGTAGGGATTTTGTTGTATTTCTTTAAATATTGAGTGGCTTTATTTGGGGATGCAGGTAACTTTGATTCTAACTTTTGAGGTTTGCTTTTAATGTTTTTTTAAGAGCAAGTACAGAAAAGTCTTTGAGTACAATTCTGTTCTATCATTAAGGCAATACATTTCTGAGAATTCTACTCAATGTTCTATGTATTAGATGCTTCCACTTTGGCTGGTGCCAACCTGGATTATTCCCAGCCTCAAGTGAGCTCCAGAAATTGATTTACCTACTCTTGGAAAATTATTCAAGAGATGGGAATACTAGATCATCTGACCTATCTCCTGAGAATTCTATATGCAGGTCACGAAGCAACAGTTAGAACTGGACATGGAACAACAGACTGGCTCCAAATCGGGAAAGGAGTACATCAAGGCTGTATATTGTCACCCTGTTTATTTAACTTATATGAATAGTACATCATGCAAAATGCTGGGCTGGACAAAGCACAAGCTGGAATCAAGACTGTCAGGAGAAACATCAATAAGCTCAGGTACACAGATGACAGGACCCTTATGGCAGAAAGCAAAGAAGAACTAAAAAGCCTCTTGATGAAAGTGAAAGAGGAGAGTGAAAAAGCTGACTTTAAAACTTAACATTCAGAAAACTAAGATCATGGCATCTGGTTCCATCCCTTCATGGCAAATAGATGGGGAAACAATGAAAACAGTAACAGACTTGGGGGGGCTCCAAAATCACTGCAGATGGTAACTGCAGCCATGAAATTAAAAGACGCTTGCTCCTTGAAAGAAAAGCTATGACCAACCTAGACAGCATATTCAAAAGCAGACACATTACTTTGCCAACAAAGGTTCGTCTAGTCAAGGCTATGGTTTTTCCAGTGGTCATGTATGGATGTGAGAGTTGGACTATAAGGGAAGCTGAGCGCTGAAGAAATGATGCTTTTGAACTGTGGTTGTTGGAGAAGACTCTTGAGAGTCCCTTGGACTGCAAGGAGATCCAACCAGTCCATCCTCAAGGAAATCAGTCTTGAACATTCATTGGAAGGACTGATAGTGAAGCTGAAGCTCCAATACTTTGGCCACCTGATGCAAAAAATCAACTCACTGGAAAAGACCCTGACGCTGGGAAAGGTTGAAGGCAGGAGGAGAAGGGAATATCAGATGATGAGATGGTTGGATGGCATCACCAACTCTATGGACATAAGTTTGAGTAAACCCTGGGATTTGGTGATGGACAGGGAAGCCTGGCATGCTGCAGTCCATTGAGTCGCAGTCAGATGCGACTGAGTGACTGAACTGACTGAACTCTTTCCTATTGGTTCATTTCTTAGTTTCATGTACTTCCATGTATATGCAGGGCAGTACTCAGCCAGAGCCTCAAAGGGATCCCATGCAGATATCTGGAGTCTGTGTCCATGCTGTATACTCATATCTCACATCTGATATTTTGCCCTCAAATTCTAGGTGACTTGGTCTCCTCAAACTCTGTCTTCTCAACTTCACAAGGCCTCTGAGCATTGTTGAGGTTTCTCTTCATTACACTACCTCTTGGAAACTCTAGGCCATGAGCTAGAGCAGCTGTAGGAATCATATACTTGTTTTCCTTCTCCCACAAATCGATGTTCTGTGTTACCTTTTGGCCATTGCCTGAAAACTGATGTTTCACAATTATCTTGTATGATTTTCAGTTGTTTAATGTGAGAGAATAAATCTGGTCTCATTATGCCATCATAGAGAAAAAATAAGTCTACTGTGTTATTTTTTCTATGTAAATTATCAAATGTTTATTAAAAGTTTAACATTAAATTTTAATCCTTTCATGTTTTAAGTTCTTTCACTATACAATAAATTTTCAAATAAAATTTGGTAGAAAAATAAGTATATTTTGTGGCTTGTTGTCATTGCATACTTTCATGTCTTAATATGTAATGAAATTGTTACACAAAATTATCTCATTTGGAATCAAGTGTTCTTCATTCATAGTTATCATTTTCAACCAAAATTGAGTCTTTAAAATTCAAAATATATTTTCAATAATTTTCTTTTCATAAAAAGCAAGAAAAATGGGATATCATGAAGATTTTTACAAAGAACTCCTCTATGTAGCATTACATTTTAAAAATTCCATATCTACTAGAGACTCAAGGTTTCATATTATTTCATTAATTACAGTACTTAAACATGCAATGGCTCTATGTTGTATCCCTCTGTTGTTGGTTCTTCATGAATAAGAAATAAAATAATTCCCCATTCATCTCAGAGCCTAAGAGAAGGATAAGCTAAATACCATCAAATGCAAGCCATAGCTTAATAGGAGTTGCTTTTGTGAAGACAGGTTTATTTTCAAATATAACTACACATCTGCTTGGGACTTCTCTGTCAATCAGTGAGACTAAAGAGACAGCAATAGAATTTCCAGTTTATTTCAACAGAATATAAAATAAAACCTACCTGTGGTATCCTATTCAAAACATGATCATCTAATTCATGCTTGCTTATTTCACCGTTTTTTGTTTTCATTTTGGGTGGTTATCTTTTTTTTTTTTTTTAAGCAAGCATGAAAGATTTTCTTTGTTCAGAAAACTGGAACGAATCCACTGAGTCAACCAAAAAATTGAAAAAAAGAATTGAACTGAGGTAGACCCAAGATAACTGATCCCCGGATTTTAAATCCCCACAGCTCAATCTAGGTCAGCTAAGCCTTAATCTTTCATTTACAGAGTAAGTGCTTTTGAAACACATGTACTAAGAAAAGATTCTCTGGCAAAGAATGGCGTGTTCAGTGGTTGAGTAATATGCTATAATGACATTTTGATTGTGTGCTACACAAAACTATTATGTCATTATGAAAACACAAGGTAACATTTGTCAAATCTAAGAGAAGGAGAAATTTCAAAGTTGTACCTATAATTAGTGTAGTGTGAATTTTAAAATACTTTCATTTTTTCTCCCAGAACCAGATTTTAAAAGTGGACGTGTGTCTCTTCCAAGGTTTTGGATTAAATTAGAGGGCACAAACATTTTTTTTTTCCTTGTTCAAAAGAAAGAAAAGGGAACAACTTCTCAATTAGGACAGAATGCAGATATAGACTACTGACAATGCCTCCAAAACTGTTGTTTGCTACTTCCAGTGATTCTCAAATCCTTTGATATGGGTCTTAACTGAAATTATAGTAGGCTCATAGCATTTGAGTAACTGTCATTTCCAACTTAAACTATTAGAAATCTTTTAAAAATTTCTAAAATTCTGTGAAATTAAAGATTATTTTCCCAAGTTAAAAATTTGAATCATGTGGATTGAGAGGCTGGTGTGGTACAGACTTGCTCTTCATCCAAAGTATCAATACCTTACTATAACGCACTGACTTAAAAGTTCTGTTTGTCTCCTTTCCCAATGTTTTAAGTAAGTCCTGTGATGTGAAAAAAAAAACATCATCGCGGTGGAAAATTCCAAAGAATGCCAAGAGCTAATCTTATTGATAGAAATGAAAAGAAAATGGAGCAGTTTTTAAAAGCAACAGTTCCTTAGCCAGAAAATAAAGATTAAAGATAAATGAGAGTACATAAATAAAATATGATGTTTGTATAAATGAGTTCACCATACATTATGTGCAAAAAGAAGAAAGTCTAATTAAGGAAACTACTTTAGCAATTACTTCTAGTATAAAAAGTGATAATTAAATGAGATAAAGCTGTAAAAGGAAACTCATGATGTGAGGCTACGTATGTTGTTGTTTAATTAGTAAGTCATGTTTGACTCTTTTGCAACCCCATGGACTGCAGCTCACCAGGCTCCTCTGTCAATGGGATTTCCCAGGCAAGAATACTGGAGTGGGTTGCCATTTCCCTCTCCAAGGGATCTTCCCGACCCCGGATCAAACCCAAGTCTCCTGCATTGGCAGGCAGATTCTTTACCACTGAGTCACCAGGAAGGTTACATATAGGCCACACATAATTCTAAATGGAAATGTAATTGAGGAAAAAGCCAGAAGCCCATATAAGCACCCTATAAAATAGCAGGTGCCACAGGCACTTCTATAGTTCAGACATATAAAGACCTGGAGTCTGTTCAGTAAAGTTAAGATTAGCTTGATACAGAAATAAAATGTCTTTTCTTACATCAGTCTATCCAGTACTTAATCCCTGAACCATCAACATCCAGAGTTACAATTCTAACTATGCATATTCAGATATAATCATGGTTAATGTTTCCTTAGAAATGATGCAGTGTGGGGGTCTACTGTATTGAGATTTATTATAAAAGCACTTATAAATGATGTTAGTACTTTATTTATAGAATCTCTATACATCTGAATAGGATTCTTATATTTTTCAGCTTTACACTGCTGAAAATATATTTTCATTACTTTTTATATTATGGAGGCAATTATAGATATATACATATTAATGATACTTTCAGATTTTTATTCACTAAAGTTAAGTTCTGTGGAAATAGCTAAGTTTTATAGCACACTTTTCCTAAAGTTTAAAAATAACTTTTAAATAAGATTTTAATATTTACAGCTATGACATACATTAAGTATTCAAGTCCTAAACTTTATATGGAGAGTAAGAAGAATTATATCATTTTTATGTTTAAAAACAGTTTTGAAGAAATACAGCAAAATAATCAAAATAAAGACAATACCATTCAAATACGATCAGTTTTACAGAAAGTTTAGGGAGAAATGCTACCTCTGTCTCAATACCCAGGATGCATTAACACCTAGACAGCCATTCAGAGTAATGTCAAATAATAGCTTGTTGATGAGCATCAGTTGTGCAACACATGTTGCCCAGATGTCAACTGGCACCCACTTATGTCTTAAGATCTCAACTAGATTACTTGAGCACTCACTCATTCCATGTCCTGTAGATGAGTAATCCCTTCCCAAACCTCTGGTCTAGCTGAGCAGCTGTTTCCACTGAATGAACTCAGTTTGGGATTATGTGAACATTCTGAGTGGTCTGTCCCTGTCTACACTTCCTCAACCCAGATGTGATACTCAGAACACTCTGTAATTTCTAACAAAGCAAAACAAGAACCACTCATTAAAACCTGGGTATGAACTGTATACTTTCCTGAAGACAGTGAAACAACTGTCAGTTGCTCAGTTCAGTTCAGTTGCTCAGTCGTGTCTGACTCATGAATCACAGCACGCCACGCCTTCCTGTCCATCACCATCTCCCGGAGTTCACTCAGACTCACGTCCATCGAGTCAGTGATGCCATCCAGCCATCTCATCCTCGGTCGTCCCCTTCTCCTCCTGCCCCCAATCCCTCCCAGCATCAGAGTCTTTTCCAATGAGTCAACTCTTCGCATCAGGTGGCCAAAGTACTGGAGTTTCAGCTTTAGCATCATTCCTTCTAAAGAAATCCCAGGGCTGATCTCCTTCAGAATGGACTGGTTGGATCTCTTTGCAGTCCAAGGGACTCTCAGGAGTCTTCTCCAACACCACAGTTCAAAAGCATCAATTCTTCGGCGCTCAGCCTTCTTCACAGTCCAACTCTCACATCCATACATGACCACAGGAAAAACCATAGCCTTGACTAGACGGACCTTAGTCGGCAAAATAATGTCTCTGCTTTTGAATATGCTATCTAGGTTGCTCATAACTTTCCTTCCAAGGAGTAAGCGTCTTTTAATTTCATGGCTGCAATCACCATCTACAGTGATTTTGGAGCCCAAAAAAATAAATCTGACACTGTTTCCAGTGTTTCCCCATCTATTTCCCATGAAGTGATGGGACGAGATGCCATGATCTTCATTTTCTGAATGTTGAGCTTTAAGCCAACTTTTTCGCTCTCCACTTTCACTTTCATCAAGAGGCTTTTTAGTTCTTCTTCACTTTCTGCCATAAGGGTGGTGTCATCTGCATATCTGAGGTTATTGCTATTTCTCCCAGCAATCTTGATTCCAGCTTGTGTTTCTTCCAGTCCAGCGTTTCTCATGATGTACTCTGCATAGAAGTTAAATAAGCAGGGTGACAATATACAGCCGTGATGGACTCCTTTTCTTATTTGGAAACAGTCTGTTGTTCCATGTCCAGTTCTAACTGTTGCTTCTTGACCTGAATACAGATTTCTCAAGAGGCAGGTCAGGTGGTCTGGTATTCCCATCTCTTTCAGAATTTTCCACAGTTTATTGTGCTCAGAGGAAGTTAAAGTTCATACTACAACTATGTGTGTGCATGCACAGTTGTGTCCAACTCTTTGCAACCCAATGGACTGTAGCCCACCAGGCTCCTCTGTCCATGGAATTCTCCAGGCAAGAATACTGGAGTGAGTTGCCATTCCCTTCTCCAGGGGATTTTCCTCACCCAGGGGTCAAACCCCTGTCTCCTGCAACTCCTGCACTGGCAGGTGGATTCTTTAGCACTGAGCCACCTGGGAAGTTCCATTATAATCATGTATACAACTTCAAATACAAAATTAGATACAACTATTTTTTAAATGATCTAGTTCTAAGAAAGCATTCTGTCAAATGTTTCTCTCTTTTCTAAAACCATGTGAGAGCTTGAAATTTAGAAATTTGGAAATAGTTCAGCTGAATGATACTGATGTGGACTGTGGTTTCAATCAGATAGTAATGGAAATTGCAACAGGTGGGACCTAGCCATACATCCATGTGTCTTTATAAAGTCTTAAGAGTCTCTCCACACGGTCTGTGCATATAGGCTCATTTAGACCTCCTCAGAGCATGGCAACCTCTGGGAAATGGAGATGCTTACACAGTAGCTAAGGGTTTCATTGCAAGTGTTTGAGGCTATACCTTTCAGGACTAGCTCAGAAGTCACAGAGTGTTGCTTCAGTATAGTCACAAGTCTAAGTACGTTCAGTATGAAAGGATACAGACACGCTTCTCAAAATCACAATGTACAGCTAAAATATTGAGTGGAAGATGTTGTGGCCAGCTTTGGAAAATATGATCTGCCACAAATGTTTATTTACCTTATATTTTTACCCCACTTTTCGAGCATATTGGAGAAGGCAATGGCACCCCACTCCAGTACTCTTGCCTGGAAAATCCCATGGACGGAGGAGCCTGGAGGGCTGCAGTCCATGGGGTCGCTGAGGGTCGGACACGACTGAGCGACTTCACTCTCACTTTTCACTTTCATGCATTGGAGAAGGAAATGGCAACCCACTCCAATATTCTTGCCTGGAGAATCCCAGGGACGGGGGAGCCTGGTGGGCTGCTGTCTGTGGGGTCGCACAGAGTCGGACACGACTGAAGTGACTTAGCTTAGCTTAGCTTTCAAGCATATAACATCAGAAAGTAACATATATAAATTCATTAATTTCATATTTTATTACTATTATTAATACAGTTCTTTAGTCACTAATGGAAATGTATAAAGATCCATAATCAAACAGAAATGTGTGTATTCTACAAAATTAATAGCATCATCAACATGTCTACCAGATAAGATTCATACAGCTGCTAGAGCTTTAGTTAAAGACATGTCAATGACACTGAAGGTATAGAATCTAGAAGTGGATCTCCTGGAAGATGATGACCCGAGTTCCACTGTGAGCAACTATGTCCTGACAAAGACATTTAAACCTTCTGGGCCTTTTGGTTTGATCATCTATAAAATGTCTTTTAAAAATCTCACAAGGTTATAATGTTTTATTTTTCTTTGACTACATGGTAGGTAACATTCTCTTTTATGGATGAGTCAATAAAAATCAAGAGATAAAGTATACATCCAAAGTCTAAAATCAGTGTCAAAGTTAAGAACAAACCTCAGCTCCAAGTTCACTATTCTCAACCACATAAACTAGTTTATCAATACAACAAAATACCAACAGGTGAATGTAATATTTTATCTAGGATACAATTAGAGTGGCTACAAAACTGAATGCAAATTTCCATCTGTTTTATTCATAAAGTCACTGATTACTGCAATTCAACCATACAGAAGATACTATCAATCCAAGGCCTATCTTTCTCACCTGAGTTCACCAAGATTCCTGTCTGAACACCGTAGGGCTCCTCTAGAAAGTTACATCTGTCTCTGGTTTACACAGGATATGACAAACTAGACTGCACAGTTCACACTATTGTAATTTTGGCACACTCCTGTAGGTTTTCTCCTTGCACATTTACTCTGTTCCCATCACCCTGAAAATAAATGCATGTATAGTTACAGTCTACTAACTGCACAGATATTATGTTAACATATTTGGATGATAATATGCTAACAGGGATCTGCTTAAATTATTATTGGCATTGCTGATGTTTTAAATTATTTATTTTAATTGGAGACTAGTTACTTTACAATATTATCGTGGGTTTTGCCATACATCATCATGAATCAGCCATGGTTGCACACGTGTCCCCCCATCCTGAACCCTCCTCTCACCTCCTTTCCCACCCATTCCCTCTGGGTTATCCCAAGGCACCAGCTTTTGAGTGTCCTGCTTTATGCATCGAACTTACACTGGTTATCTATTTTACATATGGTAATATACATGTTTCACTGCTATTCTCGCAAATCATTCACCCTCACCTGCTCCCGAACCTGCTTAAATTATTATTGGCATTGCTGATGTTTTAAATTATTTATTTTAATTGGAGACTAGTTACTTTACAATATTATGGTGGGTTTTGCCATACATCATCATGAATCAGCCATGGTTGCACACGTGTCCCCCCATCCTGAACCCTCCTCCCACCTCCTTTCCCACCCATTCCCTCTGGGTTATCCCAAGGCACCAGCTTTTGAGTGTCCTGCTTTATGCATCGAACTTAACACTGGTTATCTATTTTTACATATGGTAATATACATGTTTCACTGCTATTCTCGCAAATCATTCACCCTCACCTGCTCCCGCATAGTCCAAAAGTCTGTTCTTTACATGTGTGCCTCTTTTGCTGCCTTGCATATAGGATTGTCATTACTGTCTTTCTACATTATATATATAAGCATTATATACCGTATTGGTGTTTCTCTTTCTGAAGAACTTCACTCTATATCAGTTTGTTTCAGTCACTCAGTCATGTCCGACTCTTTGCAATCCCATGGACTGCAACACGCTAGGATTCTCTGTCCGTCACCAACTCCTAGAGCTTGCTCAAACTCATGTCCATCAAGCTGGTGATGCCATCCAACCATCTCATCCTCTGCTCCTCCCGCTTTCAATCTTTCCCACCATCAGGATCTTTTTCAATGAATCAGTTCTTTGCATCAGGTAGCCAAAGTATTGGAGCTTTGTATAATAGGCTCCAAATTCATCCACCTCATTAGAACTGACTCAAATGCATTCTTTTTAAAGGCTGAGTAATATTCCATTGAGTATATGTACCACAACTTCTTTATCCGTTTGTCTACTGATGGACATCCAGGTTGCTTCCATATTCTAGCTATTGTAAACAGTGCTGCAATGAACATTGGGGTACACGTGTCTCTTTCAATTCTGGTTTCCTTGGTGTGCATGCCCTGCAGAGGGATTGCTGGGTCATATGGCAGTTCTATTTCCAGTTTTTTAAGGAATCTCCATACTGTCCTCCATAGTGGATTTACCAGTTTACATTCCCACAAACAATGTAAGAGGGTTCCCTTTACTCCACACCTTCTCCAGCACTTATTGTTTATAGACTTTTTAATGGTGGCCATTCTGACCAGCATGATACCTCACTGTGGTTTTGATTTGCATTTCTCTAATAATGAGTGATGTTGAGCATATCTTCATGTGTTTATTAGCCATCTGTATGTCTTCTTTGGAGAAATGTCTGTTTAGTTCTTTGGCCCATTTTTTGATTGGGTCATTTATTTTTCTGGAATTGAGCTGCANGATCAGTGGAACAAAATAGAAAGCCCAGAGATAAATCCACACACCTATGGACACTTTTCACTTTCATGCATTGGAGAAGGAAATGGCAACCCACTCCAGTGTTCTTGCCTAGAGAATCCCAGGGACCGGGGAGCCTGGTGGGCTGCCATCTACGGGGTTGTACAGAGTCGGACACGACTGAAGTGACTTAGCAGCAGTAGCGGACACCTTATCTTTAACAAAGGAGGCAAAAATATGCAATGGAGAAAAGATAATCTCTTTAACAAGTGGTGCTGGAAAACTGGTCAACCACATGTAAAAGAATGAAACTACAACACTTTATAACACCATACACAAAAATAAACTCAAAATGGATTAAAGATTTAAATATAACACCAGAAACTATAAAATGCTTAGAAGAAAACATAGGCAGAACACTCTCTGACATAAATCACAGGAGGATCCTCTATGACCCACCTCCCAGAATAAGGGAAATAAAAACAAAAATAAATAAATGGGACCTAATTAAACTTATAAAAGCTTTTGCACAATGAAGGAAACTATAAGCCGTGTTGACTTTTAAAAATTCAAGTTGCAATATTTTGTATTGTAAAATTGTGCTCAAATGCCCAAAAGGTGACAAAGTTTGCACAGAGTTAGTAATGTTTGCATATATTAGCCTTTCTGAATAAGAATAAAGAGGGAAATCCTTTGGTAAGTGATTTAACAACTGCATACTACTTTGTTTCTTCTCTTCTGAAAAGAGAACCTTGGAGATTCTATAGGTGACATAGATCTGTCACATATGCACTTCACTCTAAGGGAAGAACTATCTGTATGTAATATCACGGCATCTTCTTGTAATCACAAAATTCTATTCAATGCAGTCACAAAATTATCAATTGTATAGAGAATTTTCTAGGAGAAAAAATATCCACCACTCCCAAAAGCATCAAGAAACTTGAACAGGCCATTAACCATGAGGGAGGTTACAAAAAGAATTAATTATTTTCACAAAATCTCCAAAGACAGAAAGTTTTACTAGGAACCACTTACAACAAAAAAAAAAAAAAAAAAGAAAGAAAGAAAATTTATTTTGTGATAAAACTCTTGAGTTTTCTAGGTATATAACCACATTTTCAAATAATAAATTTGAAATAATCATTACAAAAATGGTTACTGAGATCTGACTGGTCTGTTTTTGCATGCTAGTTCCACCATTCATGAGATGTGTGACCTTGGTCAAGTAATCTGCTCTCTCTAACCTGCAGTTCTTCTTCATCAGCAACATTAGAACAACAATAATAGGGGATTAAAGTAAGATAATTCACACAAATCTCCAATAGCACCCAACACATGGTGTCAGCTGAGATCAGCTTTTATTCTTGCTCATAAGCACAGCCAATAACATAATCACTGCTTTATTGGAACTTCTAACCAATTCTGTAAGACATAAAGTGGAAATAAAGGGCATAATTGGAAGGGAAAAGATTAAATGACTATCATTATAGACAAGTTTATAATTTATGTAACTCAAATTCTAAAAGAACTTCTAATTTCTTTAAATTAACATAGATTAGAAAAGTGGCAAGGTATACGATAAAAGAACAAAAATATTAGCTTTCTTTAAGAATTTAGAATAGTTTTCATAAAACAATTTCATTCTCATGTGAAACAAAATTTTCCTGGAAAAATGAATGGAAGAATGCAGGTATAACAAATTTGAAAAGAAGAGGAAAGGGAAATTAATCCTTTAAGAATCTTATCATAAGAAACAAAAATGGTTATAAGAATCAACAAAGAAATCAATATATCAGGAAATCTTAGTCCAGAAACACACATTGCATATGTATGAGCTTAATGTATGATAAAGCAAACACTATAGGTCAATAATGAAGGCACAGAACATCAATATTTATCATTAGAAAAGCTATTTGGGAAACAATCAAATTAGGCCTTTATCTCTATAATGACCACTTGCCAACTGTTTGTCTCTCCAGCTCAAAATAGTTCCCCTTTGTAATTGTCCTTCCTCTGATTCTTTGATATGGAATCTGATCCACAGATTCTCTGGGATGGGCTCCTAGAATCCAGAGTTCATTCAGTGTGACCTTGTTTCAGGGCAACACGAAGCATCGCACCCAAATGAGAAACACAGGGTCGCTTTCCTGGGAACTGGGTTGAGAGTGAAAGCCAGATTTAGCCTTTTTCTGGATGGTTGGATGGTTCCCACTGGGTCAAAGAAGAAGGGAAAACAAATGAGAAGGATGAGGAAATTTACTGAGAGCAGAGGCAAGAGAAGAAAAACAGAGACAGAATCTCAGTGGCATGCCCACTTTGGTTCTCTGTCTGTCCTTGAAAAGTGGTGGCACCCCTGAGCATGGGAAAGAAACAGCCTACATTTTAAGAGGTCCAGAATTCTGTGACTAGCATTCAAAGATTCCTAAATAAAATTACTTTATCTGCCAAAATAAATTCCCAAAATGTATACGCTAAATTTTAAAATGAGGTAAAATGCAACCATTAAAATATTATCTTGCCATAAGAGTGTTGTAGTGAAAACATTTTATTACATAAATAAATACTTCTTCACATCAGAGGAAAAAAAAAATTATTCTTGAGAAGGTAAAGAACATCCTAAAAGTAAAAACTCCATGATAGAAAAAAAAAAAAAAAAACTACATACTTAGCAACCCTCATACACAGGGTTGGTACAATTCATACAAAAATAACAAACAAGGAAAACATCCACACAAACGTACAAAAGATTTATTTGCATTTTTAATGCAAAAAATGCTCTAAAAATGGAGAAATCCGTTAACATCCCAAAATACAATAAAAGCAGGCAAATCACAGATCAGACAAATTTGAGAAGAAACACAAAAGGCCATTAAACACATAAAAAGCAGTGTAAAAATGTAAATAAATGTTTTCAAATTTAAAATATAGAGTACTTGTGCCAATATTGTTACACAGAAATAAGTACTAAATGGCTGGTAGTGCAGTCAGAAATCAATTTTGCAACACATACAAAGACGTTCATCTGCAGTCATACCTTTTAGAGCTTGTGTACTAAATCAGCACTTCTGCTTACAAGTGCAGAAACCCAACTCAAAATGTTGTAATGAAGAAAGGAATGCATTGGCTCCCAGAGATGCAAAGTCCAGCAGTGTGCGTGTTGGATCCCAGTGCTCTAACTCATGCTAATGCATCCCTCTCTCTCCTTGTCTGCTTTCAACTGTGATGGCTTTTCATTCCCCCACTGGCAGGCTCTCCCTCAAGGTGTACTTTAGATTTCTGTTCTACCAACATTACAAGCCAGCAGAATGACTAATCAGGACCTACCATATAGCACAAGGAACTCTTCTCAGTACTCTGTAATAATCTATATGGGAAAATAATCTAACAATCTAATAATCTTTGTGGATATATGTAAAAGTGATACAATTTGCTATATAACAGAAATTAACACAACATTGTAAATCAACTATACCCTAATAAAAATTTATAAAGAGGACTTCAATTTCCCAATGGTTTTCTGCAAAGCCTCAGGATAATGCCTCACTTCATCTCATTGGCATGACTTGGGTCATACCTGCTCCTCTCTGAAGCAATCACTACAGTCAGGGAATAGGTTTGGCTTCCTGGGACAGGAGCAAAGTGTAGGGTTCATCATGCCTGAATGAGAGCTCAAATCACAGTAGTGGAGTTTGGGTTAGAAGTTAACAAGAAAAAAATTCAGGTGCTATTTCCAGGAGAAGAGATGTTGTACACATAAAGATAACAGGTGTACATCACAACACTAGACCCTGTCATTTAACTTCTAGGAATCTGGTCTAAAAAAAAGCAATTAGAAGGAAAGAAAAGATTATGGTAGATATTTTAAATTGTATTTCTTATAGCACAGAAATGAAAACAGTAGTAGGAAAATGACTAAATAAACTATAGTATAAATTCACTATAATAAAACTAGATACTGTTACATATATATCTATATACATGAATAAAATATGACTATGAGAGAAAACACAATAGTATGTGAAAAAGTAATATAAATGATCTATCTATCTATCAATATCTATATAAGTATAACCCAGTTTTGTACATATTTTGGCCTGGAAAATAAACTGAAAAATAATAGACCACAAAGATCACCTAATGTGGTAAACTTTGGGGAGCTTTCTGTGGGCACATATATTAGTTTTTAATCAGGTAAATACTCTATTTAAAAGTTGTAAAAAGCAGAAATCTGGTAGATGATTACTGCAGTGCTCAATACCTATGATGCCCAGGCAGCCTGAAGTCAGCAAACACCTCCCCGCTAGCTGCTGCCTTTATTTCATAAACCTAAACATCACTTGAACACTCTGAACTTCAGCATATACATCAATAAAATGGGAACAATAATGTCTGCTCTGTACATCTCACATGGTTATTCTAAAAATCAATAGCATCAGTAAAAAGATTGTTTAAATTATAAAGTGCTATGAAAGCTGACATCTTGAAATTAGTATGCCAAAGCAATCCTTTGCACCCCCGTCCAGCATATTAAAGACAAACAAGAGTAACATAACAACATCTCACTAATCTCTGTTTCCTGTTTTCCTTTGAACTTCACTTTTTAAGTTTATAAATGGAGGTAATAATACCTATTTGTTTCATCTCATGTGAAGTAAATGTTGTTGATATTAGGTGACATTGAATACCTACTAGTGCCTGGCATGTAGAAGGCACTTAGCAAATGTAAATTATCAGCTCACTTTTCTGCTTGCACCCTACCTATTCCCAAATATGCATGGTATAAATGTGTAGGGTTGGAGAGAAGTAGGTAGCTGATGTTCAAAACTCCTTCCCCCTCTTCAGTTTGGACTTTTCAGTGAAAGCCCAGTCTCTTTCACAGAGCAGGGTAGTGAATTATGCAGTTGCTGTTGTTGTTTAGTCACTACGTGACGTCCAACTCTTTGCAACCATATGGACTCTAGCCCACCAGGCTCTGCTGTCCACGGGATTTCTGAGGCAAGAATACTGGAGTGGGTAACCATTTCCTTCTCCAGGGTATCTTCCCGATCCAGGGATCAAACCTGCGTCTCCTGCATTGCAGGGGGATTCTTTACCACTGAGCCATCTGGGAAGCCCAAATTATGCACTATAAACAGCCAAATCAGTAGCCTCACAGATTTCAAGGTATCTCTATGTGGGGCCTGCTGGGCAGGCATAAGAGCACACAGTGCTGCTCCAGCTGTGTGCTCAGAAAATATTCTTACATAAAATACCATTGCAATTTTAGAGCCTCCAACACACCTCTGCCTAACTTCCTCCTCTAAAAAAACTGGGGAAATTAAACATCCATGGGTTTCCTGTGGAGTCATATGCTAAGTCTCTTCCATCATGCCCAATTCTTTGCAACCCTGTGGACTGTAGTCCACCAGGCTCTTCTGTCCATGAGACTTCCCAGGCAAGAATACTGGAGTGGGTTGCCATTTTCTTTTGCAGGGGATTTTCCTGATCCAGGGATCAAACCTGTGTCCCCTGCATTGCAGGTGGATTCTTTACACTAGCATCACCTGGGAAGCCATAGTGAGGGTGTAAGTACCTGCTGCACTCCTCCAGCTTGCCCAACATCCAAGTTTAACTCAAAATAGAATGACTCAAGAATGATAAAGGAAACTATTTGAGAAAGGCATCAGTTCAGTCGCTCAGTCATGTCCGACTCTTTGCAACCCCATGAATTGCAGCAAGCCAGGCCTCCCTGGCCATCACCAACTCCTGGCGTTCACTCAAGCTCACATCCATCGAGTCAGTGATGCCATCTAGCCATCTCATCCTCTGTCGTCCCCTTCTCCTCCTGCCCCCAATCTCTCCCAGCATCAGGGTCTTTTCCAATGAGTCAACTCTTTGCATGAGGTGGCCAAAGTATTGGAGTTTCAGCTTCAGCATCAGTCCTTCCAAAGAACACCCAGGACTGATCTCCTTTAGGATGGACTGGCTGGATCTCCTTGCAGTCCAAGGGACTCTCAAGAATCTTCTCCAACATCATAGTTCAAAAGCATCAATTCTTCAGCACTCAGCTTTCTTCAGAGTCCAACTCTCACAGCCATACATGACTACTGGAAAAACCATAGCCTTGACTAGATGGACCTTTGTTGGCAAAGTAATGTCTCTGCTTTTGAATATGCTATCTAAGTTGGTCATAACTTTCCTTCCAAGGAGTAAGTGTCTTTTAATTTCATGGCTGCAATCACCATCTGCAGTGATTTTGGACCATCTAAATTTAAGAACTGTAACTTTCCCTCTTCTCTCATAGAATTCAGCCCAGCTCTACAGCCCTGTCCCACTACCCACCACCTGAACTCTGCCCCTCCCTTCTCCTGCAGTCCCCAGGGAAGTGTGTAGAGAACACAAGTTCACCAATGCCCACACTTCCCTTGCTTTGGCCTTGACCCTGTGGCAATTCTTCAAGACTCAAGACAAGAGCCTGATTCTTTACCCAAATTATTAGAGCTTGCCTAAAATCTGGGACAGCTGAGAATGTAGCCTGTCCCCACAGGGTAGGAATGTATTAACCACCCTATAAAAGTTATTTTTAAAGTTTTATTTAAGGAACAGCAGCTGGAGAATAAAGAAAAGAAAGGCAAAACACAATTCTTTTATACCCACGCTGTCGTCCCCCTCTCACCAATCTCCCAAGGTTTGCTATAGGAACTGCATCCGTGTAAATGCTTTAAGTCTGACCTACAAAGCTGGAAACTGAAGAATACAGGGAATAAAACAAACAGGAAATACAAAACAATCTTGTCTGATCAGACCCTTCTAGTTGCCTTGCTTAGTAGTATTGGGGAAGTTTGACAACAGACTTGGAATTCATTCATTGGATTTGGAGGGAATTGCTAAAAAAAATTAAAGAAACATTAAAATACCACCACATATAATGAGCTCACTGCCATTTGGAACTTGTTTCCAATCAACACACTGTAAATGTTAGCAACAGAAGGTTTTCTAATAGTCCCTATCCTTGGGATGGGAGAGTAATCAGAAAAGAAATTCAGCAAACTACAAAACCATGACATAAATTTTAATGCAGTCTACATTTCATTAATCTCTATGTTATGATGAAAATCAGTTCTGCTTTTCGTTGTTATTTTAGCAATACTGTACTTGAAACATATGATTGCTGTATTTGTTGTTTTTAAAAAAGCAATGCACTCTCCACTTGGTGGGTGTGTGTGTGCTTAGTCATTCAGTTTTGTCTGATTCTTTGCAACCCTTTGGACTGTAGCCACCAGGCTGTTCATGGGTATTTTAGGCAAGAATACTGGAGTGGGTTGCCATTTCCTCTTTGTGGGCATCTTTTTGACCCAGGGATTGAACTTTCATCTCCTGTACTAAAAGCAGATTCTTTACCTGCTGAGCCATCCGGGAAGTCCATTGGAATTCACCTCAGTTCCAAAAGATTTATTGAGAGCACTACTGTGTGTGAAGACAGATTCTACTTCAAATAACTTATGCTATTGTGGGAAGAAAATATACATGTGAATGCACAGAACTGAATACATGAGATAGAATGAGCTATGAGCTTGGTAAAGGGGAAAACATCACATTCACTCAAGAGGTTTCGGGAATAGTCTATCAGAGATCACCTTGAGCAATGACAGAACGGAGGGAACAGCATAAGGGAGCAGGTGGGAAAGCAGTGTGCATGGACAGAAAACAGTCAGGGATCCCTCAGAAGCATGAGAAAGTGAGCAAAGATTTCAGAGGAAAAGAGGCTCCAAACCTGGATCTATACTTTCTAGTTGTTTGACCTTTGGCAAGCTGTACAACTTCTCTAAGTCTCTCTTTCCTTCTGTTTAAAAATGAGTTGCTAATAAGTGTGCAATGAAAGTGTGACCGTGCATGTGAAGGACCTGTTATGGTGACTAGCAGCATATAGTGAAAGCTCAAAAACTGTTTAAAACAAAAGAGAAACAAAGAGAGGGAAGAATGAAAGGGAAGTTGAGAGGGCTGTTAGTTGGGAGTTTTGAGAGGCTTGGCATTGATATGTATTTTGGAGCCATTTGTATGTAAGCCTAAGACATGAGGACAAACATCACAAACTAAATGGGCAAAGGACACAACTTCAGGGACACATTTTTTGAGTCAGAAGAGGAAAGAGTATATGAGGTCACATGTTACAATGGAATAAAGATAAGGCATGGATTTAGAGCTGGGTTCCACCAAAGTCTGTGTGATTTTGAAAAACATTGCTAGGACTTGATGGATAAATATCTTCTTCACAGAATTATTCTGGAGAATAAAGAGATAAGCTATATAAAATCACATAACGCTATGCCATGTACATAGGTAACCATCAAAAACTATTAGGCCCCTCCTCTTCTGCTTGTCTCCCTTGGAGAGAGGAAAAGGAGCAATGAATGTAAAGAAGGGAAATAACCCAATATAAGTAATGACAGAGCTATAACAGACCAGAAGAGGACAGGGAACAAGAAAGAAATTCTGTAAGAGTTGTTGTATAGAGTTATCATTTATCTTTAAGATTCAGTTTCAACGGAGGGTTTGGTGGGAAAAATCAGATTATAAATTGAAAATGCTGAATGAGTAATGCATTCCTGGAGCAACTGTTTAGTGATTTACCATTTACCTGATGTCTTGGCATGAAGCAAAGAATTAATAAACAATAGTAATATTCATAGATTTCATTAAAAAAAAAAAGACAATAGGCCGAAAATGGAGTCTCTTGTGCCAAGACCATGCTACCAGTCCAAGGCTTAATACCTAGCCTAATCACTGTTACAGTCTCCCTCAGGAATGTAGCTTTAACCAACCAGTTTGGAATTTTTTGGTCAGCACCAATGAGGTAATCTGCCACATAGGCACTTTCCATCCCCCAAAGGAAGATGTGGTAATCTGCTCTCTGTCTACAAAAGCCTTCCATTTGTACAATTCTTTGGAGCTCCTTTCTATTTGCTAGATGGGATGCTGTCCAATTCATGAATCGTTTTAATAAAGACAAGGAGATCTTCAAATTTTCTCAGCTGACCTTTTGTTATTCAACAGTGTTAAGGTTAAATGAGTTTTATTAAGTTATTTAGGTTATTTCTTTAACAAGTAGTGCTGGGAAAACTGGTCAACCACTTGTAAAAGAATGAAACTAGATCACTCTCTAACACCATACACAAAAATAAACTCAAAATGGTTAAAGATCTAAACATAAGACCAGAAACTATAAAACTCCTAAAGGAGAACATAGGCAAAACACTCTCCGACATAAATCACAGCAGGATCCTCTATGATCCACCTCCCAGAATACTGGGAATAAAGCAAAAATAAACAAATGGGATCTAATTAAAATTAAAAGCTTCTGCACAACAAAGGAAACTATAAGCAAGGTGAAAAGACAGCCTTCTGAATGGGAGAAAACAATAGCAAATGAAGCAACTGACAAACAACTAATCTCAAAAATATACAAGCAACTTATGCAGCTCAACTCCAGAAAAATAAATGACCCAATCAAAAAATGGGCCAAATAACTAAATAGACATTTCTCCAAAGAAGACATACAGATGGCTAACAAACACATGAAAAGATGCTCAACATCACTCATTATCAGAGAAATGCAAATCAAGACCACAATGAGGTACCATTTCACACCAGTCAGAATGGCTGCGATCCAAAAGTCTACAAGCAATAAATGCTGGAGAGGGTGTGGAGAAAAGGGAACCCTCTTACACTGCTGGTGGGAATGCAAACTAGTACAGCCACTATGGAGAACAGTGTGGAGATTCCTTAAAAAACTGCAAATAGAACTGCCTTATGACCCAGCAATCCCACTGCTGGGCATACACACCGAGGAAACCAGAATTGAAAGAGACACATGTACCCCAATGTTCATTGCAGCACTGTTTATAATAGCCAGGACATGGAAACAACCTAGATGTCCATCAGCAGATGAATGGATAAGAAAGCTGTGGTACATATACACAATGGAGTATTACTCAGCCATTAAAAAGAATTCATTTGAATCAGTTCTAATGAGATGGATGAAACTGGAACCTATTATACAGAGTGAAGTAAGCCAGAAAGAAAAACACCAATACAGTATACTGACACATATATATGGAATTTAGAAAGATGGCAATGATGACCCTGTATGCGAGACAGCAAAAGAGACACAGATGTATAGAACGGACTTTTGGACTCTGTGGGAGAGGGAGAGGGTGGGATGATTTGGGAGAATGGCATTGAAACATGTATACTATCATGTAAGAAACGAATCACCAGTCTATGTTCGATACAGGATACAGGATGCTTGGGGCTGGTGCACGGGGATGATCCAGAGAGATGATATGGGGTGGGAGGTGGGAGGGGGGTTCAGGATTGGGAACTCATGTACACCCGTGGTGGATTCATGTCAATGTATGGCAAAACCAATACAGTATTGTAAAGTAAAATAAAGCAAAAATAAAATTTAAAAAAAAAAAGAAGGAAGGAAGAGATTAAAGGAAAAAGAAAGGGCATGTATTGGTAGAGATAAATTGAATCTAGAACATGGATAAACATTAGTCTTCATATAGAGTTATAACTCCTTTTGATTCAAAGGTCCTTGTGGTTGGGAAAGAGAAATTTCTTGAGAGAAGAAAATAATGACTGAGAGAGGTCATTCCAGAAAGCATCCATCTTCTGAGCAGTGATTCCATAAGTGATTCCTGTTAGTGAGAGTGTTGCCAATAGCTGAGGATTCTCAAGCACTAGTGAGATATCTGAAAAGATAACTGATCGTGTGATCAACAAAGCACATGGAGACAAAACAAAGGTGATGGATCAGGAGAATGTTAAGTATGTGGGATAGTGCCTTGGAAGATCCATGACTATAATAGAGAAAAGCAAACCTAACACTATATTGAATCTGTTCCTTTAGTTCTAACCTCTGTGCTCTGTATATGTAGACTGACAAGTCAATGGGTCTAGGAGGCAAAAGACTCCACAAGAATATTATTAAAAGAAAGGTTGATGAGTTCTAATCCAATGACAAAAAATTATTCCCCTCTTGATCTGTTTCATCTTGTCATGTAACAAGGTGATGATGTAGCTACAAAAATACTAGACAAAACCTGCCTTAGGTTTGAACATATTACCAGGCACCAACAAAATTCCAATATTTCAATCAGTAGGAGGTCTCTTTTCATGCCTCTTTCAAGTTCAGTGATACCTCTCTCTTTATGTCTTAACACGTCTGACCTATTTTTTTCAAATTCTCTTTCCCTCATTCCTCTACTTTTGGCTCCAATTTTACTGATAACCCCCATGTCTTGTATCTATTTTCTCTCTCTATTCATTTGACACGTGCTTATGAAGCCGCCAATATGTGCAAGAAATTGGTCAAGGCACAAATATAAACAGAGCATATTTAATCATTGATGTCATGGACTTGACATTTTAATGAGGAAAGGCGAAAAATTAACCAGTAAAAATATTCATACTAAGTAAATGTAGTGGGTCAAAAAAAAAGCGGGGGGGCGGGGGGCGGTCATATCTTCTAAAAAGATATGTCCAGGTCCTAAATCCCAATATCTATGAATGTAAGGTATTTGTAAAAAGGGTCTGCAGGTAAGAATTTCAAGATGAAGTCACCATGGTCACCATTGTAGGGAAGATTTTAATCCAGTGATGGGTGTCTTTATAAGAGGGGATGATACAGAGACACAGGAAGAAGACCGTGTGAAAAGGGAGGCAGAGACTGGAGTTATATAGCCCCAAACTAAGCCACACCAGTGGCCTGGAGGGAAGCTGGGTGAAGCTAGCACCAAAAGCTACGAAAGAGGCAGGAGACAGCTCCTCCCAGGGGCCTCCAGAGCGAGTGAACTAACTCTGACAATACCTTGATTCTGACCTCATGGCTTCCAGACTTGTGAAAGAAAATAATTTCCGGTGGTTTCTAGGTATCAGGTTTGTGGTAATTTGTTATGGCAGCCCTAGAAAACTCATATAGTCAAGATGCTGAGAAGTACTATTGAAGGAAGTTAAAGACTGTGCTAAGAAATGACAATTTTAGATATCTGAGTGAGTTTATGGTATTTGGTCAAGATCTGAAAGAAGTAGAAATACATGTAGAAATCTAGGTGAAGACATTGTCAAATACAGAGAACAAAGGTACAGAACATGGCTATGCATTAAAGGAGCATCAAAGACAGTGTGGGCAAGCGGATGTGAGGAAAGACAGAGGGAAGCAGGTCAGGAACACAGCCTGAGGCTGCTTCACAGGGTCTCTTGTAGGTAAATGTCATACATAGTGAAGTGTAAGTTTTGGAAGCTTAAGAAGTGATGTGTTACGACTTAGGTGCTACGTAGTGAATATTCTAGCTTGAAAGGAGGTAAACATAGTAGTAGGGAAAACAGTTCAAAGGCTGTTATTGATTCAGCCACCTAATGAGAATAATGGTGCCTTGCAGCAGAGTCACAGGACCAGCACAGAAGCAGTGGAGTGATGAGAAGGGTCAACACTAGGATGTATTTATTTTATTCAGTACTACTAAGACATATTTGACAAAGTTATAATATAAAGTGTACAACATGCTGATTTGACAAACACACTGTGAATGGATTCCATGACTGAATTAGTTACCTCATCATCACCTCACATATTTACCTATTCTCTTTTCTTTTTAATGAGAACATTTAAGTTCTACGCTGTTAGCAAATTTCAGTTATACAATATAGCACTGTCAACTACAATCACCAGGCTATCTACATCAGATCCTAAGACCTACTCACTTTATAACTGAGTTTGTATACTTTTTGTATACTTTTACCAGTCTCTCTCTGGTCCCCCCAACTCTTGGCAGCACAATTCTACTCTCTACTTTGAGGTCCTCAATTTTTTTTTTTTTTTTTTTTTAGGTTTCACATTAAAATGACACCATGGGTACTTGGTCTTTCTCTATCTGTCTTATTTCACTTAGCATAATGCCCTCCAGATTCATCTGACTGTTTTTTAAATTCCCATCTTTCTTCATTTTTGCATACTACATTTTGCATTTTCTGCATACTACAAAAAAATGGCTCTTGACAGGCATATATATTTGCTAGGTCAAATTTAACATTTATTTCAACTTCTTCTGTCTCTCTTGTCACCTTCCACAGATTTTATATAAACATTGGAGACTTCTAAATACCTGGAACTGGAGAAGCTTTATATTGCAGCACATAGACAATGATGTGACAGTAAGCTGGTTAGATCAATGAGTGACTTGCTCTCTGTCCACCTTCTGTCCAAATTTAAAGCTTGCCTTGTGTGTGCTTAGTCGCTCAGTCATGTCCAACTCTTTACGACCTCATGGACTGCAGCCCACCAGGCTCCTCTCTCTGTGGGGATTCTCCAGGCAAGAATACTGGAGTGGATTGCCATGCCCTCCTCCAGGGGATCTTCCAAGGATCAAACCCAGGTCTCCTGCATTGTAGGAGAATTCTTCAAGTCTGAGCCACCAGGGAAGCCCAGGATTTGCCTTATCTCCTCTTTAACGCATCTATCACAAGGTCTCTTCAGGTCCTGATTTCCATCAGATACTTCTGAATCCTTCTTGGCAAGCTAAAAAGTTTGCTGTTCTCCTTGTGTATTCGTTTACTAGGGTTGCCATAACAAAGTACCACAAACTGGGTGGCTTGAACAATAGAAATTGTCTCGCAGTTCTGAAGACTAGAAGTACAAGATCAAGTTGTTAGCAGGGTTGGATCCTTCTGAAAGCTATGAGAAAGAACCTATTCCATACATCTCTAGCTGCTGGTGGTTTGTTGGCAATTTTTGGTGTTCTTTGGCTTATACACACACCACTCTGATCTCTGTCTTTCTGTTCATATTGCATTCTCCCTGTGTGTGTGTTTGTTGCCAAATTTCCTCTTCATATAAGGGTTAGAGCCCACCCTAATGATGTCATTTTAACTTGTTCCCATAATGACTATTTTGAAAGTAAGCAAGTTACCTTGCTTGAGTAAGAAGTTCAGGTAGTTGGGGATTAGGACTTCAATATGAATTTGGGGAGGAGGGTGCACAATTCAACTCATACTACTTTGTCATATTATACACAGGAAATCAGGAGGTCATGCCATGACCACATAACTAGAAATTCACCATATTTACACTCCCACCTCATGCTGGGATGTGAGGCTTACTACAGGGGGTTGGTTACTCTCTGGCTTCACCCCCAGAAATTCTTGCTGCTTTCAAATCCCCAAATGTTTCTGGAGTTTATGTCTCACAATAGTAGTCAATCAGGAAGCAGGTCCCCTACTCATACACATACACTGCATTAAATATTTCTGCTTTCTGGGTCAGAAATTTTCATATACTCAGAGAAGAGGGGAAAAATGACTATTAACAACAATGCCCAGCCTCCTATTCATAGCATAAGTTGGGAAAACTGATGTTTTCAGGAATAAGCACTGACAACTTACAAGTTTTAACTTCTAAAACTGAAAAATCTTTGTTTTCATTTTTGAGATTATTATCTCTCTCTGGTGGCAATGAATAACTAATCAAATAGAGGTAAACCTCTGGAACCAAAAGAACTACCAGGAATGAAACTCATATCAGTTAACATATGAAAATATCTTCTGACTAGATCAACATTCCCCAGAATGTGTTTCTTAAACACTTGTTTCTCAGAGTCAGTATCAGGTTATCAGAAATTGAAGGGAAAAAAAAAGAAGAAAGAAAAAAATAAATATTTTATCATCAAATAGATTATGGAAATGCTGAATTAAAAAAAACAGATATCTAGTATCATGGAAATGTAGATATGAAAGGGACTTGAAGTCTAGATTAATTCCATTTTTCATAGATGAAGAATATAGTCCCACAGGAGAAAAATAAGTAATCCAAGACTGCTGCTGCTGCTGCTAAGTCGCTTCAGTCGTGTCTGACTCTGTGCAACCCCATAGACAGCAGCCCACCAGGCTCCGCCGTCCCTGGGATTCTCTAGGCAAGAACACTGGAGTGGGTTGCCATTTCCTTCTCCAATCCAAGACTACACAGCTACTAATACAACTCAATATTTTGACACTCAATAAAAATTTTTCTCTCTCTCTACTAAGTTACCTATTTTACACAAGGATGGAGGGAGAGAAAAAGAACAAGAGAGAAAAGATGTAGTAGAAAAATAATAATTCAACTAACATCTTTGGGCACCTACTGTATACTGGTACTATCATATAGTAATAGCAAAGCAAAAAAAGTGATCACTGAATTTTAGAAACTCAACAAGTGGACAATGGATAATCCTATGTCCTATTTGGGAGACATTAGTAATTTCTGTACCTTAAAAGAAGACAGCTATGTTATAGGATAGAAATCATTTTCCATTCTCTACCCAATATCTACTATAATGAATTGAAACTCAAGCAAACTAAATAAACTCTATAATGTGAAAGCACATAATTCTGGTCAGTAGAAATTATGCCTGACTTACCTATTAATGAGTTTATAAGAATTTTTAGAAAAGAAAGCACATAATTCTGGTCAGTGGAAATTATATATGATTAACTTGTTAATGAATTTATAAGAATTTTTAGAAAAGATGCCAACCCAAAGGACATTTATAAGAAACTTCTTTGTCATATATACGGTATTTAAAAAAAAAAAAAGGAAAAAAGAAAGAGGGGGGAGAAGATCAGAATAAATAGACATTTCTCTAGATAAATGCACAGAAATGATTTTTCAGGCAACTCGCAATTTCAATTTTGAGGAAACCATAACTTTCAGAGCTGGGTGGCATCTTAGGCATCAACTAGTTCACCCAACTCTTTTATTGAGGATAAAGAAGCGAAAGGAATTAAACTACTTATACATGTTTATAACTTTACTGAGAAAGCAAGAGTAAGTAGTAAGCAGCAAGAGTAAAACTCCAAGTCTGAAGACAAAACTATATAGTAAGAAATAAAACAGCAGGAAGACAAGAAACAAATTCAAGGAAGGATTCAGTGATATTGTAAGTAGAGCAAATAGCAACAAAAGTGTTTCAATGTGATCACATTAGTGCATTTAAGATCAGTAACCCAAGTTATTATTAAAAAGTGTTTTGATTCTAAATTCCTGTTTGTGACATGAAGTAAACCCTAGTAGACATTATAGTCTCTTCTTTGCAGCAGTTACCATTGCAGTATAAAAGGCCTATTAAAGCCAAATGACAAGATTGGTGGAAAACAATTATTATTCCTACATAATCTTTTATTAACCCATATGAGACACCTTTACATATTATTTTATGAAATTCAAAGCAACTGAAAAAAAGATAAAACCATCCCCAAAATTACAGATGAAAAATAGAAAAATCAAGAAAGGAAAAAACTGAAAACAAATATAATGTAAGATTATTTTTTCATTTGTATAATGGAATTACATGCATTGACCTGTTTAAATGGTGACATGATGAAAACAGAGAAACTCTTTGCAATTTGACAAGTGTAACTACGAGATAATGTTCTCTGTTCAGCAACTTGCAATTTATTAGGTCAGTTATCATAAGGTGCCATCCGTCTGATGATGCTCAGACTGACTCAGTAGATTGTTTAGTGGAAAGGGTAGTTAAAACATGATATTTAATGACATGGTTATTAAAAATGTGGACACATAAATATTTACCACTATGTCATGTCACAATGCTTTTACCACAAAGATGCAGTCCATAAGTAGTAAGAAAAAGCCCATGCTCCTTTATAAGATTCCAAAAATTCTATCACACATAATTCCAAGATCTAGAACACATGGATCTCTGAAAAAATAATAAAAGGAAAATATTCCCAAAACCTTGTTTCCCTCATATGTACTTAATGAAGGGGCCATGTTCTGAAATGGTGGGCCAATCAAGACAGGGTCAGTTTGAAGGCAACTTCTGCCATCAGGAAATAAGAAGGAATAACTTACTCTCTGTGCCAAGGTCTGCTTGGGAACATATCTAGATATGGTCATAACAGTCATCATTTCTAGTAACAATAATCTTTAAATTTGCACCAGACGTTCTGGTAAACTAATAGTATAGCTAGATCGTGGATACCATTTCTTTGTAATTGATTGAAAAACAGTGAGAGATTTCAATTTGAAAAAAAACATCTCCTCAGCCAAAATGGGATGAAAGTTTCATTGATGATATTTTAACTGAATAGGAGAGAATGAATATTTAAGAGAAATGAATATGAATAAGAGATATTACTGGCACAAAATCTCACCTTTGGCTCTAAAGCCACTGGCATAAAGAATTTAGGACATCATCTTTCAGTTTGAGTGCTCTATTTTATGTCTTAAAGACTTCTATAATTGAATTTAGTTTTACTCTCATCTCAAATGTTATTTTAAAAACTGCTGAAATTAAAAATAGTGGAAAGCTAATGGAAACTTCCATGGATAAAACATGGAGTTTTATTAAGTTACTTTACTCCTGGCAACTGTTTTCGTGGTACAGTGGTGGTAGCATTCTTTAGATGCCAACATTCCACTTGTGCTGAACACTGGCACTTTTTTTTACAAATAACTGAGACCTCTGATGGTTAATCCACGTGAATTTCCCACCTCATTCCTGGTAGATGGAGACTATCAGGAGAAACTGAATAAAGTGATAGGTGCTATGTCACAATGAACATTCAGATTTAGACATAGATTATCCATATTTAAACAAGTTCCAGGGATGACTCTTCCACACATTTGTGAGTGGGAAGCAAAACTTAATATGTCTAAAATCCCTGATTCATTATCCCTTGACATGTAGCAAATCTCAGTTATCACTAATTGAGTCATCACCTATAGAATTATATTTCACTAATTATGAAGACTCTCCTTAGCTGATTGAAAATTTAAGACTTTATGAACAAACAACTCATCAAATTAACATACTGACAGGCAAATAGAAGTACTTGCAGGTAACAGAAGGATTTAGCAACTTTACCTTAAATTTTGACACCTTCTTATACTCACACACTCAACTAACCTTACACATTTTTGTCCTTGTTCTTCATGTTTTCTCTACTATCATTTTTAAAGTACCCTAAGCTCTAGGTTAATTATTTACATTTGCTCCTGAAAAGTCATCCTTCAGGGCATTGCCCCAGACTTTAGTTTTATGAACTGGTTAGAAAAAAGTATTTATTGCTTACTATTCATGTTTCCCTAAGGTGAGATTTCCCCCTGAACACTTGTGATTGACAAGATGTGAACAAGAAACTGACCTTGCATAGTTTAGCTTACTAATTTTTCTTTCTTTTGACTGCCTACAGTGAGTATGCACTCTGCTTTGCTCTTCCACACAAGGAACTGCCCTGAGGTATACACATGTACTCTGTGCTCAGTCATGTCCAACTCTCTGCAACTCCATGGACTGTAGCCCGCCAGGCTCCTCTGTCCATGGGACTTTCCAGGCAAGAATACTGGAGTGGGTTCCCATTTCCTTCTCCAGAGGATCTTCCTAATCCAGGGATTGAACCCATGTCTCCTGTACCTCCTACTCTGCAGATAGATTCTTTTACCACTGTACCACCTGGCTCTTCCAAGTCATGTATTTTATAAGAACTTCCACATGGGAACATCTGTGACTGTTTAAAGCTGTCCATAAAATCTAAATAGATATTTCTCCAAAGAAGACATACCAATGACCAAGAGGCCCATTAAAAGACGCTCAATGTCACTAATTATTAAAGAAATGGAAATCAAAACTAAAATGAGGTATATCTCACACTGATCAGAATGGCCAACACCAAAAGTCTACAAAAATGAATGTTGGAGAGGGTGTGATAAAAGGGAACCCTCCTACCCACCCACTGCCCCCAATATTGGGAATGTAATCTGGTACAGCTACAGTGGAGAACAGCATGGAGGTTCCTTAAAAATCGAGAAACAAAGGTTCCATATGATATGGCAATCTGTATGATTCCATAAGGAGGTTCCATATGATATGACAAATCCTAAGAGATGATGGTGTTAAAGTGCTGCACTCAATATGTCAGCAAATATAGAAAACTCAGCAGTAGCCACAGGACTAGAAGAGGTCAGCTTTCATTCCAATCCCAAAGAAAGGCAATGCCAAAGAATGTTCAAACTGCCACACAACTGCTCTCATTTCACACACTAACAAAATAATGCCCCAAATTCTCCAAGCTAGGCTTCAACAGTACATGAACTGAGAACTTCCAGATGTTCAAGCAGAATTTAGAAAAGGCAAAGGAACCAGAGATCAAATTGCCAAAATATGCTGGATCATTCAAAAAACAAGAGAATTACAGGAAAAGAAAACAAAAACAAAAACATCTAATTCTGCTTCATTGACTACGCTAAAGCCTTTGACTGTGTGGATCACAACAAACTGTGGAAAATTCTTCAAGAGATAGGAATACCAGAGCACCTAACCTGCTTCCTGAGAAGCCTGTATGCAGGTCAAGAAGCAACAGTTAGAACTGGACATGGACAACAGGCTGGTTCCAAATTGGGGAATGAGTATGTCAAGGGTGTATATTGTTACCCTACTTATTTAATTTATATGCAAAGCACATCATGTGAAATGCCAGGTTGCGTGAAGCACAAGGCAGAATGAAGACAGTTCAGTTCAGTCGCTCAGTCGTGTCCGACTCTTTGCGACCCCATGAATTGCAGCACGCCAGGCCTCCCTGTTCATCACCATCTCTCGGAGATCACTCAGACTCACATCCATCGAGTCAGTGATGCCATAGGTTGCGTGAAACACAAGGCAGAATGAAGACAGTTCAGTTCAGTCGCTCAGTCGTGTCCGACTCTTTGCGACCCCATGAATTGCAGCACGCCAGGCCTCCCTGTTCATCACCATCTCTCGGAGATCACTCAGACTCACATCCATCGAGTCAGTGATGCCATCCAGCCATCTCATCCTCGGTCGTCCCCTTCCCCTCCCACCCCCAATCACTCCCAGCATCAGAGTCTTTTCCAATGAGTCAACTCTTCGCATGAGGTGGCCAAAGTACTGGAGTTTCAGCTTTAGCATCATTCCTTCCAAAGAAATCCCAGGGTTGAGACAGCCAGGAGAAATATCAATAATCTCAGATATGCAGATGACACCACCCTTATGGCAGAAAGTGAAGAAGAACTAAAGAGCCTCCTGATGAAGGTGAAAGAGAGAGTGAAAAAGTTGGCTTAAAACTCAACATTCAAAAAACTAAAATCATGGCATCCAGTCCCATCACTTCATGGCAAATAGATGAGGAAACAATGGAAACAGTGACAGACTATTTTGGGGGGCTCCAAAATCACTGGAGAAGGTGACTGCAGCCATGAAATTAAAAGATGCTTGCTCCTTGGATGAAAAGCTATGACCAACCTAGACAGCATATTAAAAAGCAGACACATTGCCAGCAAAGGTCCATATAGTCAAAGCTATGGTTTTTCCAGTAGTCATGTATAGATGTGAGAGTTGGACCAGAAGGAAGGCTGAGTGCCAAACAATTGATGTTTTTGAACTGTGGCGTTAGAGAAGACTCTTGAGAGTCCCTTGGACTGTAAGGAGATCAAACCAGTCAGTTTCCTTTGATTTTCTTTATCCTAAAGGAAACCAAACCTGAATATTCATTGTAAGGACTGATGCTATAGCTGAAGCTCCAAGACTTTGGCCACCTGATGCAAAGAGCCAACTTTTTAGAAAAGATCCTGATGCTGGGAAATAATAACAGCAGGAGGAGAAGGGAAAGACAGACGACAAGATTGTTGGATGGCATCACCGACTCAGTGGACATGAGTTTGAGCAAGCTCTGGGAGATGGTGAAGGACAGGGATGCCTGGCATGCTGCAGTCCATGGGGTGGCAAAGAATCAAACACAACTGAGTGACTGAACAACAACAAAACACTATCTATTTTCTGAAAAATCTGGGCACACTAGTTAGTTTTGTGCATTTTTAAGGAATCTTTATTAAAATCTGAACTAAACGTTGTGACTAAAGATTAATACACAGAATTGAGGCCAGAAGTCTGCTAAAATGAGCAGACTGATTCCCAGAATGGGAATCCAATCAGATGTCAGCTGTTTAATGTTACTTTAATAATATTTATTCAGTGATTTCAAAAATATAAAACATTTTATATATCTACAAAAACACTGCAATAAAAAGAATGTAAATTTGATTTCTTGATCAATAGAATCATAATTGAATTACATTCAGTTAATCTGCTGTGATACTAGTTTTGGGGGCTTCCCTCTTGGTAAAATGGAGATTCTATTTCTTGGTAGTCCATGTAATTATGACATTAAGTTGCTCCTAGAGCCTGTGACTGCATTCAGAACCTGTGCCAAGCAGGCCTCATACGGTTCCCACTATAAAAGGGATAGATTACATTTTGCCAGGTATATCCTGCTGAAGAAGGCGATGGCACCCCACTCCAGTACTCTTGCCTGGAAAATCCCATGAATGGAGGAGCCTGGTGGGCTGCAGTCCATGGGGTCGCTAAGAGTCAGACACAACTGAGCAACTTCACTTTCACTTTTCACTTTCATGCACTAGAGAAGGAAATGGCAACCCACTTCAGTGTTCTTGCCTGGAGAATCCCAGGGACGGTGGAGCCTGATGGGCTGCCGTCTATGGGGTTGCACAGAGTTGGACACGACTGAAGCGACTTAGCAGCAGCAGCAGGTATATCCTGCATCCTGTAATAAAGAACTACACCACTAGGTCTTGGAGGCAGCAAGGATCATACAAATATTTGAACAGTTCTGAGATGATCTAGGGACTGTGATCTTCTCAGAGAACACTTCAGTTGTTTTGACTCAAGTAAATCCAATCAAATTTATCCTTGGAACACTTGGAGTTAATTGCAGGATGAAGGAAGGCAGGCTGTAAAAACAACTCCTGCAATGGAAGAAGATGTAGAGAACACAGAGAATTCCCCATTCCACCGTCCAGTCCCCATCACAGAGTGTACCCACTGTAGCATTGAAATAGAACACTCTAAAGTGTGGCAAAGCCTGGCGCTGGACAAACTCAGCTCTGTCCAGTCTGAAATATATGTCATGGTTCTTTTTGTTGTGTCTATGCTACATTGCTAGTTTTCCTTCAAGTTAGAAACTGAAGTAAAATTACAAACTATAGCTCACGCAAAGACATACTATCACCATGTTCAACTATGCTTTTCAAACCCTTCTGTGACCATTCTTTTCTTGCTACACTCTGCCTCTCTCCCAGACTTCTACTTCTCTGAACTCAAGAGTTGGAGAGCATGGAGGAGGTGTGTGATCGCCCTTACACCTTCACACATCACTAGTGCAGGGACCTAGAAGTGCCCAAAGTGTCACTTAGATATCAGACAAGAAAAGCTGGAAAGTTATACAGGGACATGAAAAGCTGGAGGAAGAGATTACATAGATGCTGAACTCAGATTTTTACTCTCAACTCCAGAAGACAGACTGATGGAAAAGGCAAGGAAGCACTGGCCTTAAGCCCAGAGCTGAGCTAAGTTAAAGCGTCCATCAGTGACCTTAAACACACATCTAAAATCATGTGGACTTGGGAAAGGGAAAACAAAAAAGCTCTTCACCAGGGCTTTATCTTTTCACAAACTGCTAGCAGCACAACTTCAGTTTCTCTTCCTGTCAGCTGCAAATTTCAGGTGCATGTAATCGTTAGACAATTTCTTTCAAGGAGTCTATCAAAGAAATAACAAATTATATGTCACTTTTGGAAAGAGAATAAATATATGCAATAACCCAACATCAGTTGTAAAAACTAAAAATAATACAGTAAGTTGGAAATGTTAGAAATAAAATTCTTCTATGAAGTTTTATGCCTGTCATGCTTAAAATTACACATTAATCCAATCTGCAGAGTTGGTACTTTGATAAAAATAAACAGAGCTCATATTTTGATATGAACTAAATTCCCCCATCTGCCAGAAAGCAACTACCATTTAAGCTCCTCTTTCACTGAAATGTGTCTATTTCAGGTCTTGTAACTACTAATGTGCTTGAATCATAAAATAAAAAAAGCTTAAAATTTCGTGTAAGAAGCCCTTCCCTTAACATTCAAACTACTTTGCAATGTGATCTTCTCCTTAGTTTAAAATCAAACTTTGGTTTATATCAAATGCACTATGAATAATGACACTGCTGTACAGTAAGCTTGGAAATAGGTCAGAACAGAAGTGGAGGGAGTGGATGGAGGGTGCCCTAACTCAATCCCTTCAATTTTGTTTCCCAAGTCAAGATTCATTAGTCTCACAGTCCAGACACCAAAACCACAGAAGGCATCCTTTCCTTCTGGACTCCTTTACTGTATATAATCTTTATTCCTTTTTTTTTTTTTCACCCAGATGCAGTAAAAGCAGCTAAAATTCATTTGGTGATTGTTTCATGCAAATCATTATGTTAAATACTAATCATCTAATTTGATTCTCACAAAAGAACTCCATGAGGTAGGTGCAATATCTGCACTTTAAAGATAAGCAAATTAATAGAGCCAGGTTTCTAGCAGCAGGATCCACAACAGCCAAAAGGTATAAACAACCAGAGTCCACTGGCAGATGAAACAGATAAACAAAATGTGGTAGACACATACAACAGAGTATTATTTAGCTTAAAAAGAAAGAAATTATGACATGTTGTAAATGTGTATATTATGGGAAGTGAAATAAGACACAAAAGGTAAATGCTGTATCATTCCACTTATATAAAAAGTGCCTAGAAAAGTCAAGTTCAAATAGAAAGTAGTGGTAGAGTGGTTGTTTAAGGGGTACAAAGTGTTAGTTTTGGAGACTGGTTGCACTACAATACGAAGGTACTTAACATTACTAAACTATACACTTAAAATGGTTAGATAGTCAATTTCATGTGATGTTTATTTTGCCACAATTTTTAAAACATTTTAAAAAGATAAAACTGACACCCAGAGAGGTTAAATAACTGATCAGACTTTACTTAGAAGTGTTGTGTTTCTGCAAGTGCCATACTAAGATAATTTTAATATTTTTAAAAATAAATTTTTAAGAAATATAAAGGAAATGTGTTTGAACAAAGAACTATTCCTGTAGGATATACCTTACAATTAACATACCAAAGCCATAATCTGGGCATTTATCCTAATGTCAGACATTATCTGTCTCCTTGTCCAAAATCCAGTCAGTTACTAATTCTTACTGACTCAGCCTCCTTCCTTATAACCATGGCCACTGCTTTACTCAAGGCGATCATCACAGGGACCCTGCAATCACTCCCTGCCTTACCTCCTTGTATCCAAAAAGACCATTCATTCTGGACTGATCATCGGTCCCCTGGCTGACATTCTTCAAAACCAAAGCCTTCAAATAAAGCATAAAGTTCTTCATATGACATACAATGTCCTGCCTAGCATTGCTTTCTTCTCCTCTCCCATTTCACACTATCTCTGCTCCATGAACTCAGTTCAGTTCAGTTGCTCAGTCGTGTCCTACTCTTTGCGACCCCATGAATCGCAGCATGCCAGGCCTCCCTGTTCATCACCATCTCTCGGAGTTCACTCAGGCTCACGTCCATCGAGTCAGTGATACCATCCAGCCATCTCATCCTCGGTCGTCCCTTTCTCCTCCTGCCCCCAATCCCTCCCAGGATCAGAGTCTTTTCCAATGAGTCAACTCTTCGCATGAGGTGGCCAAAGTACTGGAGTTTCAGCTTGAGCATCATTCCTTCCAAAGAAATCCCAGGGTTGATCTCCTTCAGAATGGACTGGTTGGATCTCCTTGCAGTCCAAGGGACTCTCAAGAGTCTTCTCCAACACCACAGTTCAAAAGCATCAATTCTTCGGCG